>LPNX010930531.1:95186-162585 GCA_001517045.1 Pseudotsuga menziesii | reverse complement strand
TGAAAGGATATGTTTTGATTGTATCTCAAATAAAGATGCAATAATAGATCAAAATTTGACATCAATTATGAATTTTAAGCAACGATACAATCTTGACTTCTCATGTCCCTCAAGAAATACTAAATTCAGATCTCACAAAGGGAGTTTTGGCATACAAAGTTTTATTGGCATATTTCAAGTAAATGTCAACTTCAGAAACTCACAAACAACTCAAATAACTTTTCCTAATCATTAAAAGCATAGATATATATATGGAAACCCAATAGTTATTAGTAATTACAGGTATAAAATTATAAACTATAAACCCTAAGAGCTAGCCTTTGATTACTTGACCACTGCCAATTTAAAATTTTATTGGATCACCTCTCTCAAAGCTTGTGTCGAAAACTATCCCATCTGTAAGAGATCCCTGCAATAAATGGAGGAAACCATGACAGTTGAGCTGGAATTTTATACTAAATTCAGATCTCACAAAGGGAGTTTTGGCATACAAATTTTTATTGGCATATTTCAAGTAAATGTCAACTTCAGAAACTCACAAAAAACTCAAAGAAATTTTCCTAATCATTAAAATCATATATATATATATATATATATATATATATATATATATATGGAAACCCGATAGTTATTAGTAATTACACGTATAAAATTATAAACTATAAACCCCAAGAGCTAACCTTTGATTACTTCACCACTGTGAATTTCAAATTCTATTGGATCACCCCTCTCAAAGCTTGAGTTGAAAACTGTCCCATCTATAAGAGATCCCTGCAATAAATGGAGGAAACCATGAAAGTATAGCTGAAATTTTATACTAAATTCATATCTCACAAAGGGAGTTTTGGCATACAAAGTTTTATTGGAATATTTCAAGTAAATGCCAACTTCAGAAACTCACAAACAACTTAAAGAAATTTTCCTAATCATTAAAAGCATAGATATATATATATGGAAACCCAATAGTTATTAGTAATTACAGGTATAAAATTATAAAGTATAAACCCCAAGAGCTAACCTTTGATTACTTGACCACTGTAAATTTCAAATTCTATTGGATGACCCCTCTCAAAGCTTGAGTGGAAAATTGTCCCATCTGTAAGAGATCCCTACAATAAATGGAGGAAACCATGACAGTCTAAATGAAATTTTATACTAAATTCAGATCTCACAAAGGGAGTTTTGGCATACAAAGTTTTATTGGCATATTTGTCAACTTCAGAAACTAACAAACAACTCAAAGAACTTTTCCTAATTATTAAAAGCATAGATACATATGGAAACTCAATAGTTATTACTGGTCAGTAATTCAAGATACTCTCAAGTAGTGTGCTTATCCCAGTATTTCAAGTATTTCATAGGAACTGCAATGACCCAAAGAAAAATGTAATTTTACTAATAATGCATTCAAGGCTGCCACTCTCCTATAACGGAAAGTTAAAAACCAAAGGACAGTCAAACAAACAAGTAGAAAACCAGCCAATCCATATCGGAGCTGTCCAATTTTCATATTGAAGATGGCCTATCTGCAACACGCAGCCAACTAGACAAGCTCAGTTACCGAACTTAAGGAATCTTCTAGAAGAACTAGTACCTTCTCTACAGAACAAGAATAAGAAATAGAGGTATAGTTGATCTATATTATATCTGAAGTATGTACATAATGTATCTAATCTCAAGCTACTAGTAAACCATTATCAAAGATTAAAAAGAAAGTCTCAAGGGATCTATATTTGACAATTTGAGGCTTTTGCATACTTGGAGAGTATCCAGAAAAAATTTAACAATTAATCCCTGACAGTTTAACACTAGATGCAAAAATATCAGAAGAATTTGACTTACCTGGAAAGAACCAGAGGATTTCAACTCTACAACTAAGGATGTCCTTGCGCGCCTCTTCAAAATCCTCCATGTCCGGTCTGATGCCCTCTTCATATCCATTGCAGAGGCTATCACTGGTGGATATATATTAACCCAAGCAATATCACTCCCTTCCCACCAATTAACCAACATCAACATTCTATTTCTGTAATAACAAAATCTCCCGCGAATTAACACAGCAATTACCAGAATAAACTCCAGGACAAGCTGTCCAATATGGCAACCACCGTATGAACCCTCTATTCTTCCCAAAGCCGCTCGCTCTTCATCATGTCGGCAGTGATCAAATTGGAAGGGGCTCGACTAAATGGGGAAAGAAAGTGAAACCACCAAATGAACCCTCTATTTTCCCCACGCGGCTCACTCTTCATCATGTTGGCGGTGATCAACTCTGAAGGGGCTTGACTCAAAAGAGGAAAGAAGGTCAATACTTCATACCATTTAATTATATAATATTCAAAATTATCTTGGCCAAAACGAACAAAGTGACATCTATCACTGCTTTATTTTCCGGTTGTAACGTGTTTGTTTGTGTGGTTTAATATTCATCTTCTTCACTTGTATCCATCCCATAGATGCAATATTAATATTCATCTTCTTCCCTTTTATCCATACCATAGATGCAATATATTTTTTATAATATTCTTTTCATGTTGTATCATAATTTTAAAAGAAAACACAATTCAAATGAAATAAACCAAAAATAATTCACTTATTTTTTTTTCCAAATAAATAATAACTTTGTCAAATCATTTTACATAAATTAACAAGAAAAAAAATTTGTTGAAAAAATAGACCTTTATCATGGAAGTTTTGTTCAAGTTATTGTGACAACCTGCTCTTAAATTAGATTAGCAACCAACCAATTAATGTTAAACCCAGTCTAACTTAAAGCCCCGAGCAAGAAGTGTGTAAAGTTTCATTAGTTGCATGTGGGTGGGAATAAATAGTAAAGTTATGTGTGGTAGGTTCATACCCAGGTATTTGCAAGGGGTTTTAATTTCAATTAAAAGGGCATAAATAGTAAAGCTATGTGTTAGGAAAGCTATATGTGGTAGGTTTATATATACTTGCGTATTTGCAAGGGGTTTTAATTTCAATTATATATATTGCTTTTGATCATAAATGAAAGACAATATAAATAATTGTATTTCAATTGACAAATAAAAGTTTATTAAATATTTTAACCAAAAAAATGCAAAAAAATATTGCTCTTTCAAATTTTTACAATTGAATACTCTTAATTAATTTCTACATGAAAAAAAGATATATTTTCAATGAAACTTATTTTAAACACATTAATTAAGTAGTCATATGTGTATCACAAATTTTACACTTCATGAGTAACAATATAACATTAACTATTTTATTGTAATTATTTTCAAGTTGGAGCACACTTCATTATATCAAAAAAACTACTTAGACTATTCCATAACCATATTGGGGTATCCACGTGCAATCCAAGCTAATTGAGAGATGTAAGATTAATTATGATAATATTGGGCACTTAAGAAAAAATAATACACAACTCAAAAAACATTAAAAAATAATTCTACAATATTATATCAAGCAATTAGACGTAATTAGTAAATTAGCTAGCATAACCAGGCTTGGGGGCGCATCAAATATTTTGTTCACACTTGTCGTGAAATCATATGTCGTGTATGTCTCGATGGGAGGGGCCTAAGTCAATTGAATAATTGCATTAACTCACTGCATGTTTGAGTCTCAATTAATATATAATTTATACACTATGCCTAATTTAATTAAATTAAATAATATTGAACCATTAAAATACCAAAAGAATTAGGTTCTTAATTTGACTAAATTTGAGAAAGTTCTAGGTGTGAGCTCCTCTATGTCAAAACTATTTTCCATGCTGATGTAGGACACTATCCTTATCTTAATTGTCTTTATACCAAAAGGAATGATAATCAGGAAGAAGACCTGAAATTATGGACTTCACCTTCAAAGAATGCCTTGCAATTACATTGGTTATTAATCATAATTAATTAATTAGGAGTGATAAGAAGATTGCAAGAATAAAAAATGACCAAATAAATGACCAATTGTCATGTGGTCATTTTTAGTCTAGATATCCCGTGACCAAATTTGGTCATTTATCTTGGTCGTTTTCAGTTGGTTTTTATCCAGTGACCAAAATTGGTCATTTATCTTGGTCTTTTTTAGTTAGCTCACTTAAATTTATCAATTTTGGTCATTTATCCCTTGAAAAAAATTGTGGTGACCAAAAATTTTGGTCTCCTGGTCACTAATCTCTCATTTTCCACTAGTGGCAAATTTAGAAGCGTTTTATAACTTAAAATATTAATATTAAAAAGAATACGCCATATCATATTCTCCTTTTTGAAGTGGGTATTTCCCCCATTGAGAGCATAGTTATGAATAGGTGTCTAATGTACAAGAAAAAATAAAATAACTTGAGAGACCAAACTCTTCCTAAAATTGCTTTAAATTCCATCCAAACGCACATAAGTCTCAATTTATTTTGGCATAAAGATGCCATGTCTTGGTTAAAGATGTGGTTGATTGACTAAAATTTCACTTTGCAAAATATAGATGATATTAAAAGTATGTGTAACACCTCGGTTTTGACCCCATTTGCATTAAATGTATATGATGTACATATTGTAATTAATCGTGGTGTGGAGCTAAAGGAAAAAAAGGCCCGCCATCGATTTAACGTTTTATGTTATGGTGATTAAAATCGTTGCCGATGGTATTTCGTGCTAGCCAGCACATTATAATTTTTGGCATCATGTAATTATGTGTTTTAATTAAAATACCCACAACCAGCTATGTCAATGCGACCATAATGAAAAGGGCATGATTTTCCTAAGGAATAGGGAGGGAAATTACTTAAACCTTTGGGCCAATGGGGAAAAGCCAAATGTCAAAGGGAGAACCCATCAATTAGTCAACTACCCATTTTGTCCTTTTCCCCAATCATTAAATTCTACCAGAATGTGGTTGAGTTAGTTATTGCATGGGGATGGGAAGAGTATGGGCAGCAATTTCGAATTTGGGGAAATCACTTTTGACTTTTGGAGCAAGAAAGCACCCAAAAATGCATTCCCATTTTCCCATACACCCAGGTTCTTCATTTTCTCACGCAGGGGAAGCTTAGGAGTTGTTTTTACCTCCACGATTTTGCTAGCTGTGTTTTCTTCCTTCATGATTTGGGCTCTTGGGAATTTTTATCATTAACATTCACCCACGTTGGGGCTCCCTCAAGCGGCTGGGAAGTTGTTGTGTGTGAAATCCACGATTTTGGATTTGCTTTGTATTTCTTCCTCTCATGCATAGTCGTTCTTCATCCTGCTAGAGTCTGAGAATTTTGTTTTTGTGATGTTCTTGTGGTTGGGTTCTTCCCCAATGTTTGCTAAGCTGAGGAATCGCTTCTGGTTTCCCCATGATTTTGGGTTCTTGTGAGTTGGTGGTTGAGTCGTTTTGGCCACGATAGGACCAAGAATGACTCAGGAATCGAATTGCTCAGTCAGATCTGTGTAGTACCCAAGTTTCCATTCCATTTTTGTTATGTGATGTTTTCCCTTAGATCCCATATTTGTGAATTGTTGTGCTCGTTGTTTTGTTGTGTGTGCACAGGATTTGGTCTTTGGACGGTGTAGGAGTGGAAATTAGTCTGCTTGACAAACCTAGTGTTTTGTAGGAGCCTCATAGACAGAACTAGAGGGATGGCTCTCTTCTCTACACCCCCTGAATAGCACTGGAAGGGAAGTCATGGCCTGAGGGACTGTGCAGTAGAGATGGGAATGATTCCTTGGATTGGGTGTGTGTGGATGTCTTAGGAGTCAAGCTAGTTTTGGTGTAGGCATCCTTAGCTCTTCCATGAGCCCACTAGCTTAGCAGACAGTGCTTCCATTTCTTGATAACCTGATAAACACAACTATGTTGGCTTGGCTAAGTCTTGACATATATTTGGCTATGTGTGAGCCTGCTTAGTTTCCTTTTCCTTGGGGAAATCATTCCCAGCTCGGGGGTGGCAGTGTTGCTTAGAGATTAAGGCACACTGGCCTATGGTTGGGTGGAACGTTGCAGCGACATAGTTGGTTGCGGGAAGCTTCATTCGAAGAGAAGTATTCCTATGCAATCACCCATGCAGTTGTATTGTTTATATGAATTACGATGAACATGTTAAAATGTGATGAATGCTTGAATTAAATGTAATTGCTTCCGCTAAATATTAATTCTTTATGCATCTGTGTATCTTGGGTCAATGCATTTTATTTTACGTTTTATGGGGCTAAATGTCCGGGTAGATCGTGTTATGGTAGTGTCCTCTTCGCCGGTTGGAGGGTCGGGGACATTACAGTATGATTATTTCAAAGATAAAAAAGAATTGTGGTGTGATGAAAGTTTAAAGGAAAAAAAAATTACGATATTGCAAAGTCATTAACCTTGATTTTGAATATCAAAGTTTTCTCTTTGTTTTAACTAGCTTAGAGAAGAAGATGCACACAACTAAAATAAAAATGAACTCTCATGAGATGCATAGTGAAATAGGGCACTGGACCTTTCCTAAAACTCCATGGGTTGAAAGGATCTATTATCTTTGTGAGACCATGAGTGTTGATGATGAAAATCACTCCCCCTTAGATTTCTTTACACATAGCCACATAAGATCTCAGTTTCAAATTTTCTGTTACAATACCAACCTACACAACCTTTTATCTGATTAAAATTATAGTAATTTAGGAACACTCATCTCCAAGTGTTTTTAGCATAGAAATAAAACTCTAATGAAAACCAAGTAGTTGTACTTGTTATTGTTTTCTAAGTCTCATACACCAAAATTGGTCTAGATGAATGTTAACTATCATAATCATCACAAATGAATTATGTGACCTTATGAGTTCAACATTTTGTTGCATTGCATCATTATCATCATCATCATCCTCATTATTGGTATTGTGTTTGTTATAATAATAAAAATAATAAAATTATTAAAATTATTATTGTTGTTATAATAATTATTAATAATATCAAAAACTATTTGTTATGGAGAAAACTTCCTATGGCTTGGGGTGTACCACAACAGACAGAGTAACCGTAGAAATCAATCCCTTCCCAATATGCAAGAGAAATAAAACATCTAACACTAAAGGATCTCGAAACATACCTTATTCCAGATGGTTGATGTAGATCCCCATTGAGCTTTTCCAATCCCGCTTGTGTTAACAATTTCACTCTCAACAATTAGCAAACAAGACAAGCATGCTATATAATGGTGTTAGACCTACTCTAGAATATATAATCAATAATGTATAAGCAATTAAAATCATCCATGGATTCAACATTAATTTAAATGCACATCATTGGACAGGAAAAGGTATTTCTATTAATATAAATAAGAGATTACAAGAATGACAACCTCTATCGGCACGTCTGCGAACTGGAGAAACTGAGTCCTCCACCTTGGCCTCCACCAACTCAATCCTCCATCTGTCAATAGAAAGCTCACAAGTAAAGGAAACCTTGTGAATAACACCAAGTGCTCCAAGGGACAAAGGGATGCAGACTCAAGTATAAGCAAGCTACGGCAATAATGAACTATAGTTTTCTTGCTCTTCAATCCCTCCCCCTTCAATGTATCCAAAGGGTTCCTTATATAGTGCTTCAATGGGGTAATGGAAAGTCAAATCCGAGTGATCTCAAGGAATATGGAAGGCGAAGAGACAAGTGACTCGGATCCACATCAAGGAAAACTCCAAAAATATTTGGCCTTTTGCACACATCTCGATGTACGCGGGTTTAAGGGTTATATCCACATATATACACGAGAAAAGGTTTAAAATTTGCGTATGGAAAATAACATGTGTTTTTAGGGATGATCTTGGAAACCTAAAAGGTACAAAAATGGTTCATGGGGTCCAAAGAGTCTGTAAGGGATAGGGAAGGCCATAAATGTGTGATCTACCATGTGTGGTAAAATCAACTGTAACAGATGCCACCTAATGTGTGAGGTCAGAGGGGTGATACGATGGCTGAAATACATTATAAGTCCATCCCATAAGTGGACTGATGAATAACCAGGTGGAAGAACCAGCCATCCAACAATACAATATAAATATCTCTGCATATGACTGCTAGTACATACAGCAATCCCGAATACATAAGAGTACAATGGCCATGAATAGGCATGATACAAAATATGACATGTGTGGTCATCGCCACGTACAATATAGACAGATTAGAATCTCCATTATGAATATATACAAAGGATCATGATCTCCATGAAAGATGAATATATACAATGGATCAAGATCTCCATAATGGCTGAATATATATGACATACACTGGAATCAAGTCACGAGAGCTGAAATCTCATGAACACTAGCACTATCAAGGAGGTAGCATATCAGAAATTCCACCAATATGGAAAGTCTTCTACACAAATCGCTACAAGTACATGTCCTACTATGTGAATAAAGGTGTCGAGGTCAAACATAGTAGTCCATCGTCTGATTACCGGTCATTGATGTATACCGTTAACAGACGCGAGATCACCCAGCAATAATGAAAATAGGAAGCAAAATACTAGAGTACAATCTAACAAGTGTGAATAAATGTGTTGAGGCCGAACACTTGAAATAATCCATCGATCATGGGACATTGATGTATTCCCAAAACTGTTGATGGTGAGAGAACCTACCACTGATGACTGTAAGTCTCAAGGCACTCAAACGACTCTAGACTCCTATCCCAGAATAAATGATCTGAAGTCGATGGGATGAAATCCACTAGAAGGACGGCATTAAGGCATCCCCCATCATCCAACACAAGGTACTCAGCAAAGCTATATAATGTGGAAGGACTCAATCATAATGTGCTCAAACTAGGACAAGTACCGGGAAGGACCGACATGCAAAGTCAAGAAAACTGAGGAATGGTCAACTTAGGATTCAACTTCCTTCAAACAAGAGCATAAAGGAAAATGGTGACTGAATGTAGGTAGCATAGACTCAATATACAAAACTGGGACATCTCTGTGACACATGAAGCATCGATAGAGGCTCCATAGGGACTAGAAGCTTAACTAGTCGGTGGAGATAAACTCAGAGAAATGAGTACAACTCCTAAATTCAAACTATTAACCCAACCAACGGATGTGATATACAGTGCTCTGTTTGAAGGTGACACGACTCGACTGCTACCAAAGATAACATCTTTTCATGTTCGGCTTTTTGGTTTTTTGATTTTTTTTTTTGGACTTTCTCAAATATTTTGAAAAGCTTGAAAAAGAATAAAAGTGCTTTATAATTTCAAACTAGGAGGAGACAAGTTTCAAGGGACAAACAAACTAGTTCCAAGCAGCAGAACATACCTATGCTCAATGCAAGGAAACATGTGTAGGATAACGACACTCAGGGGAAAGTCCCCTCCCGGTAAAACTGGGGAATCAAGCTGCAAAAGATATATAAAATGGCTCTACGTGGCTAGACATGAGACAATCTTAGGCTATATGGCTAATAATCAAATTCAAGGAAGCCAGCATAAGGCTCAATAAGGCAAGCAAAACTCATAATAATGCAATTACAACTTGACATAAGGGAGTCCTGGGGAAAAGGCCAGTAAAAAGATCAAGAGGAGTATGAGGCTCTTGCGCAAATTCATGGAAATACTATACAAAGGACTCCCCCATCCTAAAAGAAAAATTTCAGCATGGGCACCAAATGCAAAATAGGAGCTAACTAGAGTACCCATGTATGGTCAAGCTCTACCATTCACATCATGTTATTTCTAAAAGCAACAAGAAGGTTCCATGATAAGATAGAATGGGTTCATACCTAAGGTTATAATGAAATGGTCATAAGGTCATGCAAAGTGCAAATGGATGTTAAACCTAACCTATATGCTAGTTTAGACATAATACCTGAAATTGACACGAACGAGTCAAAACCACGGTCAAACCGCGCTCAAAACGGACTCCTACATCATCAAATTAGTTCAAAATGATCAAAAATGGTCAGAAATGGTCAAAACTATAGAAAGTGGGTAAAAAATTTCTATAGATAGTAAAAAAATTAAAAATTCCATATGATTTGAAATTTTTACCCATTTGAGCTCAAAACTTCCAACGCGAATTTCGGGAGCATCATCTGGCGAAATTCAACACCGTTTGATCCAGGTAACTCCTCATGCCCTCTTCCTATTTCATGCAAATTTTTTAAGTTTTAATAGTCCATTTAATTTTTTAGGCCATCCTAAATCGTTTGTTTCGGCCCACGTGGGTATCGATGTTTTTCCGTGTATAGGGTTGGCCATACGCAGAAAAAACACCCAAACCTGCATACATACATGGTTGTTTTGCAAACAGTCGCGTATGAGGCCGCAAATGATATTTTAAAGGGTAAATGCTAATAAAAACTTTTTTTTTTATGGAAGATGGTGTTAGAGTGGAACGAGAGAACATGGTGATTTGGAAGAGGATGTGCAAGGTGATTTAATGGCCAAACAAGCATTATGTGCATGTGGTTTGTATAAGTTTTGGTGTCATGGCAGCTTGAGGGCCAAACCAAGACTCGTCTAGATGCTAGTGGATTACTGGGATATAGACTCTGAGAGTTGTCACATTGACGGGATGTCGCTCAATATAGAAATTGAGGACATATAGTTTATCACTGGTTTATCCTGATGAGGAGAGGTGGTAAATTTCTGATCCTGCGAGCCAGGAGGTGGATTGAATATTGATGAGTACATTGTGGTGTACTGCTTTTCGGACATGAAAAAGGTTGGGATTCAAATATCAACAAACTCTATCTAGGTACTAGGACTGAAGGCCACTGATGTTCTATGCGGTGGAGTGTATGAGACCCACAGTGTATGACTGGAGCACTGCGCTATTGAGCAACATGAAGCAACAAATCAGTGATTGCAATATGGGCAGGGTACAAAACTTCAGTTTCAGTAGCATACTGAGCATGTTTTTCTTTGAGCGTGTACCAGGGCTAATCCCTAGAGTGGACATTCCTCCACACAAAGTTCGAGATCTGGCCCAACGACGTTGGGCAAATGTTATGTGCAGACTGGGCGGAGGTAGGGTGGCTAATCCCTACCCAGCAAACTTATTTCCATGGTGGCGAAAGCAGATCATTGCCATCGATGACTACCCCTATTCAGGGATATACTTCTGTAGAGATTCGGACATGCCCCTACCACCAAGAGCGGCATATGGCGACATAGGTAATGAATCCCAAACCCACTTTTTAAGTTTTTTGAATTTTTTTTTTGTGTGTTTTTTGATATATTGACTCAAAAGACATGTTTTGGTGTGATGACACATAGTGACAATCTGTCATGTGTATTGTAGAAGGAGCAAGTCGATAAAGTCGACTTGAAGGATAGCCGACTTAGTCGATCAGCCGACTAAGTCGATGGGCCAACTTAGTTGATCAACTGACTAAGTCGGTCGACCGACTAAACTAGAGATTAGATCAGCCACCTAAGCTCGTGTCAGTTCACTGAACCGAGAGGTAGTTATTTTGTAACCGTTCTGTAATCATATATATTAGGCTGTTGAGCCAGATGAGAACTCAGTTCAGTTTTCTGTGTTGTATGGACTCATTCATATAATATAATATGTTTATTCACCTATTTGTTCTTATCTCTTGTCTCTGTTATATATATATATATATATTTTAGTGTGTATTATTGGTAACCTTATGTGATCTATGAGATTACAACATTGGTTCCGTTGCCAGTAGTACATGACTGAAATACATGCAAACAGATGATACCAGAGCAGGAGATTAAGGACTGGTGGGAACATAAAGTTGCAAACTATTTACAGAATTATGCATGAAGGAACAGATTAACAATCGCACAAGCAAAAGAAATATTTTTCACAGAGACGCATGAAAAGTTTGTCGAATCAGTTCCCCAACTCTTAAAAAAATCCCTGGATGAGAAAACCGGACACGACTAAAGAACAGCAGTTGCTAGAAAAACTAATCCGAGGAGGTAGAACAAACTTGTTGGAGTGGTTTGAGAAAATCGCCGACGACTTCTGTGAGAAGCAAGCAGTCGAAGACAGAACTTCAGTGGAAACAGTCAAGGAGAAATTTTACACAGATCTCACCGAACAATTTATGTGTTCCTTACCAACCTTGGTGTTAAAATTCCTGATTGAGAAGGGAGTAGAACATATTGTTGAACCTCGTCCATCACTTCACGAACTACCATCAAACTCTAACTGGGCGAAGAAGCAGAGGAAGTGGGAAAAATTCATTGCAGAAAGGGAGTGGGAATGCTTCCTAAGCAAATAGACCAAACTATCCAGGATTTCTAAAAAGTGTCAGGTAGGCTATGGGGGGGTAGCTGGTCATATGTTGAGATAGAGTATAGTGGATTCTAGTCGACTAGAACCAGATACCAGTCACCAGTAATGAGCAGTCAACTAAAAGGGAACTCAAGAGAATAGTATCATATGAAGGTATGTCGGACATTCAGAAAATAGAGAGGGAAAAGAGACACCAAAGGAGGGAAGCAAGACAAGAAAGAGCCTTAGAGATGCATAGAGGAAGGAGTCCTAGGGCGACCGAAAAAGAAGAGAATCCGCTACAGTCAGGTCATGACCGACATGAGGAAGGCGTGGAACAAGAAGCATCCGCTACGGAGGAAGAATTGTGGATAGAGCAGCCAGAAGCTCTCCAATTAAGAGCTCCCAATGAAGGAACAAGCCTCTCTCCATTGAATCCGCGTACTCGAATACAGACTATTGTCAAAGAGGACCTCCGACTACAAGCTATTCACTTTAGTATATGGATTCGACTAGGAAATGAAACATACACTGGACGACACCTCATTATACGTCGACCAGAGGAAGGGAATTGGGTGACCTTTCAAGCGGCACCCTCCCACCGAAGTATCCACTTACTCTTACCGACACATGAAGGATTACCCCCCCCCCATGCCAAACATTGCCTTAGAAGACACAGACCATTAAGAACTGTGGACAAATAGTTGCAGTGGACCATCAACATCAGAAGTTGACATCAATAGACTACCAGTCGATGAAGAATCGACAACCAACGAAAACGAAAGTTCCGTCGACCAGAGTTTTGCAGAGACGAATACACCAATAACCCCACCAACCTCACCACCACCCCCACCTCCACCGCTGCCACCTCCCGAGAGCAGTGACAGTGATTCATACATGGGTCACAGATCGGCTCACATTCCTCTATATGAGGGGGATGAGGACCCCAGATGACACTGGTTCGTCTGCGAGTTGACTTGGGAGGCCAACCAAGTTACAAACGAAGATAGAAAAATGGCATAGTTTGGCGGTGCCTTAAGGAAAAGGGAATTGACATGGTACATGAACTTTTCAGAAAAACAACCTAGAGCAACAAAAGCCGAGATTAAGGAATAATTTTTGTCATTTTTCAAAACTCCAGATGCTAAGCACATGGCCGCGAAAAAACTAAAAACCACATCACAAAAGCCAGGGGAATCTATCTGCGACTACGATAAGCATTGGAAAGACCTACTGAGCCAGATGGACTATGTTATAGATGAACAACTACTGATCCAGTGGTTTCTTGCAAGGCTATCTCAGAAAGTGTGTCAACACATCAGTATGGAAACGTTCAAATCTTATGAAGATGCGGTAACAAAATCTCTTCAAGTGGAGATGGACGAGTACATACCTGCTTACCCCATGGACCATAGATTGGAAGAACAACTCTAGAACATACAGAAGTCTCTAAAGGAGTTAAGCCTCAAGAATCAGGATATTTGGTGCACCAAATGCTTGACGGCTGGCCATTCCAAAGATAACTGTCGACAGGAATACAGCCGACAGGACGTTCGATTCGTATTGACCAAGTATTTTTACAACATTTTCCAGGAGCATGGGTATCACTTAATGAAAGATTGCCCGTTCAACATGAAGAATGGCAAGGCCTCCTGGTGTGCCATTTGTGAGACCAAAATTCATAACACGGTCGACTGTTAGTTGAACCTCAAGAACCGACAGAACTATCAGGCGGTCTACCAAACTAATGCAGTGGCACAGCATAACGAGCAAAACAATCTAGCAAACGATCAGAACGGTCAGAGATACGATGGTCGATGATATGAGCGACGGTATGACAATCAACGCGCAGGCTACGGAGGAAGAGGTTGATTCCCTGGGAATCGCGACAACCGACCGTGTCAACCCATCCAGTGCTTTACATGTTACAAAGAGGGTCATCGGTACGTAGACTGTCCATATAAAGACAGAACTGATCTCAAATTATGTACTCACTGTGGGGTAGGGGATCACTCACTAGAGGATTGCTCTACCATGTTATAAAAAATTAATACAAAAAAAAATGTTAATGTCTTGTCCTGTGTGCAAAAAAATGACGTAATAAACACCAAAAATTTGCATATTGTAACTTGACAAGGAACAAAAACAGAAGCTAATAACCCAAGAATCAGTAAAATAAAAGAGAAACATGTCTATCCTGACCCACTAAGAGAAAAACAAACATACAAAGAAGCAGCCAATGTATTCAAAGAAATTGCATGACAAGAAAACGTTCATGACATTCGACATAACATAATAAACAAATTAATCAAGCTCATTCAAAAAGACAACTCAGTATCTTAGTTCATCGATTTTTTGTATGACATAAAATGTACCAACTCTGAAAAACAAACAAAAATCATCTACAGCTTAAATAAAAAAGACAAAGGTGATGCCGACCCACTTGTCGACCTAGAAATCAAGGGATACCACGTCCGACAAGTAGTGCTCGACTTCGGCTCACAAGTAAACATCATGACTCGTGACACTTGGGAACAAATGGGCCGACCTTGACTCTATGAGTCAGGCATATACCTGAAACTAGCCGACCAAGGACTAATTGAACCCATTGGAGTCTAGAAAAACGTCGACACGACAATAAAAGGAATCTCGACCAAGGTTGATTTCGAAATCATTGACCCAAAGGAAGGATCTACTTCCTTCCCAGTGTTAGTCGGGCAACCTTAGGGTAGAAAGATGAAAGAATCCATATCCCTGGACAAGGAACGAATCAAATTAAAAGGAAATGGACAAAATGTCATTGTACCCATTCATCCATCTCAAGGGGAACCCTGGACTGAACCTATTGATGAAGAAGTCGATGTTCGACAACTCTACCAAATCCACAACAATGCAGACTACACAGAAACAAACATCCATGGAGAACTTCACTTAAGTAACCAAGACTCAGTTGGTTATAACTCAGATGCTGAATTATATGATTGGGAGATCGAAAACTATGAAACACAAGCAAGAGGGTGCTGGACTATACAAAAAGTGCAGAAAATTCACACCC
The DNA here is from genome assembly GCA_001517045.1 of Pseudotsuga menziesii. Lineage (NCBI taxonomy): Eukaryota > Viridiplantae > Streptophyta > Pinopsida > Pinales > Pinaceae > Pseudotsuga > Pseudotsuga menziesii. The sequence continues at coordinate 147,349 of LPNX010930531.1, read as the reverse complement.
AACAGTGCTTCATAGTGTCCATTGTCCCAAAAATATTTGAAAAGAAAAATAGGGAACAACCTACCTTACAACTGACCAACCTGAATACTACACAAATACCAAGATATAAGGAAAGGGAATCACAAGTCATGCATGTCGAGCAAGTGTCCAAAAATATTGGTGAAAATGTTTGACTTCAAAGCCTAGTTGAAACTTTTACAGGACAAGCTGCTAGATGGTGGGATACCCATCAGACAAGACTAAAGACCTGGACAACTGCTTCGACTTATTTTGTCGAAAGGTTTGGAGGAAAGAAGTTAACCCAACAAGCTTAGATACCTATATTCACTCAACAACAAAACCCAGAGGATCATATCAAAACCTGTGAATAAGAGTGGAGAAGACTTGGATACAAGGATGAACGAGCATGGCCACACTTATTCCCATCAACCCTCGCCGACTTACCAAAAAAATGGTATAAGATGGAAGAAGCTAGAGGTGAAACCTTCTTATTGCATGAACTCAGGGAAATTTTTATTAAATATTTCAACTTTATACCACAAAATGAAAAATTGGTCGAAATAGTAAAACAAATTAAAGAATTTATACAACCGACCAAAAACAAACCCTTACAAGATCACTGACAGATAAGGAAATGTAACAATATACAAACAAGGTCAAAACCACAGCTGACACGACTACAATTAGAGAATGAAAACATAGAAGGAAAAAGATTTCGATGGAAATCCAACCATGTCAAAATGACCAAACCTATTTTCACAATCCTGAAAGTCGAAACAACTGACAAACAAGATACTGACAGAATGACTACAGCTAACTTCCCTGCCACATTCTCACAGTTCAAAGAAGGAATTCGACCGATCAATGAAGCCAAAGCTACAGAATGTCTAGATGCTAAAGTCAAAACTAAAGAATTCGACATCTCAAATGATGATCGACCAAAAATGGCAAAGATTGGTGACTACTGGAGTGAAGAACAAACCACAGAGATAGTGAACTTACTAAAAGAATTCCAAGATGTATTTGCTAGAGATTACAAAGACCTAAAAGGATTATTCCATGAAATGGGAGAGATGAAAATTGATACTAAACCTGATGTTCGACCTGTCAAGAAAAGGCCTTATAAACTAGCTCACAAATACAAGGAGATAGTCAAAAAGGAAATTGATAACATGCTGGCAGCAGGCATCATCCACCCTATCAACAAATCAGAATGGGAAAGTCTAATGGTTGTACAACCTAAGAAACATGACCGGACCAGACTAAGAATTTGTGTCAACTTCAGGGAACTAAACAAAGTAACACTGACAGACTCATTTCCAACCCCTTATGCAGATGAAATCTTGAACGAAGTTGCAGGACATGAATGCTACTCATTTACCGATGGATTCTCAGGCTATAACCAAGTGCCAATAGCTAAACAAGACCAGAAGAAGACAACATTTGTGTGTGAATTTGGTTCATTTGCTTATAAAGTTATGCCTTTTGGATTAAAGAATGCACCTACAGTGTTCTCTCGAATTTTTGTCAAAAAATTTCAAGAATATATCTACAAGACTATGGTGGTATACTTTGACGATTGGACAATATACTCCATGTTAAAGGATCATTGCAAATGGCTCAGACTTATGTTGGAGAGATGTCGACAGATTCAACAATCCCTAAACATCAAGAAATGCATATTTGTGACCCCCATAGGGATACTATTAGGGCATATTGTCTGTAAGGAAGGTATTAAGGTTGACTTTGCAAAGATCAAAATTATCGTCGACCTAAAACCACCAGTAAACCCAAAACAAGTCAGGGTGTTACTTGACCACACAAGCTATTACAGAAAATTCATAAGATATTATTCATATATGAACTATCCTCTTGAAGAACTATTACAAGAAGATCAAGAGTTTAACTAGACAGAGGAATGCCACATATAATTTGAAAAATTAAAAAGAAAGATCGTCGAGGCCCCCATCCTAAAACTTCCAAACTAGTCGATTAAATTTCATGTTCATGTTGATGCATCAGGCCTAGCAATAGTAGAAATCCTAACTCAACCAGGAGATGACGGAATGGATTATCCTATAGTTTACAACAACAGAAAATTAAATAAGGATGAGTGAAACTATTCGACAACAGAATGAGAATCCCTAGGGATGGTCTTTGCCCTACAAAAATATCGATATTATCTCTTAGCTAATCCATTTATATTCTATACCGACCATCAGGCCCTGAAGTGTCTTGTCAATAAACCACTCCATCATCGAAGGATTTTTCGATGGCTACTTCTCTTCCAAGAATTTGAGTTTGAAGTCGTTGTCTGACCAGGAAAGTTAAATTTCAGTCCGGACTATTTATCCCGAATCGACACAGGAGAAGAACGGACAGGAGTCAACGATGACTTACCTGATGCACATTTATTTCAGATAGAAGCAGTCCCCGCAGAACTAGAGGAAATAGCTCAGTTATTAGAAGATGGACATGCACCAGAAGGTATGAGCACTGAGAAAAAATAGATCTTAGCTATGAAGGCTGCACCATACAGTCTCATCAATGGATTTTTATACAAAATGGGATTATATAATATCCTCAAAAGATGTGTACTAGAACATGAATGAGACCACATTATGAGATGCATTGGAATTCTGCAAAAATGATCTTTCATTATGTGCAAGGAACCAAACAATTCGGGGCACACTATGTTGTTGGTTCTCTACTAGAACTAGTTGGATATACAAATTTTGATTGGGCTAGAGATTCCATTGATAGAAATTCCACTTTATGTTATGTCTTCATGATTTCAGATGGTCTCATATTCTGGTCAAGAAATAAATATCACACCATATCCCTCTCTTCAGCTGAGGCCGAGTACAGAGGAGCAGTGAACACACCTACACAATGTGTGTGGTATCAAGGTATTCTTGGGGAACTTGGATTTGCATTTGATTTACCCATAGTAATTTGGTGTGAAAATAAAAATGCAATCAATATTTACACTGATCTAGTGTAGAGAAATAGGACCAAACACATTGAGATACACATGCACTACATCAGAAGCTTGGTGCATGAGGAGGTGATATCCTTGCAATATTGCTCATATGCAGAGAAAACTATTGACATATTCACCAAGAGATTCACAGAGAAGACATTCACCTATCTAAGATCCCTTCTTGGAGTGGGTGACACATGGTTATGTTTGATATTCACTTTCATATTTTAATCCATGTCCATTTTAGAGGGAAGGTTTTGTTCCCATGAGGTTTTCCTTCTTACCTTGTTTTTATGGACAAATAAACTTTTGTATGAGGTGACTTGAGCCTTGGTATCCAAGGCCTAAATAATATGGTATATGTTTTACTGAGTTAGTCTTAAGGGGGATCAATAGAGAATTAATCGACCTCAGTACCATGATCATACACCTAGGATACATTTTCATTAGCATTCATGCTATTTTATGTGGTCCAAAACTAGGCTATTTTATCAACCTTGGTATATTGGGTGCTTTGGACTCTTAATTGCATTGAGGAGCTCCACTTTGATCATTACAAATTCCCATGCACCCTCATGAATGAAATTTCATGCCTTGGTGCGCTCCCCATCCCTTAAATTAGGGAAACTATTTGAGCATAGGCACTAGTGCATGCATTTGGTGGTTTTTGGCTCTCCTTGGGAATTTATTGTTGCCTAGAGCCACTCCCACTCACCCATGTGCTCAACCACATCTATCCTTCCCTAATTTATTTCTCATCGTTCTCTATCCACGTCCACATATGAATTCCTGACCATTTGGGATGGTTTGGGGGCTCATTGGTCCACCTATGGGGGTTTTGAGGTCAAATCCTAGCCTCACACATGTATGTGACTATATTTTCTCCAAAGGCTAATGATTTACCCCTAATGTAATATAATCCTGATCCATACATATTTACTATTGGAAATTCATAAGAAACTATGTTATTGACTACATTTGTATGTGTTAATTTCACTCTTTCTACTGTTTTTGTGCATAATTATGTGTAATATCGAATTTTGAGAATTCCCTTGGATCCTAGATCCTACTGTGAATCAATTATCACACAAAGTTTGAACATTTTAATATGCTTGAAAAACATTCTTCATGAAATTTCATCCTTTTTAACACTTGAAAGGCATAAAGGCCCTAAAAACGTTTGACCCTTTTATCATATTTAAAAGGCATCACATTCCTTAGGAAAATTATTATTTTAAATACAAATGAAAGTAATTAGCTTCTTTATAAAAATCAATCATTTTATTTCACAAGGTATCGTGTTTTTCAAGAAATTGTATCTTTCAAACATTGTCAAAAGGCATCGAGGTTGTTGTAAAATCTAATATTTGCAAGTTTCCTAAAAGGAATTTGAGTATTTTACAGACTTTAACCATTTTAATGCTCCCACACTTGGATATTTTTTGGATACCTAAAAGGAATCATGCTCTTCCCAAGATTTGATATTTTTAACATGTTACAAACCCATCATGTTCTTAGCAAAATCCAATGTATTTGACACAATCGAAATGCATCAACGTACGTTTTCATAAAATTAATGTTTGTATATTTTTGAGCATGTTGATCTTGAAATGTGTTCTTATACATTGTTAAAAAGCATACAAGATCCATGCTACTATATTTCTCGAAAGATAATTTGACCAAATAATATTTCACAAGAATCTAAATTAGTATTTTAGTCAATAAAAGATTGGTATTTATCTTCACTAATGGGGATCAATAATAATTTATGAAATTCTACATAAGCATATTCATATACAACATAAATTGGTCCATATGAAGATGTTAGTTTTGAAATTTACTCCTATCTCTCTTGAATTAAAGAATCATTAATTTTACCATTAGTGTCTCGTCCCCTCCTACCTTGGATGAGAAACACGACTGCAACTCCTATGATATACCACGATGTCCATGGACCCGGTGCCCATACACTTGAATGATATGCGGAATAATTTAAAACTTATCTTTTCTTTCTTCAAACACAGTCATGGGTCATGTAACATGCTTTAACATTCATTCTTAGGATTAGAAACCACTGCAACAATCATTCGTCCATTAACAGATCCCTTCTGTGACCGAAAACAACTTTTCTACACTGAACATGTCCTTTTCGTACTCTGACTTCTACCTTCCTCTTGTGAAACTTGAGAATCCATAACATAATGTCTGAAGGAGATGCTTCAATACTCTTCCTCCTTTCAAATTCAACTATCCTCATTTCCTACCTCAGAACTCGGGAATCGAAACTTAACATTTTTGGCGGAGCAAAATGTCGTCTTCCGCCTCTCCTTTTGCCCTTCCGCTTGAAGAACTTGGGAATCAGAAAATAAAATTTTGATGGAATCACTTTATGCACTTTCTTCCTTACAAAATATTCCATTCTTCCTTCCACTTGTCAGGATTATAATCCTCGCTTGACCAATTTGGTCAATTTTGTCTAAATTAGGAGTCCTTTTAGTCTATATTTAGTCACTAGAACCATTGGGTTCACTTGGCCTAATTGGGCCACATGTACCAATTAATAGACTATGGGGAACACTAATTAAGTCTAAGTTTCACTGACTACACTTTCATGCATCAATTTAGGAGCCTCCTATATCAATCCCTACAATTTAGGAGCCACTGGGAGTGTCGAAACCAACCTCCTTCAGTCGAGTTTAGTTAGTGACTAGTTAAGTTTAGTTAGGAGTTAGTTACATCTAGTTACATTCAGTTAGCATCGGAAATTGATTGATTACAAGTGGGAAGGTGCAATTCCTCACCTATCACATTTAGTTAGTCTAGTTAACTAATTCTAATTGATTGGTGCATTGATTGAGGCAACTAGGGATAACTAGTTGAGCTTCGATAATGATTTAGAAATGTCCAATTATCCATGCAGTTAGGTAGAGTCAATTAATTCAAATTCATCTATCATGCATTCAAATTGACTGGTTATTAATACCAGTGTATTACATTGTAATTAATTATCCAATTACTTTTGATTAATGAAAGAATTCATAGTTGTAATCCATTTTCGCACTATTCCATTCTTCAATTTCTGACTAAATTTGTGTGATTTATCTTATGAGTTTTGTGTTGGTCCACAGATCTATGTGCTCAACTTAATATGGTATCAAAGCCTCAGAAGGACAAGGCACTTCTCCTTTCTAGAGATATCATGCTGGATCAAATTTTTTTTTGAGCAAAATTGTTGCTTCCAGTTCTGCACCAGAAGCGGAAATTTTACCATAGAAATCCTAACCAAAGGAATTGTTGATCAAGATTTCTTTATTAAATAAGTTGGGTGTGATGAAAAATTGAAAATTGCAGGCTGTACGACCTTATGGTGCCCCTTTTTTTTCAGGTACAACTTCGAATGGATTCATCAGTTCCTCTTCTCACCCCATTCAAAATCTATTCAGAATGGAAATTGAAGATGATTGCATCTATCAGGAGACAAGATCTCTATGAGGTGTCTATTGGAATTGGTAAAGAGTCTTATGATAATGATAATGGATGGATAAATGATGTTGATGCATCCTTTGGAGCAATAGGTTTTTCCCTTTCTCCTAGCTTGCACTACCTCACTAAATCTGTTGAATACCCAAAGGATCTCTGGACAAAATTGGACAGAACCTTTGGAAAGAATAGTGAGGATCATAATAGAAATTTGGAGAGCACACCCAGCACCACAATATTTATTGATCCAAAATTCTCTGCCTCTACTCTCTCTATTGAAGTTGTTCAAGATGAAGAAGTAGCAGAATCTTCTACAGAGTCAATTCGAATTGAAGAAAGTCTCCTTGTAGTGACTCCTTCTCCTCATTCTCTGGAAGTTTGTGAGATATATAATATCTCATATTGTCATATGGATGATAAAGAAGAAGACATTTGAATATCTGATATTGAAGAAAAACAATGTTTCACTTCTATGCAAACATTTTCCAGTGATTCTCCATTAAATTTTGTGCAAAAATTTCTTCTGATTGCTTCCGAAAGTGAAGAGGAATTTGATTTCTCTCCCTCTAATGTTGCTTCTGGTGTGTATATAAGTAATAATTTGGATATTTTGGAAAAAATATCAGATTGTAGGAGTGATCCATTTGCTCTCCTTGATCTAGATCTTCCAGCAAATTCCTACAGGATTGCATGCACCAATATTCGGAATTTTGAAAAAGGAGAAAAATGTGCATCTACCGTTTCGGCGGACCATAATTTTGGATCTGATATGAAATTTATTGGATATGATATGATATTATTTGGATATTATCTGATATTACTTGGTTCAATATTTCAGTTTCATGAGCTTTCAATACTTCTTGTAGTTGGTCTCATCAATTTTGGTGTGAAGAAACAAGTACCACAAGTCTCCTTAAAAATTGCTGCCTGGGATTTGATTTCATTCCACACTTTTGGATCTGATATGAAATTATTTGGATATGATATGATATTATTTAGATCTGATATTATATTATTTGGTTCAAATTTTATATTCCAAGAGCTTTCCATCATGCGTGTAGCTTCTCTCACCAATCTCGACGTGAAAAATCAAGTAATGCAAGTCTACTTCAAATGTGATGCTAGGGATTTGGTGTTAGTTTACTATTATGAGGTTTATAATATTTATTTTGTGAATAATTAGTTATTTCTGAAGCTATATCATATTATGGAGCTTAAGCACTCGCTCTCCACAGTCCCACGGATTCTGTACCTTTGGTCACATGCGCATCTCCTCATAGAACTAGTAAAGAGGAATACATTATGCATCTGCCTGGACACTTGCTCCTAACACTTGGGGCTGATTTTATCACTCATGGTTTGTTGTTAAAGGATGCAACATATTATTTTCTTGATTTTTTTTCACATGGTTCGAATCCTCAAGCACCTTCTCTCTCTTATCGCTTGATTTCGGTTTCTCTACATGGGTCCAGTTTTCATCCAGCAGTTGTCTATATTTATCATTTAGTTGAGCATATTATTTTTCATCCAAATAGGAATATTTATCTAGAAATAATGATGGATAATTTCACATGTTAGGCCCCAAGATACCTGTGCATTGAAGAACCATATTGATCCTGATTCTACCTGCTTAGTTTGAGGAGGGCTTTTTTCCCATGTGGTTTTTTCCCGGTTCCTTGTATTAAGAAGTTACTTTACATTAGCTATAATGGGTGACCTATGGTATTATTTACCAGGGACCACAAATTGTCCAAGTTATCATTCAAGGGGGGGGTTTTAGGATTATAATCCTCCATTTTCCAATTTGATCAATTATGTCTAAATCAGGAGTCCTTTCAGTCTATATTTAGTCACTAGCACCATTGGGTCCAGTAGACCTAATTGAGCCACATGTACCAGTTACTAGAGTGTGGGGAACACTAATTTAGGATAACTTCCACTTACTTCACTTGCATGCATTATTTTAGGATCCTCCTAGATCAATCCCTACAATTTAGGAGCCACTGGGAGTGCTGGAACCAACCTCCTTCAGTTGAGTTCAGTTAGTGACTAGTAAAGCCTAGTTAGGAGTCAGTTTTATTCAGTTAGTGCCATTCATTGATTGATTGCATGTCGGAAGGCGCAATTCTTCACCTACCACATTCATTTAGGCTATTTAATTGATTATAAATGACTGGTGCACTGATTGAGGCAACTAGGGATAACTATTTGAGCTCCAATAATGATTTAGACATGTCCAGCTATCCATGCAGTTAGGTATCGTCAATAAATTTGAATTCCTCTCTCATGCATTTGAATTGAATGGTTATTAATACTAGTGTATTACATTGTCATTAATTATCCAATTACTTTTGATTAATGAAAGCAATTACAGTTGCAAGCCATTTTTGCACTGTTTCATTCTTTAGTTTTTGAGTAAAATTGTCTGATCTATCTTATGAGTTGTGTGTTCGTCCATAGATATATGTGCTCAATTTAATACCACTGAGGAACTCAAGAATTACAAGACCCACAGAATGATCACTGGTCCTTTGACTTTTCCGCCTTTAGACTTCCACCCTTCCACCTTCCACTACGGAACTCGAAAAACGGAAGAACAACTTTTCGATGGAATCGTTTAACAAATTTCCTCCTTCTGAACTCCTCATTTCCAGCTTCCTCTTTGAAACTCGAAAAATTGTAAGAAAAACTGCTTACCTTAGTGTTTTCCCACTTTCTGCCTCCCGCCTTCTACCTTTTGCAGGAAGATTCCGAGGTGTGAAAAACCAACGTTCTGCCTTGTCTTTTTCCCTGTTTTCCACATTCCGCCTTCCACAGGAGGATCCCGAAAATCAGAAAACCCACATTATGCTTTTCTTCCAAGTTCTCTTTTCTGCTTTCTGCCTTTTTCCTTCTGTAGGCATATTTGAAGGGGTGGAAATGTTAAGTCAGGTGCATTCTAACCCTATAACAGGCTTCTAGCCTTCATAAACTTAGGAAAAATTCATTGAAACATACAAGGCATATACATATGCAAATTCAAGAACATTAATCAACAGTAAACTCTACTGCATTCATTAACAAGCATTCATTATATTCAACATATTCATAACAAAATACATTGCATAAGTAACATAACAGAGAATACTTATCTTGATGACGAAGTTTTCCCACAACTAGATATGTTGCTGCAACGTTCCACCCAACCATAGGAAAGTGTGTTCATTAATCTCTCAACACACTTCCACCCCTGAGCTAGGCATGACTTCCATAAGGAACTAGGTAACTACAGACTCACACATAGACAACACATAACACATAGTCAAGTCAACAAATGGGTTTCAGAGGATACTCAGCCAAACCATCTCACAGTTGGGTTTATTAGACTATAAGAAATGAGCCAAAACACTATTGGGTTTCACTGGCTACTCAGAAAATCTAACAAACTGTTGGGCTTAGGGAAGACCCAGGTTCTATACTTTTTTCTTCACACCAACAAAAGACCCACAGTGTTGGCCCTTTCGGAAACAGCCAGCGAACAGGTTGCAATCTCACCCGAAATAGCTATGGGATGCCGCAGAATCAGGTTTCTGCAAGCAGAAGAGGGATATTACTGTACCTTTAGCTTCTAACAAATGATAATTATTAAAATACAGAGCTTTTATATTCACTTATTTAGCTTCATGGTTAGATAAACAAACAGTGCCTTGCTTAACCCTTTACTGGGAATTCACAACGAAGTTAATAATTAGCAGTGATCTTACTTATCAGTTATATAAATATTCATGCATAAAAGAACAGACAACAACACAACAAAACCAAAACACACAATATAACGTGGTTCACCCCCAGTTTAGGGGTTATGTCCACATAATTGTGTTTTATTCAACTCTTTACAAAAACCACGGTTCTGATCTGTGCACTCAGCTGCAAATCCCTTCAATTCCTCAAAGTTTCACACTAAGCTACAGATCTATGCGCACACAGCTACAGATCTTCTTAATCACCCAAAACCCTCCATGCACACAGCTACAGAGGTTGTCCATGCACACAGCTGGGACTTAACCTTCCTTACAAAAACAAGCCTTAGCTTCGCATCAATTCATCTTACATCAAAAGCCTAAACTGACTTCTTTACAAGAGTGCTTATTTATAGTGCACTTATTACAAAACCATGGGCTTAAACCATGGGCACCCCAAACCCTAAACCCTGGACTTAAACCATGGATTTAATACAAAAATAAGGCTTTTACTCAACCCCGACACCCCTAACACTATTTTGGGTTGCAACTCTGCTTACAAGTTTCCACAAAAAATGCGGAGTTACCAAACCTAAGGACCGTTAAGGTGCGTGCCCCAACAGGCCCCTAAGACTCACTAGTGTCCCATCCCAGGATACTCTGCTGCTCTTCTGGTGGACAAACCTTGTTGGTGAATACAGTAAAATGCTTGTTTAGGCCGTGCATAATATCATCGGCTGCCTGCTCCTTCTCGACTAACTCCTGTAGTGCTGTTGCTGATGCTTCGCTGGATTTTTCTTGTGCAAATGCATCATAGTCCTTCAGAAATTTGAGCTAGCTGTCTGCAGTAGTGCTCAACTCCAATCATTCATTGATAAGGGGCTACATAGAATTTTCCAACAGTGTTGCTTTCATTCTGCATGACTCAATTTCCTGTTGGAGTTCCTTGCTTTGTTTTACCTTGAGCATTTTCTGCATAGGAGTTAGAGTCTTAATTTCTGCCTTTACTATATCCAGCTCTGTCTGTTGCTACTTGATTACTTCTTGCAGCTCTTCAACTTCAGTATTTTCTTGTAAGGTTGTCTAGGATTCGAAAATATCCTATAGCAGCTTTGCTGCACTGCTCACAAGGTCAGAGATTTTTGTTGCTGAATCTTGAATGTCCCTGCAACACTGCTCCCTAACTTCTGGGGGACTTTCTGGTTTGATGCAAAGTTGAAGCTCCACAATCTGGGCCTCATGTTCTGCTTTCAGCATCTCTACCTGGTTCCAGAACTGTAGTGCATAGTCTTTCAACTTGACTATCCTTCACTCTAGTTCTTCACGCTAGTGTGGCCTGCTTACTTGCTGCTGTATTCTTCCTCTGATCTTCTTCCTGCAGCTATGCTGCGAGGTGCTCACTCTGCTCTGTGGCCTTTTGTAGCTACGCATGTGAGTAAATGTCTCGTGTTTGAATATCCTATATGATGGCCAGCTGATAAATATGCAGCTCCGTCATGGACATCTTGGTGTAGTCTATTCCCACTATCATGCTCATATGTGAGCGAGATGTTGCGTTACTTTCAGACTGCAACAGGTTCTCAGGGATAACAGTTCTTCGCTGCAGGGTTACGGGAGGATTTCCAACAGAAGGAGTTTCTTCGGGCTCTGAGGCTGTTGGACTTACGGGGTTAGACTCGGTATTCTGACCTAGGGTATAGGACTAAAAATTTCTCTTGTACCTTTTGCCACTTCGCAGCAAACCACTTTGCTCGTCGAGGGTACTTTCACTTGCAAACATAGGTTAGTAATACTAAATCTAACAGTCTGATTCAATGAGCAATATATCTTTTTCAACCAATAGCATTTTAATTCTGAAACTAAATGAATTCAAGTACTTACCCCTTGGTCCTTTGAAGAACTTCCGCTCGGCTTCACTGAAGGAAGTACTTGTGTCGATGGCGAACTCCGTCACAAACGCTTCAAGGGTTCGCGTTGTCCAAAAATCAAAAGATCGAGAGATCTCGTTGTTCACTCTTTTCAATATATTAATTCTTGCGGGGGTCCAATCAGGAAACCAACCTTCTTGGAAGTTCATCCTTCTCTCTGTTAACCTGGATAACCACTGGTGCAATTCTATGTGGATACTACCAAAGAAAATTTCATAAACATCAGAAAAAACATACCTTTGTAAAAAGTCGCCTTAACTGCGACGCGGATCTTTGTTCTCTTGTTTAGCAAATTTCAGATAAGTCTCTTCAATCCAATCATTGATTTCTTTCACTGAGGGTCTCCAAAACATAGCCCTCGAGGTACGACGTAAAACCCTCTTGAGAAGATACTGAGTTCAACTAGAAACAGAACCAATTTTTTGGGCTTAGGGTAGACCCGGGTTCTATACTTTTGTCTTCGCACCAAAAAAAGACCCACAGTGTTGGCCCTTTCGGCAACAACCTGCGAACAGGTTGCAGTCTCACTCGAAACAGCTATGGGATGCCACAGAATCAGGTTTCTGCAAGCAGAAGAGGGATATTACTGTACCTTTAGCTTCTAACAAATGATAATTATTAAAATACAGAGCTTTGATATTCACTTATTTAGCTTCGTGGTTAGATAAACAAACAATGCCTTGCTTAACCCTTTACTGGGAATTCACGGCGAAGTTAATAATTAGCAGTGATCTTACCTATCAGTTATATAATTATTCATGCATAAAAGAACAAACCACAACACAACAAACCCACAACACATGATATAACGTGGTTCACCCCCAGTTTAGGGGTTACGTCCACAGAACTGTGTTTTATTCAACTCTTTACAAAAACCACAGTTTTGATCTATGCACTCAGCTTCAAATCCCTTCAATTCCTCAAAGCTGCGCACTAAGCTACAGATCTCTGCGCACACAGCTGCAGATCTTCTTAATCACCCAAAACCCTCTACGCACACAGCTGTAGAGGTCGTCCATGCACATAGATGGGACTTAACCTTCCTTACAAAAAAAAGCCTTAGCTTCGCATCAATTCATCTTACATCAAAGGCCTAAACTGACTTATTTACAAGAGTGTTTATTTATAGTGCACTTATTACAAAACCATGGGCACCCCGAACCCTAAACCCTGGACTTAAACCATGGGTTTATTACAAAAAGAAGTCTTTTACTCAACCCCAACACCCCTAAGACTATTTTGGGTCGCAACTCCGCTTACAAGTTTCCACAAAAACCGCGAAGTTACCAAACCTAAGGACCGTTAAGGTGCGCGCCCCAACAGAACCCTAAGACTCACTAGTGTCCCGTCCTGAGACACTCTGCTGCTCTTCTGGTGGACAAACCTTGTTGGCGAATATAGTAAACTGCTTGTTTAGGCTGCGCATAATATCATCGGCTGCCTGTTCCTTATTAACTAACTCCTGTAGTGCTGCTGTTGATTCTTCACTGGCTTTTCTTGTGCAAATGCATCATAGTCCTTCAGAACTTTGAGCTAGCTGTCTGCAGCAGTGCTCAACTCCAAGGCTTCATCGATAAGGGGCTGCATAGAATTTTCCAACAGTGATGCTTTCATTCTGCATGACTCGATTTCCTGTTGGAGTTCCTTGCTTTGTTTTACCTTGAGCACTTTCTGCATAGGAGGCAGAGTCTTAATTTCTGCCTTTACTATATCTAGCTCTGTCTGTTGCTTCTTTATTACTTCTTGCAGCTCTTTGAATTCAGGATTTTCCTGTAAGGTTGTACAGGCTTCGACGTTGTCCTCTAGCAGCTTTGCTACACTGCTCACAAGGTCAGATATTTTTGTTGCTGAAGCTTGAATTTCCCTGCGACACTGCTCCCTAACTTCTGGGGGAATTTCTGGTTTGATGCAAAGTTGAAACTCCACAATTTGGGCCTCATGCTCTACTTTCAGTGTCTCTACCTGGTTCCGGGACTGTAGTGCATAGTCTTTCAACTTGACTATCCTTCGCTCTAGTTCTTCTTCATCCTGTATGTCGAAGTTGGGGAGACTTTGACATGCCTCATCCACCACTCGTGCTAGTGTGGCCTGTTTACTTTCTACTGCATTCTTCCTCTGATCTACTTTCTGCAGCTATGCTGTGAGGTGCTCACTCTACTTTGTGGCCTTTTGTAGCTTCGCGTGTGAGTAAATGTCTCGTGTTTGAATCTCCTTCATGATGGCCAACTGACAAAGATGTAGCTCCGTCATGGACATCTTGGTGTAGTCTATTCCCACTATCATGCTCATCTGTGAGCGAGATGCTACGTTACTTTCAGACTGCGACGGGTTCTCAGGGATAACAGTTCTTCGGTGCAGGGTTACCGGAGGATTTCCAACAGAAGGGGTTTCTTTGGGCTCTGAGGCTGCTGGACTTACGAGGTTAGACTCGGTATTCTGACCTAGGGTATAGGACTCAAAATTTCTCTTGTAGCTTTTGCCACTTCGCAGCAAACCACTTTGCTCGTCGAGGGTACTTTCACTTGCAAACATAGGTTAGTAATACTAAATCCAATAGTCTGATTCAATGAGCAATATACCTTTTTCAGCCAATAGCATTTTAATTCTCAAACTAAATGAATTCAAGTACTTACCCCTTGGTCCTTTGAATAACTTCCACTCGGATTCGCTGAAGGACGTACTTGTGTCGATGGCGAACTCCGTCACAAAGGCTTCAATAGTTCGCGTTGTCAAAAAATCAACAACTCAGGAGATCTCGTTGTTCACCCTTTTCAATATATTAATTCTTGCGGGGGTCCAATCAGGAAACCGAACTTCTTGGAAGTTCATCCTTCTCTCTGTTAACTTGAATAACCACTGGTGCAATTCTATGTGGATACTACCAAAGAAAATGTCATAAACATAAAAAAAAACATACCTTTGTAAAAAGTCACCTGAACTGCGACGCGGATCTTTGTTCTCTTGTTCAGCAAATTTTAGATAAGTCTCTTCAATCCAATCATTGATTTCTTTCACTGAGGGTCTCCAAAACATAGCCCTCGAGGTAGGACGTAAAACCCTCTTGAGCAGATACTGAGTTCAACCGGAAACGGAACCAATTTGTTGGGCTTAGGGCAGACCCGGGTTCTATACTTTTGTCTTCGCACTAACAAAAGACCTACAGTGTTGGCCCTTTCAGCAACAACTTTTGAACATGTTGCAGTCTCACCCGAAACAGCTATGGGATGCCGCAAAATCAGGTTTCTGCAAGCAGAAGAGGGATATTACTGTACCTTTAGCTTCTAACAAATGATAATTATTAAAATACAGAGCTTTGATATTCACTTATTTAGCTTCGTGGTTAGATAAACAAACAATGCCTTGCTTAACCCTTTACTGGGAATTCACAGTGAAGTTAATAATTAGTAGTGATCTTACTTATTAGTTATATAATTATTCATGCATAAAAGAACAAACAACAACACAAAAAAACCACAACACATGATATAACGTGGTTAACCCCTAGTTTAGGGGTTACGTCCAAAGAACTATGTTTTACTCAACTCTTTACAAAAACCACAGTTCTGATCTGTGCACTCAGCTGCAAATCCCTTCAATTCCTCAAAGCTGCGCACACAGCTGCAGATCTTCTTAATCACCCAAAACCCTCTGTGCACACAGCTGTAGAGGTCGTCCATGCACACAGCTGGGACTTAACCTTCCTTACAAAAACAAGCCTTAGCTTCGCATCAATTCATCTTACATCAAAAGCCTAAACTGACTTCTTTACAAGAGTGCTTATTTATAGTGCACTTATTACACAACCATGGGATTAAACCATGGGCACCCCAAACCCTAAACCCTCGACTTAAACCACGGGTTTATTACAAAAAGAAGGCTTTTGCTAAACCCCGACACCCCTAAGACTATTTTGGTTCGCAACTCCGCTTACAAGTTTCCACAAAAACCACGGAGTTACCAAACCTAAGGACCATTAAGGTGCACACCCCAACAGGCCCCTAAGACTCACTAGTGTCCCGTCCTGAGACACTCTGTTGCTCTTCTGGTGGACAAACCTTGTTGGCGAATATAGTAAACTGCTTTTTTAGGCTGCGCATAATATCATCGGCTGCCTGTTCCTTATTAACTAACTCCTGTAGTGCTGCTGTTGATTCTTCACTGGCTTTTCTTGTGCAAATGCATCATAGTCCTTCAGAAATTTGAGCTAGCTGTCTGCAGCAGTGCTCAACTCCAAGTCTTCATCGATAAGGGGCTGCATAGAATTTTCCAACAATGATGCTTTCATTCTGCATGACTCGATTTCCTGTTGGAGTTCCTTGCTTTGTTTTACCTTGAGCATTTTCTGCATAGGAGGCAGAGTCTTAATTTCTGCCTTTACTATATCTAGCTCTGTCTGTTGCTGCTTTATTACTTCTTGCAGCTCTTTGAATTCAGGATTTTCCTGTAAGGTTGTCCAGGCTTCGACGTTGTACTCTAGAAGCTTTGCTACACTGCTCACAAGGTCAGAGATTTTTGTTGCTGAAGCTTGAATTTCCCTGCGACACTGCTCCCTAACTTCTGGGGGAATTTCTGGTTTGATGCGAAGTTGAAACTCGACAATTTGGGCCTCATGCTCTACTTTCAGTGTCTCTACCTGGTTCCGGGACTGTAGTGCATAGTCTTTCAACTTGACTATCCTTCGCTCTAGTTCTTCTTCATCCTGTATGTCGAAGTTGGGGAGACTTTGACATGCCTCATCCACCACTCGTGCTAGTGTGGCCTGTTTACTTTCTACTGCATTCTTCCTCTGATCTACTTTCTGCAGCTATGCTGTGAGGTGCTCACTCTACTTTGTGGCCTTTTGTAGCTTCGCGTGTGAGTAAATGTCTCGTGTTTGAATCTCCTTCATGATGGCCAACTGACAAAGATGTAGCTCCGTCATGGACATCTTGGTGTAGTCTATTCCCACTATCATGCTCATCTGTGAGCGAGATGCTACGTTACTTTCAGACTGCGACGGGTTCTTAGGGATAACAGTTCTTCGGTGCAGGGTTACCGGAGGATTTCCAACAGAAGGGGTTTCTTTGGGCTCTGAGGCTGCTGAACTTACGAGGTTAGACTCGGTATTCTGACCTAGGGTATAGGACTCAAAATTTCTCTTGTAGCTTTTGCCACTTCGCAGCAAACCACTTTGCTCGTCGAGGGTACTTTCACTTGCAAACATAGGTTAGTAATACTAAATCCAACAGTCTGATTCAATGAGCAATATACCTTTTTCAGCCAATAGCATTTTAATTCTCAAACTAAATGAATTCAAGTACTTACCCCTTGGTCCTTTGAAGAACTTCCACTCAGATTCGCTGAAGGACGTACTTGTGTCGATGGCGAACTCCGTCACAAAGGCTTCAATAGTTCGCGTTGTCAAAAAATCAACAACTCAGGAGATCTCGTTGTTCACCCTTTTCAATATATTAATTCTTGCGGGGGTCCAATCAGGAAACCGAACTTCTTGGAAGTTCATCCTTCTCTCTGTTAACTTGGATAACCACTGGTGCAATTCTATGTGGATACTACCAAAGAAAATGTCATAAACATAAAAAATAACATACCTTTGTAAAAAGTCACCTGAACTGCGACGCGGATCTTTGTTCTCTTGTTCAGCAAATTTTAGATAAGTCTCTTCAATCCAATCATTGATTTCTTTCACTGAGGGTCTCCAAAACATAGCCCTCGAGGTAGGACGTAAACCCCTCTTGAGCAGATACTGAGTTCAACCGGAAACGGAACCAATTTGTTGGGCTTAGGGCAGACCCGGGTTCTATACTTTTGTCTTCGCACTAACAAAAGACCTACAGTGTTGGCCCTTTCGGCAACAACTTTTGAACATGTTGCAGTCTCACCCGAAACAGCTATGGGATGCCGCAAAATCAGGTTTCTGCAAGCAGAAGAGGGATATTACTGTACCTTTAGCTTCTAACAAATGATAATTATTAAAATACAGAGCTTTGATATTCACTTATTTAGCTTCGTGGTTAGATAAACAAACAATGCCTTGCTTAACCCTTTACTGGGAATTCACAGTGAAGTTAATAATTAGTAGTGATCTTACTTATCAGTTATATAATTATTCATGCATAAAAGAACAAACAACAACACAAAAAAACCACAACACATGATATAACGTGGTTAACCCCTAGTTTAGGGGTTACGTCCAAAGAACTATGTTTTACTCAACTCTTTACAAAAACCACAGTTCTGATCTGTGCACTCAGCTGCAAATCCCTTCAATTCCTGAAAGCTGCGCACTAAGCTACAGATCTCTGCGCACACAGCTGCAGATCTTCTTAATCACCCAAAACCCTCTGTGCACACAACTGTAGAGGTCATCCATGCACACAGCTGGGACTTAACCTTCCTTACAAAAACAAGCCTTAGCTTCGCATCAATTCATCTTACATCAAAAGCCTAAACTGACTTCTTTACAAGAGTGCTTATTTATAGTGCACTTATTACACAACCATGGGCTTAAACCATGGGCACCCCAAACCCTAAACCCTCGACTGAAACCACGGGTTTATTACAAAAAGAAGGCTTTTGCTAAACCCCGACACCCCTAAGACTATTTTGGTTCGCAACTCCGCTTACAAGTTTCCACAAAAACCGCGGAGTTACCAAACCTAAGGACCATTAAGGTGCACACCCCAACAGGCCCCTAAGACTCACTAGTGTCCCATCCTGAGACACTCTGCTGCTCTTCTAGTGGACAAACCTTGTTGGTGAATACAGTAAACTGCTTGTTTAGGCTGCGCATAATATCATCGGCTGCCTGCTCCTTCTCGACTAACTCCTATAGTGCTGCTGCTGATGCTTCGCTCGCTTTTTCTTGTGCAAATGCATCATATTCCTTCAGAACTTTGAGCTGGTTGTCTGCAGCAATGCTCAACTCCAAGGATTCATCGATAAGGGGCTGCATAGAATTTTCCAACATTGTTGCTTTCATTCTGCATGACTCGATTTTCTGTTGGAGTTCCTTGCTTTGTTTTACCTTGAGCATTTTCTGCATAGGAGGCAGAGTCTTAATTTCTGCCTTTACTATATCCAGCTCTGTCTGTTGTTGTTTGATTACTTCTTGCAGCTCTTCAACTTCAGGATTTTCCTATAAGGTTGTCCAGGCTTCAACACTGTCCTCTAGCAGCTTTGCTGCACTGCTCACAAGGTCAGAGATTTTTGTTGCTGAAGCTTGAATGTCCCTGTGACGCTACTCCCTAACTTCTGTGGGACTTTCTTGTTTGATGCAAAGTTGAAGCTCCACAATTTGGGCCTCATTTTCTGCTTTCAGCGTCTCTACCTAGTTCCGGGACTGTAGTGCATAGTCTTTCAACTTGAATACCCTTCGCTCTAGTTCTTCTTCGGCCTGTATGTCAAAGTTGGGGAGACTTCGACATGCCTCATCCACCACTCGCGCTAGTGTGGCCTGCTTACTTTCTGTTGCATTCTTCCTCTGATCTGCTTCCTGCAGCTATGCTGCGAGGTGCTCAATCTACTCTGTGGCCTTTTGTAGCTGTGCGTGTGAGTAAATGTCTCATGTTTGAATCTCCTTCATGATGGCCAGCTGACAAAGATGTAGCTTCGTCATGGACATCTTGGTGTAGTCTATTCCCACTATCATGCTCATCTATGAGAGAGATGCTGCGTTACTTTCAGACTGCGACAAATTCTCAGGGATAACAGTTCTTCGCTGCAGGGTTATCGGAGGATTTCCAACAGAAGGGGTTTCTTTGGGCTCTGAGGCTGCTAGACTTACGGGGTTAGACTCGGTATTTTGACCTAGGGTATAGGACTCAAAATTTCTCTTGTACCTTTTGCCACTTCGCAGCAAACCACTTTGCTCGTCGAGGGTACTTTCACTTGCAAACATAGGTTAGTAATACTAAATCTAACAGTCTGATTCAATGAGCAATATATCTTTTTCAGCCAATAGCATTTTAATTCTGAAACTAAATGAATTCAAGTACTTACCCCTTGGTCCTTTGAAGAACTTCCGCTCGGCTTTGCTGAAGGACGTACTTGTGTCGATGGTGAACTCCGTCACAAACGCTTCAAGGGTTCGCATTATCCAAAAATCAACAGCTCGAGAGATCTCGTTGTTCACCCTTTTCAATATATTAATTCTTGCGGGAGTCCAATCAGGAAACCAACCTTCTTGGAAGTTCATCCTTCTCTCTGTTAACCTGGATAACCACTGGTGCAATTCTATGTGGATACTACCAAAGAAAATTTCATAAACATCAGAAAAAACATACCTTTGTAAAAATTCGCCTTAACTGCGATGCGGATCTTTGTTCTCTTGTTTAGCAAATTTCAGATAAGTCTCTTCAATCCAATCATTGATTTCTTTCACTGAGGGTCTCCAAAACATAGCCCTTGAGGTACGACGTAAACCCCTCTTGAGCAGATACTGAGTTCAACTGGAAACGAAACCAATTTGTTGGGCTTAGGGAAGACCTGGGTTCTATACTTTTGTCTTCGCACCAACAAAAGACCCACAGTGTTAGCCCTTTTGGCAACCTGCGAATAGGTTGCAGTCTCACCCAAAACAGCTGTGGGATGCCACAGAATTAGGTTTATGCAAGCAGAAGAGGGATATTACTGTACCTTTAGCTTCTAACAAATGATAACTATTAAAATATAGAGCTTTGATATTCACTTATTTAGCTTCGCGGTTAGATAAACAAAGAGTGCCTTGCTTAACCCTTTACTGGGAATTCACAACGAAGTTAATAATTAGCAGTGATCTTACTTATCAGTTATATAATTATTCATGCATAAAAGAACAAACAACAACACATGATATAACATGGTTCACCCCCAGTTTAGGGGTTACGTCCACAGAACTGTGTTTTATTCAACTCTTGACAAAAACCACAGTTCTGATCTACGCACTCAGCTGCAGATCCCTTCAATTCCTCAAAGTTGCACACTAAGCTGCAGATCTCTGTGCACACAGCTGCAGATCTTCTTAATCACCCAAAACCCTCTACGCACACAGCTGCAGAGGTCATCCATGCACACAGCTGGGACTTAATCTTCCTTACAAAAACAAGCCTTAGCTTCGCATCAATTCATCTTACATCAAAAGCCTAAACTGACTTCTTTACAAGAGTGCTTATTTATAGTGCATTTATTACAAAACCATGGGCTTAAACCATGGGCACCCCGAACCCTAGACCCTGGACTTAAACCATGGGTTTATTACAAAAGGAAGTCTTTTACTCAACCCCAACACCCCCAAGACTATTTTGGGTCGCAACTCCGCTTACAAGTTTCCACAAAAACCACGGATTTACCAAACCTAAGGACCGTTAAGGTACGCACCCCAACACAAACATTTGGTTTTCTCATACTGCACACAATCAAGCAAACATACACATTAATTACTAGGAAATCCAATAGATGGGTTTCACAGTATACACATCCAAGCCATCATTACAGTTGGGTTTCATAGGTTGCCAATCAAGGATTACACACATGGCCAAATGAACACTAAGACATGGCCAAGCCAAGATCCAATTGGGCTTATTAGTCTGCCCAACCAAGCCAATATACACATTAAGGACCATCCAATCCAACAGATGGGTTTCACAAGATACACAGCCAAGCCATCATTCATAGTTGGTTTTCACAGGATTTCCAGCCAAGGATTACACACATGGCCGAATGAACACCAATACAAATCCAATACAAGATCTAATTAGTTTTATTAGGCTTCCCAGCCAAGCCAACATACAATTGGGTTTCACACGCTGTCATTCCAGCCAAACTTTTGGGTTTCATAGGCTGCTAAGGAAGTGGAAAGGTAGAATGACTAAGCTAGTGTCTCATTCAAGAGCTAGGGACACCTCCATAATATCTATCTAACCTAGAATCCACATTACCTACACCCCAACACAAGGAAGCATCCCCTTCTCTACTACACAGTCCCTGAGGCTATGCCTTCCCTTCCAATTCTCTTCAGGGCGTGCATAGCAGATTCACCATCCACTCTTATCCTTTTGTGAGGTTCCTCTCTACACTAGTTTTATCAATCCCATTCCTCATCTCTTCCACTCCTAAGCCTTGTATATCATTCATACCTGAAACTAGGGAAATATAATAGTAAACACATGGAGACACAACAACACAGGCTTCCCTCTGTAGAAACATAGTGAAACCCCTTTTTCGCGACTCAGGGTTGAGAACCACAAACAATGTGCATATTTCCCAAATAAACAATGAATGGGATGATTCTTGAACCACCGACAAGGTTAATGACCAAAACACTTCATCCCAACTGAGGAAAGATGGACTGGGCACACAATCTAGGGTTTACTTGCTTCATAAGCAAGAACAAAGCTTCCCAGACTGTAGACATGCAATCATACTACCATGCCTTGCTCTACCCAAGGCATTAGCTGCCTCAACCAACTTCTGGAATAAATGAATGATTGAGGACAGAGGACAAAAAGGTAGCTGAGGGTTCATGGGTTCCCCTTTTGACATCTGGTCTCACCCTATTGGCTCAGGAGTTGGACTAACTCCCCTCCCTATCCCTTGTGGAATCATGCCCCCATCCCTTTCATGTTGTAGTCCCATAACTAGTTGTGGTATTTTATTAAATTGTGTATTCACATGATACATCAAAATCTATAATGTCTGACTCAGCACCATAACCATAGGAATTGACCTTGATCACCTATACACAAAATACCAAATCAATCGCAGGGCCTTGGCATTAAGCACCTTGCCATTATTTAATACAATGTGTACATCATGTACAATTTCAATACCATGGGGTTCAAACCGGGGTATTAAACTCCCCTCCCCCTTACAATAGTGCTATCGTCAGTGATTTACAAAATTGAACAAGAATGCTACACTGGAACTACCTCATTTCTCTGCAAAATTGAACAAAAATGGATGTGCTAATCGCATGGCATCCTCCATCTCCCACGTAGCCTCCTCAGGACCATAGTGTGCCCACTGCACCTTCACCCATCCAACGACTCGATTTTGGAGCACTGTGACCTTCCTATCAAGGATGTGCAATGGATCGATTTTGAACTCTCCCTTGGGTTCCACTTGAATCACATCCTAATCAATCACATTGTTAGGGTCATGTACATATTTCTTAAGCAAAGAAACATGAAAAAATGATGAGATCTAGTGCTAGCAAGAAATGCAAGTCTATATGCAACTGGCCCTATTCTTTCAAGCACTTCAGCTGGCCCACAATATCTAGGTGAAAATTTGGCACAGCTCCCAAGATTCAAGGAACTTTTCCTTGGCCTCACTCTAAGGTAAACATTATCCCCAACGTAGAACTCTCAGTGCATTCTATGCTTATCTGCATAGCTCTTTTGTCTATCTTGGGATGCTTTCAAATTCTGCCTGATCTTTGCAACCTCTTACTCCATTTCCTTGAGAAATTATTTACCAAGAATAATCCTTTTCACTGGATTATCCCAAGTCACTGGTTTCCTACACCTTCTTCCATACAAGGCTTCATATGGACTCATTCCCAATGAAGCTTGCTTCCCATTATTATAGGAAACTTCTACCAAGTATACATAATATTACCTCTTGGATGCTTTGTCCATCACATACATGCAAAGCATGTTTTCAAGCACTTGATTCACTCTCTATGTCTGGCCATCAGTCTAAGGATGGTAGGAATTGTTGAAGTTTAACTTGGTACACAAATCTACAAACAAACCCTTCCAAAAATTGGAACTAAACTTGGGATCCTTGTGAGACACTATTGCATTAGGAAATCGATGCAATCATGAAAATGTCCTTTATGAATATTTTTGCAATGGAATCAATCTTATATGTGGACTTAACCACGATAAAATGTATTTCCTTTGTCAACTTGTCCACCACAACCATGATGGAATCATGTTGTCTCCAAGTCATTGGAAATCCTGTAATAAAATCCATGGAAACAACTTCCCATTTCCATTCTGGAACTGGAAAAGGATGCAATAACCCTTCTGGTTGTTGATGCTCAACCTTTACCTACTGAAATTTCATGCACTTAGAAATATACTCAGTAGTGTCCTTTTTCATTCCTGGCCAAAAATACTACTTTCTGGTTGTAGCAATTGTCTTCTGGTATCCTACGTGACCAGAATATGGAGCTTGATGGATCTCATCCATAACAATTCTCCTCAAGTCTTATACATTTGGAATATAAATTATGTTCTTATAAGTAAGAATCCTATATTCTTCCAAATTATATCCCTCATACTTCTTTTCAAGGATTTTCTGCTGCAACTTGTCCTTGAATTGCACATACATTTCATCCTCAGCAGTATGATTAACAATATGTTGTCTCAAATCTGATTGGAAAATACTAAGAGATGCCACATACATTTCATGCACCTTCCTGCTGAGTGCATCAACCACTTTATTTTCCTTTCCTTTTATGCGTTTGATTTCAAAACCAAACTCACATAAAAAATCCAGCCATCTAGCTTTCCTAGCATTTAAAGTTGGTTGATCAAACGAATACTTCATACCACAATGGTTTGTCCTTGGCTCAAATTTTCTGCCCATTAAGTAATGCCTCCACAACTTGAGAGCATGTACTATGGATGCAAGCTCTAAATCATGAGTAGCATAGTTATTCTCATGATCCTTCAATTTTCTTGACTCATAGCATACCACATGGTTTCCTTGCATAATAAATCCTCCAAGTCCTTGATTACATGTATTAGTACACACCACAAAATCTTTTTCTGGGTCTGTAATTTTCAAAACCGATGCACTTGTAAGAATATTCTTCAACTTCTGGAAGCTTTCTTCGCACCTGCGTGTCCATTCAAAATTTATCCCCTTCTTTTGAAAAGAAGTGATTGAATGTGAAACCTTGGAGAATCCTTCAATGAATCTCATGTAATATCCTGCAAGTCCCATAAAAGATCTTACATCTATCACATTTATTGGGGTTGTCCAATTCATAATGGATTCAATCTTTTCATGGTCCATAGATATTCCTTCATCTGAGATAATGTGACCCAAATAATGAATTCTATATTTATAGAAGTCACATTTTCTCAACTTTTAATACATCTTATTCTCCCTTAGCAATTGCAATACCATTCATATATTTTCTTCATGCTCTTCCTCATCCTTAGAATAAACAATAATGTCATCTAGGAAAACACAAACAAACTTGTCCAGATACCTGTTTAAAACACTATTCATGAGGCGCATAAATGTAGCTGGTGCATTTATGAGATGAAATGGTACCACCACAAACTCATAGTTCCCGTACCTTGTTCTCAAGGTTTTCTTATGAATATATTCATCCTTGATCCTTACCTTATGGTAACCAGACCTCAAGTAAATCTTGGAAAATAACTTTGTTCCTCTCATTTGATCTAATAGGTCATCAATTCGAGGTAAAGAGTATTTATTTGTCACAATGATTTTGTTCACCTGTCTGTAATCAATACACAACCTGAGTGTACCATATTTATTTTTCACAAACAACATTGGTGCTCCCTAAGGGGACACATTTGGCCTGATATACTTATTCTCCAAAAACTCTTGCAGTTACATCTTCAGCTCTAGCAATTCTGGTGCACTCATCCTATAGGGTGTCTTAGACACTAGCTTTGCTCCTAGAACAAGGTCAATTGTAAAATAAATGTCCCTCTTTGGAGAAAGTCCTATAATTTCTTCAGGAAAAACATCCCTGAATTCTTGCAATAAATGAAAGTCCTCCGAACTAGGAGTTTGATTCTCTGCTGCCTCCAACACATGGGGCACATACAACTGGAAACTTTCCTACATAAATTCTTCAGTTGCATTGCTAAAATATTCCAAAAAAAAATCACCTTAGGAATGCCTCTTACAACCCTTGGGTTTCCTTCTTCATCCATGCATTCAAAAGTCTTGTTACAGAAATCAATCTTTACTCTATGGGCTTCCAACCAGTCCATTCCAATGAGAATATCATAGGAACCAAGTGGTTGAACATTCATATCTACATAACTGACTAACCCATCCATGACTAATGGACATTTCTCTACCACTTCACTAACTTTCCTCTTGGTTCCAGTGGCTAGTTGAACTAACCATGATTTTCAATGCTTTGACTTCTTAAAATCACACATATCAACCATCCTGGGGGTAATATAACTGTGAGTATATCCAAGGATAATCAAAACAGAAACAGATTGTTTAGCAATCTTACCTCCAACTTCAACCACGGTTGACTAATGATCTACCTAGTGGTCCTCTGGTGATACATAAATCCTAGGGACAGTCCTTTCTACTCGACCCACAACTTTTTCTTCTTGAATGTTGTGAGATTTCCTTACATACCTCTTCTCCAACGGACAATTCCTGTGCATGTGATTTTCTCCACATCTCCAGCGTTGGAGTGGTTCTCTAACCACTCTTAGATCTCTTGGTTTGTCCTTCATCACTCTAGATGGCTGATTGATAGCTTGTGATGGCTACCTTTTCTGATTTCTGAAGTGAGGAGGTTTGAAACCTTTCTTTCTTTCAGCAAACTTCTCATTCTTCTTGTCCTTCCATGCCTTATAATGATCAGGTTTTCCTTTTTTCTTATCATAGCAATACTTGGCCTTCCTGGTAGCCTCTTCTAGATTTCTAGGTTCATCAAACTCAATTTTGTATTTTCACTTTATCATCCTTGATGTATCTGACATACCTCAATAGCTCCAAGAATTTATTTGTATACTCTTCCATGGTCAGCTGCCCCAGTCTTAGCTCATGGAAGTCTTTTATATTGTCATCATAATACCTATGAGAGAGGTACTTCCGCTTGAAATACTTTGTTATGGAGAGAAACTCCCTATGGCTTGAGGCATACCACAACATACAGCTTGACACTAGAAATCAATCTTTCCCAATATGCAAGAGAAATCAAACTTCTAACATTAAGGGATATCGAAACGTACCTTGTTTCAGACGGTTGAAGTACATCCCAGTTGAGCTTTTCCAATTCACGCTTGTGTTAGAAATTCACTCTCAACACAACAAACAAGACAAGCATGCTCTATAATAATGTGTTAGAACTAATCTAGCATATATATTCAACAATGTATAAGGAATTAAATACATCCATGGATACAATATTCATATTCAAATGCACATTAATTGGATAGGAAAATATATTTCTATTAATTAAATCAGAGATTACAAGAGTGACAACCTCTGTCGGCACATCTACGAACCAGAGAAATTAAGTCCTCCACTTGGGCCTCCACCACCTCAATCCTCCATCTCTCGATAGCAAGTTCACAAAACAAAGGAAATCTTGGGAAAAACACAAAGTGTTCCAAAGGGACAAAGGGATGCAGACTCAAGTATAAGCAAACTGAGGAAACAATGGACAATAGTTTCTTTGCTCTTCAATTCCTCCTCTTCAATGTATCGAAGGGGTTCCTTATATAGCACTCCAAAAGGGTAATGGTGGGTCAAATCTGAGCAATCTTGAGGCATATGGAAGGCTAAGAGTCAGGATCTTTGGACTCATATGAGGAAAAATCCAAAAATATTTGTACTTATGCACACATCCTAATGTACGTGGGTTTGAGGTCAAAAGTCACGTGTACACGCGAGTATGGGGTTAAAAGTCACATACAGCAATAAACAGGGGTTTTTTAGGGATGATCTTGGAACATAAAAGGATAATACAAGTCCATGGGGTCTAAATATTCTACATAGGGATAGGGAAGGCCATAAATATTTGATCAACCATGTGTGGTAAAATCAGCTATAACAGATTCCCACTAATGTGTGAGGTCAGAGGGAACATCATGGACGAAATACATTATTATATCCATCCCAGAAGTGTAGTAATGAAGACTGAGGTGGAAGAACCATCCACTCATCAGTACAATACAATGATAAATCATTGCATGTGACTGCAAATACATGGAGCAGTCATGGATACATAAGAGTACAATGGCCATGAATAGGCATGATATACAAAATGTGTCATGTGTGGCCATCGCCACGTACAATATGTAATACATTAGAATCTCCAAAGTGGATGAATATATACAATAGATCAATATCTCCATAATGGATGAAGATATACAATGGATCAAGATCTCCATAGTAGCTGAAGATATCTAATATACACTGGAATCAAATTACGAGAGCTAAAATATCATGAACAGTGGCATGATCAAGGAGGTAGCTGTTATAGCGGATTTCACCACACTAGGTGAATCACACATTGTATGGCCTTCCCCTGTCCCGCTGCAGACTCATTAGCCCCTATGGACCATCCCTAAAAACATAAGAAAAGTGATATATGCGGCCTTTTCCCTGATAACTGCGTACATACGCGGATATTCCCTCTATAGTCACATACAACGGGATGTGTACATAATCCAAAACCTTTTGGAGTGTTCCTTGACTTGGATTTGACTCATATGACTCCTGGCCTTCCATATGCCTTGAGATCGAACGGATTCGACCTTTCAGTATCCCTTTGAAAAGCTATATAAGGAACCCATTGAGACATTGAAAGCATAAGAGAGAATTGAGAGTAACGAAACTATAGTCCATTGTTGCCAGAACTTATGCTTGAGTTTGCATCCCTTTGTCCCTTGGAGCACTCTTGTGTTCTTCCCAAGCTTGCCTTTTGCTAGTAAGCTTGCTATCGAAGTGATGGAGGATTGAGGTGGTGGAGGCCCAAGTGGGGGATTCAATTTCTCCGGTTCGCAGACGTGTCATCAGAGGTTGTCACTTGTAATCTCTGATTCATATTAATAGAAATATATTTTCCTGTCCAGTAATGTGTATTTGAATGAATATTGTACCATTGGAATATGTCAAATGCTTATACATTATTGATTATATATGCTAGAATAGATCTAACACCATGAAATATAGTATGCTTGTATTGTTTACTTTTTGTTGAGGACGTGCTATAACAATTCAAGTTGAAGATTGGAAAGCTCAACGGGGATCTACTTCAACCATCCGGAATAAGGTACGAGGTTCGATCCTTTAGTGTTAGATGTTTTTATTTCTATTGCATATTGGGAAAGATTGATTTCTGGAGTCTAGCTATCTATTGTGGTACCCCAAGCCATAGGAATTTCTCTCCGTAACAGAATTGGCGACTCTGCTGGGCAGGATAGCAGGCTTAGCATCACTCCATCAGGCCTCTCGGCCACTGATGTTCTATGCGGTGGAGTGTATGACACCGACCATCTATGACTGGAGCACTTCCCTACTAAGCAACATGAAACATCAGCTCAGTGAGTGAAAGGCAGGTAGGATACGGAACTTTTGGTTCAGCAGCATCTTGAGCATGTTTTTCTTCAAGTGTGTTCCAGGATTGAGCCCTAGAGTGGATGTTCCTCTCCACGGGGTTCGAGATCCGGTCCAACGACGTTGGGCAGACGCGATGCGTAGACTAGGGGGTGGTAGGGTGGCCAACCCTTATCCAGCAGACTTTTTTCCATGGTGGCGATGATAGATTGTTGCCATAGATGACTACCCTTATGCATGGATAGATTTCCGAGGAGATCCAGACATGCCATTACCACCAGGATCAGCATATGGAGACATAGGTAACGAATCTCGACTCTTACTCTTTTTAAAAATTTTGAATTATTTAATTTTTTTGTGTTTTCTTGATTAATGGAATCAAAAAGACATGGTTTTGGGTGACAATACATAATGAAATCTACCATTCATGTGCAGATGTGGGACCATGATGACCAGAGGTATTCCCACGTCATAGACGGAGGGGAAGAGCAGACGATATCACCGGTGTGGATGCGGAGCGAATGCTCCAAAGCATCCATACCAACTTCGTGCAACTTACTCACAGGGTTCCCATGGCGCAAGTCGAGGAATTTCCTGAGGCTATGCAGAGAGAGGTGGTAGGTGTACCACACACATGGGTGTGTTTATTCCGGGGGCTAGCTAGATCCGTGGTGACATATCATGATCACAACCCTCTTCCACCTCCACAGGACTAGACACCTGGGAGTGTATCTATTTTGTACTACCGTGTATATGATGGTGGCTTTCAAAGCCCCAATTTTGTATTATGACACTATGTATTACCACATTTTTGATATATATATAAAAGTTTTATGGTGATTGGTTTATTTATTTACATGTGTAAAAATTGTGTTTATGATTAATTTATGATGAATGAAACAAATGCCAATCTAACACATAGTTAGCATATGCGTCAGCAATTTGATTATAATTTCTTGGAATGTGTATATATGTTATATTCTCAAATTGCCATTCTAGCAATCTCACATGTAAGAATCTCCTCAATAACGTCGGATCTCTAACATGGTACAAACCATTGAGCTGTGACACTACTAACTCTGAATCAAGACGTACCTCAAGAGAGAGAACACCATGCGAAATGGCATCCCGTAGAAGCTCGATAACGGCACTATATTCTGCAACATTGTTGGAAGATGGCTGTAGACATACACCTCCTGAAGACAGTACATGACCCATAGGAGTATAAATCACCCAAGCAGCTGAGGCTGAGTGTTGAGTGTGACGGCTTGCACCATCCGCGAATCCTATGTAGGTGGAAGATTCCATTGACATCTGTCACAAGAAATGGAAACTAATCACAAACCCGATCACGATAAACAAGACCTAACTATGCAAAAAAGTTGTACAATAATATACAACAAGCATCCTTGGCTAAAGATCATGCATAGTATTTTTTGAGATAGAGCCCATTTCTAGGCTCCGCCAAGGCCGTCCCTTTGTAATCCACTAACTCGTAGGCACCCTTCTCTAACACACGCTTGACCACATAAGGACCACGCCACATAGGATTGAACTTCCCTACCCCCAAGGGTTCTTTCGATTGATCCCACAAAAGGACCAAGTCTCCCTCACTAAACACTCTCGGACGGACAAACTTATCTCTTATTAACCTCTAGAGTCACCAAGGCATCTCTACGCTGCTCATCGAGTTGCTCAAGGTGAACCAAACGCTCCTCCAAAGGCGAAGTGTTGGTAAGAGTTCCAAGGCTAAATTCAACGAAGGAATCTCGCATTCAATCGGCAATATCGACTCCACTCCATGAATAAGCTGATATGGAGAAAAACCAGTGGCAATCTTTACCGCGGTTCAATATGCCCACAAAGTAGGGTATAACATAATATGCCAATTCGTCTTGCTTTGTGCGATGGTTCGTTGGAGAATGGACTTAAGTGATTTATTCATTGCTTCAACCTGTCCATTCACTTGAGGATAGTAATAAGAGGAGTGCTCTTGCTTATACCCTAACTTAGATGCCAACTCTTCCATCATACAGTTCTGAAAGTGCAAGCCATGGTCAGTGACAAGCTCTCTCGGAATCCCGAACCTAGAAATGATTTGGTTGAATACGAAGTGAGCGACTGTCTCACTGTTGGATTTTACTGTAGGCATTGCCTCAGCCCATTTCGTGAATTAATCAACAGCCACTATGATATGATGGTGCCCCCCAGCCGAAGCTGGGTTGCAATCCATAAAATCGAGCCCCCATTTGGTGAAGGGACCGGCGGTGATAATAGGTTGTAACGGGGCCGGCTTCGAGCACATATTACGTGCGAACACCTGGCAAGGGTGGCACCTCTTGATCACTTCAATACAATCCTTGAAGATCGACGGCCAGAAATAACCTTCTCTCAAAATATTTTGAGCTGTAGAAAGCCCAGATAAATGACCACCACACGCCCCTTCGTGGCAATCATTAAGCACTACCTCAGCCTCATCATGAGTTAAACAACGTCGTAAAAGGGAATATACTCCATGGCGGTACAAAGTATTGTCCACTATGAGGTAGTTCTTGGAGACGTGACGTAATTGTCGTCGTTCATCTCGCGAGAGGTGAGTAGGGGTCCTCTGCGTTTGCAGATATACTATGATATCCTCGTACCATGGGTCAGACGTTGAGATTAAGAAAATGTGTTCATCAATGAACGTATCTTCACATACCAACTCCTCAGCCTCACTCGGAAAATCCGATATGAGCTCTGCAAAGATTAAAGACTTCTTCGATTTTGCCTAAACAAATTCGAGATCAAACTCTTGCAGGATGACAATCCATTTATTATATTTTCCCCAATCATCCTATGTGTGAGGATGAATTGAAACGGATTGACATGGGCAACAACCAAGGTCTGGTGAAGGAGGATATAATGTCTCAAATGCTGCACCACATGTACGATAGCTAAGGCAAGCTTCTCGACATGAGAATACCGAATCTCTGCGTCAATAAGGTTTCGGCTCAGATAATATATGACATGCTCCTGGAGCTCCTCATCCTCCTAAACCAAAACCATCCCAATCGTATCTAAAGACACGGACACATATAATAGGAAATCACGGCTATAATCCGGAGGACTAATCACTGTGGCTGATGCTAGGGCTCGCTTAAGTGCATCGAAGGACTCCTGGGCTCGCTCATCCCATTCAAAGGGAGTATCCTTCTTCAGGAGACACATGAAACCTTTAGTCAAATTGGAAACATTGACAACAAATATTTGTAGGAAGTTTTCCATTCCTTGCAAACATTGAAGATGACGAATATTTTCATGGGGGAGACAACTGAAGTATTGCCTCAACCTTCAAAGGGTCGACTCTTATACCCTCTTTCGAAATGATAAATCCTAACAAACGACCTGATTTCACGCAAAAGATGCACTTATGAGGCTTTAATCTAACAGCATAGTACCAGCATCTTTCAAACATCAATCTCAAGTGATAAGAATGATGCATCCTCATGCGAGAATGAGCAGCGAGGTCATCCAAAAATACTTCAATAATGGACTTGAGATCGTGGAAGATCAAGGTCATCGCCCGCTGAAACGTAGCTCTGGTGTTTTTAAGGCCGAAAGGCATTTTTTGATACGCAAATGTTCCCCAAGGAAAAATAAATGCGGTCTTATGTTGGTCCTCAGGTTTAATTTGAATCTGATTATACCCAGAAAAGCCGTCCATAAAGGAGAACACCTCGCTACCCACACACTCATCCAAAATCTGATCTATAAACGGTGTGGGGAAGTTATCCTTAGGAGAGGCACGATTTAAATCATGGAAATCAGTGCATATATGGATCACTCCCTGCTTATTATCCACCAGAACGGGGTTTGAAACCCACTCCGTCAAGGGAACGGGATAGATGAAACCAGCTTTCAATAGCTTCTCTATCTCTGCCTTTATGGCGGGTTCTTTCCTAGGATTTACCATGCGTAAACGCTGTCGAACAAACTTAGCGTTGGGGTAAGTCTCAATCTCATGTTCGACAATCCAAGGGTCAATCCCTGGCATCTCATCTTAAGACCAAGCAAAAATATCACGGAATTCCTTGAACAGCTCGGTATACTCCCGAATCTCATCTCGAGAACAATCCGCCCCAATGTAGACATTCTCAATCGTACCAGGATTGTGAGAAATGTTGATAGGCATAGTTGATGATATGTTCGCCATGTTTCCATCAGCCATCTGACTAGGAGAGCTTAATGGAACCACGGGTCTACCAACTTTCTGACTAAGAATCTCCCTATAATCCTCACGCTCCAAAAATTCAAGCTCTGGAAGGAAGTATGATCTATGATGAAGTTCCTCCCATGGTAGCTCAACTCCCGACATAGCCTCAATAATCGCTTCATCTGAAGGGAAAACCGTATCAAGGCAGTCGTGGGCATGAGAAGACTGTACTGCCCATGCCAGAAGCACATAGGGGTCTTCCTCCTCCGTCCTTGAAGAGGAAGAACAAGGCTCTGTAGCAGACTAGAGATTAGCTTGGTAAGCTATCATGACTGTAGGCAATGGCACGCTTGTCTCAATGGCCTCACTCGAAGGACTTGGTGAAGGAAGAATCCAAGGATCTCCCATATGACTTGTGTGAAAAGGCACCGATCTCGTAGACGTCGAAGCACCATCAGAACTAGATCCTATCATGAGGATGGGTGCAGGACAACTAAAGGTTCCCATGAGGGACGGATACATGCCTACACCCACACTCCCAGTTGCCAGCTGGGAATGTTCAACTTTCAGAACCGAATCTTCCGAAGATGTAGTAACAGGCAGATTCTTGAATGCCATTTGATCAATCGTTACAATCTTCCCATTATGAGGAAAGCATACAACGCGAAACATGAAAGACGCAATGGCTTGCATACTATACATCCAGTTCCTTCCCAGTAAGAGATTGTAGTCAAGGGGTGCATCAACCACCTCAACCTCTATCGCAACGGTCTTCCCTCCCAAATGGACTTTAAGAGAAGGAAGGATACCGTGTGGCCTAAACGATCTCCCATCAAAAGCAGTTAACATGGTCGTATATTTTGACAACTCAGGAGAACCGAGACCCTTCCAACAAGACAAAGACATCACAGAAGCAGCAGTGCCCTCATCAATCACAGTGCGCTTGATGATCATATTAAGACATTCTACATGCACCAAAAGGGACACATAGTAGGGCAAGCGAGGCTGATGTCCTACAGTTTAAAATTTGATCACTGAAGAAGAATCATCACCATTCACACCAAGAGCGGAAAGCAAAGCCTTCCTTTGTGATGGACAACTCTGAAGCACTTCCATTGCAGACATCGCGCAAGGAGTATGGCCCAAGTCCTCGACAAATGAATAATTATGGATGGCTCAGGCATTTGGGTTATGCCCCGAACGCTTAAGTACCCCCTTAGGAATGCAAGGTGCAGCCTCAGGTTTATCCGCAGGTTTCTCAATGTGCAAAGGGGTTCCTGGTGGATCAGGTTCTTTGCCTGGATTGGGTTGTGAAAAAGTATAATCTTTCACACACGTCACAAATTTCGTGGCATTGACCATATTAATGCACCCATGACCACTAGTTTCAGCTGGATCTTCATCACTAGATTGATCATGGGACTTCGAGTTCATATTCTAGTTGTGCGGTAAAGGGTTCGTTAACACAGCTGGGCCGTGTGCTATGAACTTCGAAGCTTCATCCATCCTAGGGCACAAGTAAGTGAGGTGATCGTCCTTACATAGCTTGCAAGGAAACTTAACCTTACGTTTATTCTGCTTGTCACCCCCAGCATTTTTACCATTCTTGTCATTATTATTGGCATTCTCATTCTTATTCCCACCCTTCTTATTATTATTGTTTTTACCCTTTTTTCTATTCCGTCCAGGTTGCTGGTTACCCTTCTGGTCGGAGGATTGCACAGCAAGTACATTTTCCGTTTGGGCAGGCTGAGATGAATCTGTAGCTTGTCCCGAGGCAGATTTGTTGATTGACAACTGAGCAACTTGTTTCACAAACTAACTTGCAGGTTTCTTACTTGCACTACCCACAATGTCGTCGGCATGTGGTCCAGGTTTGACCTTGGGATCGAAACTAGAACGAGGAGCGTTAGGTATAATCTCATATAACAAACCAGACTGAGCATAGATCAAGTCTAGTTCTTTCCCCCTAAAGATGGCTTGTTCCTCATTCTGCACTCTGGATGTGGAAACATCCTTCGCTATATATGGCAATAAAGATTTGAGGAACCACTCAAGGAGGAACTCCAGCGGTATAAAGGCTTTAATTAATCTCTTCCGTCTACGCCACTCCTGAATATGATCAGAAATATGGGTGGCTTTATCTTGCCGAAATGTCGACAAGAGTTCAATACCAACATCATAGCGCACTGGTAACTGGAAGTGATTAAGGAAAGTCATCGCAAGGTCATCGAACAAAGTAAAGGCACCCCTAGGTAAATCTATATACCATTTCGCCGCAGGCCCTGTAAGGGTGCGTTGAAATAGTCTCAAACGGACTGAGTCCTGATGCAATGAATTGGAAGAGCACCATAGGTGGAATGTCGTAACGTGTTCACTCGGATCCTCTCCTGGTTTTCCTTCGAACTTAGGTATGTCTGAAGGAAGCTTGGTAGAGACAACCGGCCAAGCCGGGACATGAGCCACAGGATCGTTCGTAAGTCTCAATAAGTCAGGTAGATTGAGTGTCGCGAGGAAAGGGAGCCTAGGATGATGAGGTCTATGGACCGCTCCCTGGTTCATATAGGATTGATTACCACCATGACCTTGGCCATAGCGACCTCCTCTTGTATGACCCATATAGGGTGGCGTGGAAGTACCATAATGAGGTGGACCTTGACTAGTAGGAGCTACAAAGCCGTAATTAGGAGAGTAAGCAGGTTGTGAATACCCACCTCCGTAAGGTGAAGAGACCTGTTCATACTGCGTCCCATAATAGGGTCCATAGGTCACCGCTTGCGATGTCCCATGAGACACTCCATAGGTAGGGATATACATTCCGGAAGTAGGAATATACATACCAGAAGTAGGGATATATGTCGTGGAAGTAGCAATCTGACCTCTAAGAACATGAACATAACCTCCCGAAACCACAGGTGGTATGTAGGCTTGAGAGATAGCTGGTCTAGTAATTGCAGTACGGATCTGACTCGTAGCTACGTGCCAACTCGAAGGAACACGTGATTAAGGTGGAGGGTTTACATTTGAATAAATTTGAAGCGAGGATGAAGGAATCTCTGTAAGAAGAAATGTACTAGTGCCTATCGTCACTCGTCTAGAACCTAGTATCCCTATCGGATCACTAACTCTAGACCTAGGAGGTATATAAGATGGAGCTTCCACCATTGGGATGGAAGGTGCAATGTGACTAGTACTCCCAAACCTCTCTGCAAGGTAAGGCATGGGATTTCCCCCAGGCATAGTGCTAGGCTCAAAATCGGATTCAACATGAAATGTCAAATCGTGCATAGGAAAACCAGTCGTAGGATAACTACCATAGCTAGTAGTGGCAGGTTCAAAGTGAGTCTCGGCGTCTTCCAGCATTCCATACCGGTAATGTGTCAACGAGGGGTCAACCCTAGAGTGACTAGGTCTATCATGCATGGTTCCTATCTCCGAAATCACAGGTCCTAACTCAGTTAGGTTGGGTGAAGGGTCATAAGTAGGCGTGAATTCCCCATCATCAACGCGAATGGGAAGAGGTCGCTCAGATGTATCTTCTGAATGATCTCCCATGGTGTGTGAATCAATGTGTGACATAGTCCGCCTGGACTATCTAGGTCCCTCTCCCAAAGGAGGAGGAGAAGTAGAAGGCGGAAGTCCTGCTAAACGACGAGAACGGCGCAGAACCGCACCTGACTCCACAATGACTCAAAAAATAGCAAAGACTCTCTATTTATGTCAACCCTAGGCCAACTAGCGTGCACAGAGCAATCACTATAAAATCTAAAGCCAAAAGCAAACAAACAAGGTCTGGATAAGTGAGCTCCCAAATGTGGCCGGTATGTCTCGCCTAGGAGAGGCTTGAGAGGCCCTTGTCACCACAAGTGGAGGTTCGAAACCAATTATTGTGGCCCTCAGCTTCAACGCGTAAAGCAACTGTGTTGTCCGACCCCAACCTGGTTGGGACACATGCAGAATAACCTCTACACGTACCCCCTCGATATCCTAGGTAAGGTCACTAAGGTCACCTCAATATAATCAACGCTCAGGCGGACAGTCGCAAGCGGGATTGACCGTATGGGTAGGGTAGCAAAGCCAGAAACTCTCGAAAGAGCCCCCAGATATGAATACAATCCTGGCTATATCGCTGGTGCTACATAGTTATCGACCAGGGGTTATCCCAATCAACAACCGCTCACACTGCCTAGTGCTTGATTCCCTTTTGAGAGGAGCTTCCTGAGAATGCCGGTTATACCAAGGATTTCACACACTCCCTGGACAGACACCTAGTTGTTGTCGTTTAGTGATCTTGGAGAATTAACTTACAATGAACTATTCCAAGATCCTAAAACCTAAGCTTGTTGGCGCACCCTAGAAAAGAAAAGAGTGTAATTCATTTTATTTAGCGTTGATTTTAGTTGGCTTTATAACTCAAAAATAGGATATGGTCGTGCAACTAATGGTGTTATGACGCAATAAGAAGTAAAATGCACACCTAACAATCAATGCAAATGCATTGTATCCATGAAAACAGGGTATTCGTACTACGTGTAATGCACAATTTCTTCTTCAAATGCTGAATGCAAATTTCCCTATATGAAGTCCTAACTATTACTCCAAAGCATATCTAGATCTAGTGCAAGTACAATGCAAAGTGGAAAATGCAATGCATGATGATAAGCAAATTTTTTTGGATTTTTTGAAAATAAAGAGATACAAAAAGCAAAAGAATGATTCTACCCACCCCAGACTCTGCAAGCACACATAAACAACATTCCAGCAAAGCACTAAGGTAAAAGGACTCTAATGCACTAATCTCAAACAAAAAATCAAAGATACCATGACAAGAACTTTCCTAAAAGAAAATATTTAGGCTAAAAAAAACGTTTCTGGCCAGAAACAGAGGTATTAAGAGACTCCGGCAGTGCCAAAGGAGACTCAGCAACTAACAAAATTCACCCAGCAATCCACTATCTTCCACAAAAAGGTAAAAACCAGGGTATACGTGACTGTGCGCAGTGAACCCGTGTGTATACGTGAAAATACCAGGGGAAACTACATGTATATGCGACTGTAAGTGACAAACCCGTGTACAGGAAGAAAAATATGCACAAATTCAAGGTCAACTGACAGGTTGAGACTAAATTCACACCAATCAGGATCTACCAGGCATACATGCCCCCATACCCGTCACAGAAACAAGAGAGAGAGAGAGAGCAATTCAAATACATTGAATGCCAAGAAATCAACCCCCAAAGGACAATTACTAGGAACTCCTCAGCAGAGTCGCCAATTCTATTACAGAGAGAAATTCCTATGGCTTGGGGTACCACAATAGACAGCTAGACTCCAGAAATCAATCTTTCCCAATATGCAATAGAATAAAAAACATCTAACACTAAAGGATTGAACCTCGTACCTTATTCCGGACGGTTGAAGTAGATCCCCGTTGAGCTTTCCAATATTTAGCTTGAATTGTTATAGCACGTCCTCAACAACAAGTAAACAATACAAGCATACTATATTTCATGATGTTAGATCTATTCTAGCATATATAATCAATAATGTATAAGCACTTGACATATTCCAATGGATACAATATTCATTCAAATACACATTACTGGACAGGAAAAGATATTTCTATTAATATGAATCAGAGATTACAAGTGACAACCTCTGACGGCACGTCTGGGAACCGGAGAAACTGAATCCCCCACTTGGGCCTCCACCACCTCAATCCTCCATCACTTCGATAGCAAGCTTACTAGCAAAAAACAAGCTTGGGAAGAACACAACAGTGCTCCAAGGGACAAAGGGATGCAGAATCAAGCATAAGTTCTGGGAGAGGCCTGATGGAGTGATGCTAAGCCTGCTATCCTGCCCAGCGTCAGTAGTATGGCCTTTAGGCCCAACACCTGTATAGCGTTGGTGGGAAATTGGCTCCCCACCTTCTCAGTCTCTGGGTAGAAGTACACAACTATGTACTCATCGATAGTAAGCCCATGACCTGACCCTCCTCGGGCACGAAGGTTCACCATCTCCCCCCGTCTAGATAGACCAGTGATAAACTAGATATCCTCCACCTCAATGGTGAGGGACATGCCATCTATCCGGAAGGACTCTGAGTCTGGATCCCAATAGTCTACCAACATCTGTAGCAGTCCTGGTTTGGCCCTCAGGCCACCTAGGCACCAAAACTTGTAGATTTCGCATCTCCTTAGAGCTTCTTGAGCCATTCAGTCAGCCCTTACTGCTTCCTCTACATCAGCATGCTCACGTTCTCGCCACTCTAGCACCATCCTGCATGAGAAATTGACCAAAATGTCCATTAGATTCATGTAAATCCTTTTGCGCGGTGTCATACGCAGCTGTTTTGCAAACAGCCGCGTATGTACGCGGTTTCCAGCCCCTTTTTCGCGTATAGCCAGCCCTATACGCGGAAAAAGCCTCGATACCCGCGTGGGCCGTAGCGCTCATGTATAATTGGCCTTAAAAAACTCATTTGACCATGAAAACTTATAAAAATTATATTGAAATGCAAGCAGAGAACATGAGTAAATACCTGGAAGAAACGGTTGTGAATTCCGCCGGCTGGATCTCCTGGAATTTGCAGTTGAAAATCAGAGCTCCAATGGGTAAAAGTTTCAAATGATTTCTATTTTTTACTATTTATAGAAAAATTTTCAAATATTTGAAAATTTTTACCCCCTTTCCTATAGTTTTGACCGTTTCTAACCATTTTGGACCATTTCTGACCTAATTTGTGATGTAGAAGACCGTTTTCAGCACCGTTTCAGCCTTTGGATTGACCCGTTTGTACTGATCTCAGGTATAACATCTACACTGGCATATAGGTTAGGTTCACCATAGTTTGTATTTTGCATGACCTTATGACCATGTCACTATATCCTTAGGTACGAACCCACTCTATTATGTCACGGAACCTTCTTGCTGCTATAGAAGTGGCATGATATGAGTGGTAGAG
The DNA here is from genome assembly GCA_001517045.1 of Pseudotsuga menziesii. Taxonomy (NCBI): domain Eukaryota; kingdom Viridiplantae; phylum Streptophyta; class Pinopsida; order Pinales; family Pinaceae; genus Pseudotsuga; species Pseudotsuga menziesii. The sequence continues at coordinate 106,794 of LPNX010930531.1, read as the reverse complement.
CCTCACCTTACATGGGTACCCTAGTTAGCACATTATTTGCATTTGGTGCCCATGTCAATGTTTCCCCCTTTAGGGTGTGGGAGTCTTTTGTATAGTATTGCCATGACATTTAGCAAGAGCCTCATACTCCTCTTGATCTTATGCTGGCCATGATCCCCCAGACTCCCTTGTATCAAGTTGTGGATGCATTATCATGAGCTTTTCCTGTCTTATTGAGCTTTATGCCGGCTCCCTTGACATTGCGGTTCAACCATATAGCCCGAGCTTGTCTCATGTCTAGCCATGCAAAGCCTTTATTTATATCCTTGGCAGCTTGATTCCCTTTTTATTGGGAGGGTATTTTTCCCCGAGTGTCAATATCCTACATATGTATCCTTGCATTGAGCATAGGTATGTTCCACTGCTTGGAACTAGTTTGTTTGCGCTCATGACACTCGTCTCCTCCTAGTTTGTAACTATAAAGCTAGTTTATTCTTTTTTCAAGCTTTTCAAATAATTGAAAAAGACCAAAAAAATAAAAAAACCAAAAATCCGGACAAGAAAAGATATTATCTTTGGGAGCTGTCGAGTTGTGTCGCCTTCGAACAGAGCACTGTATATCACATCCATTGGTTGGGTTATAGTTTGACTTTAGGAGCTGTACTCATTTATCTGAGTTTTATCTCCACTGACTGGTTAAGCTTCCAGTCCCTATGGAGCCTCTATTGATGCCTCCTGCATCATAGAGATGTCCCAGTTTGTATATCGAGTCTATGCTGCCTTCATTCAGTCACCATACGCCGTTATGCTCTTGTTTGAGGGAAGTTGAAACCTGAGTCGGCCATTCCTCAGTTATCTTGACTTTGCATGTCGGCCATTCTCGGTACAGTTACTGGTTCGTGCACCTTATGATCGATTCCTTCCACATTATACAGCCTTGCTGAGTACCTCGTGTTGGATGATGGGGGATGCCCTAATGCCCTCATTCCAGCGGATTTCATCCCATCGACTTCAGATCATTTATTCTGGGATTGGAGTCTAGAGTAATTTTGAGTGCCTTGAGACTTGCATTCATCAGTGGCAGGTTCTCTCGCCATCGACAGCTTTGGGAATACATCAATGTCCCCTGATCGATGGATTCTCTCAAGTGTTCGACCTCAACACATTTATTCACACTTGTTAGTTTGCACTCTAGTACCTTGATTCCCATTTTCATTATTGGTGGGTGATCTCGTGTTTATTAACGGTATACATCAATGATCGGTAATCAGACGATGGACTAATATGTTCAACCTCGACACCTCTATTCACATAGTAGGACATGTACTCGTAGCGGTGTGTGTAGAATACCCTCCAGATTGGTGGCATCCACTATATGCTACCTCCTTGATCGTGCCAGTGTTCATGAGATTTCTGCTCTCGTGACTTGTTCCAGTATATGTCAGACATTTCTAGCCACTATGGAGATCTTGATCTATTATATATCTTCAGCCTTTGTGGAGATCATGGTCCTTTGTATATCTTCATCATGGAGATTCCGATCTATGTATATTGTACGTGGCGATGACCACATATGTGTTATCATGTTTCATGCCTATTCATGGCCATTGTACTCTTATGTATCCGGGACTGCTATATGTATTTGCAGTTATATGCAGAGTTGTATTATTGTACTATTGTGATTGGGCGGATGGTATTCCATTTGGGTACCTTCATCACTTCACATCTGGGATGGACTTATAATGTATTTCGGCCATCGTATAACCCCTCTGATCTCATACATTAGGGGGCATCTGTTATAGCGGATTTCACCACACTAGGTGAATCACACATTGTATGGCCTTCCCCTGTCCTGCTGCAGACTCATTAGTCCCTATGGACCACTTTTTGTCTTTTGATGTATCCTTGACCATCCCTAAAAACATAAGAAAAGTGATATACGCGGCCTTTTCCCTGATAACCGCGTACATACGCGGATATTTCCTCTATAGTCGCGTACATCGGGATGTGTACATAATCCAAAACCTTTTGGAGCATTCCTTGACTTGGATCCGACTCATATGACTCCTGGCCTTCCATATGCCTTGAGATCGCACGGATTCGACCTTTCAGTATCCCTTTCAAAAGCTATATAAGGAACCCACTGAGACATTGAAAGCATAAGAGAGAATTGAGAGTAACGAAACTATAGTCCATTGTTGCCAGAACTTATGCTTGAGTCTGCATCCCTTTGTCCCTTGGAGCACTGTTGTGTTCTTCCCAAGATTTCCTTTTGCTAGTAAGCTTGCTATCGAAGTGATGGAGGATTGAGGTGGTGGAGTACCAAGTGGGGGATTCAGTTTCTCCAGTTCGCAGACGTGGCGTCAGAGGTTGTCACTTGTAATCTCTGATTCATATTAATAGAAATATCTTTTCCTGTCCAGTAATGTGTATTTGAATGAATATTGTATCCATTGGAATATGTCAAATTCTTATACATTATTGATTATATATGCTAGAATAGATCTAACACCATGAAATATAGTATGCTTGTATTGTTTACTTGTTGTTGAGGACGTGCTATAACAATTCAAGCTGAATATTGGAAAGCTCAACGGGGATCTACTTCAACCATCCAGAATAAGGTACGAGGTTCGATCCTTTAGTGTTATATGTTTTTATTTCTATTGCATATTGGGAAAGATTGATTTCTAGAGTCTAGTTGTCTGTTGTGGTACCCCAAGCCATAGGAATTTCTCTCCGTAACAGTAGCATATCTAGAATGCCACCAATATGGAAGTTCTTCTACATGAAACACTATGAGTACATGTCCTACTATGTGAATAGATGTGTCGAGGTCAAACATAGTAGTCCATCATCTGCTTACCAGCCATTGATGTATATTGTTAACAGACGTGAGATCACCCACCGATAATGAAAATGGGAATCAAGGTACATCGTGCAATCTAACAAGTGTGAATAGATATGTTGAGGTTGAACACTTGCAAGAATCCATTGATCAGGGGACATTGATGTATTCCAAAAATTGTCAATGGCGAGCGAACCTACCATTGATGACTGTAAGTCTCAAGGCACTCAAAGGACTCTAGACTCCTATTACAGAATAAATGATCTGGTGTTGATGGAATGGAATTCGCTGGAAGGAGGGAATTAAGGCATCCCCCATCAACCAACACGAGGTTCTCAACAATGTTGTATAATGTGGAAGGACTTGAACAAGATGTGCATGAACCAGTAATAGTACCAGGAATGGTTGACATGCAAATTCAAGATAACAGAGGAATGGCTAGCTCAGGCTTCAACTTCCTTCGAACAAGAGCATAAAGGAAAATGGTTACTGAAGGTAGGAATCATTCACTCTATATTCAAACTTGAAAATCTATGTGACATAGGAGGCATCAACAGAGGCTCCATAGGGGCTAGAAGCTTAACCAATTAGTGGAGATAAACTCAAAGTAACGAGTACAACTCCTAAAGTCAAACTAATAACCCAACCAATGGATGTGATATATAGTGATCTATTCGAAGGTGACACAACTCAACTACTGCCAAAGATAACATCTTTTTCTGTCTGGATTTTTGGTTTTTTTTATTTTTTTTGGACTTTTTCAGATATTTTGAAAAGCTTGAAAAAGAATAAAAGTGATTTATAGTACAAATCTAGAAGGAGACAACTGTCAAGGGGACAAGCAAACTAGTTCCAGGTAGTGGAACATGCCTATGCTCAATGCAAGGATATATGTGTAGGATAACGACACTCGGGGGAAAGTCTCCTCCTGGTAAAAGTGATAATCAAGATGCAAAATATATGTAAAAGGCTCTTCTTGGCTAGACATGAGACAAGCTCGGGCTATATGGCTGATAAATCAAAGTTAGGGAGTCGGCATAAAGCTCAAGAAGGCAAGAAAAACTCATGAAAATGCAATTACAACTTGATATATACAAGGGAGTCCCAAGGGAAATGGACAGCATAAAGTTCAAGATGAGTATGAAGATCTTACTCAAATCAATGGCAGGACTAAAAAGGGACTCCCACAACCTAAAGGAGAAATGTTAGCATGGGCACCAAATGTAATATAGGATCTAACTAGGGTACCCATGTATAGGAAAGATCTACAATTCACATAATGCCACTTCTAACAGTAGCATGAAGGTTTTGTGACATCATGGAATGGGTTCGTACCGAAGATTAATATGAAACGATCATAAGTTCATGCAAAATGCAGGCGGATATGAAATCCTAACCTATATGACATTTTAGACATAATACCTGTGATAGGCACAAACGGGTCAAAACCTCGGAGAGAGAGTGTACAAAAAATGGACCCTAAATCAAAACAATATTAGTCCAAAACAACTGGAAACTGTTAGTTTTTCAACATTAAGCTAGCATTATTAGGATCTTTAACTGAGAGAATAACAAGTACAGCAATCAAACACAAGAGACAATGAACACAGTGTTTTTCCTTGGGGAAACCTTAAAGGAGAAAACCCCGCAACTTCCTCAGAGATAGAATCAACACCAAAATAGTAAAAGCCCCAAAACAGTAAGTGATATCCCAACAGCAGTAATCTTCTTCTTGTCTAGCTCCAATGTCTTCTCCTTCCTCAACTCTGTGCTACACTTGAGTGTAGATGACTTGTGTTATAAATAGAGACTCCAGTTCTCTATTTATACTAATCCTGACATGACTAAAACCCTACCAGGACCAACCTCTACTAGGAGAGTTTAATAACCCTAGTGTCCCAGAACTGCGGGGACTTTAACCCTTAGACAATTGGAGGGTTACCCACTATGACTTGACATGACTTGTTTACATAATTGATCCTCCCGATTGGAACATTGGGGCATGACAATATGACTCACTTACATTATAGATATATCCTAGAATAAACATCGGTTTACAATACATAAGATACATAGATGAATACATTCTGAAGTTACAAATACATCAACACTCCCTCTTAACTAGGAAGGTATTCTTTCGACATAGTTTTCAGCACTATTCTTCTTCTTTGCATCAACTAGATCATCTTGGCATCTACATCTCAAGTCTTCTGAGTCTTCAATTCATCGTCAATCTTTGAATATGGATCATCTCTCGATCTGGATCATCACTGGGCATCATCACTGGATCTGGATCATCACTAGTCATCATCACTGGATCTGGATCATGACTGGGAATCATCACTGTATCTGGATCATAACTCGATCTAGATCATCATTGCTGGATCATCATCACTGGATCTCGACCATCAATCGATCTGGATCATCACACTGGTGCTATCTCATGATTCTTCTTGTCACAGGAAGTTCTACAGATCCAGCCCTTTTTCATGTTGGTTGTAGGCCTAGCCTCCATGTAGGTCTTTCTTCAGCACTTATATCTAACACTAAGTCAAAGTGGCCTACCCAGCACTTACATCTGACCTTCTCATCAGAAAGGCATGCCCAGCACTCACATTCACTAGCATGATAGGAGCTCAAACTACTATCATCTATGAAATGGCTCAGCACTTACAACCACCAGCATGATAGGAGCCCAAACTACTATCATCTGTGGAAGGGCACAGCACTCACATCCACCAGTATGGTAGGAACTCAAACTACTACCATCTGTGGAAAGGCTCAGCACTTATAGTCACCAACATGATAGGAACCCAAACTACTATCATCTGTGAAAAGGCCACTGCACTTACATCTGAGCACCTGGGAACACATCCCTCAGTCACATCAGAAAGGCCACTTCACTTACATCTGAGCACGTGGGAACACATCCCTTAGTCACATCAGAAAGGCCACTACACTTACATTTGAGCATGTGGGAACACATCCCTCAGTCACATCAGAAAGGCCACTGCACTTACATCTGAGCACATGGGAACACATCCCTCAGTCACATCAGAAAGGCCACTACACTTACATCTAAGCACGTGGGAACACATCCCTTAGTCACATCAGAAAGGCTCTCAGTCCTAGACTAAGGATCCCTGGCACCTCACCAGGTAGCTCCATTCAAAGAATGGGGGTATCCCTTATATCTAACACTAAGTCAAAATGGCTTAGCACTCATATCTGACATGGGAGGAACCTAATCCTTTAGCCATGACAGAATGGATTCAGCCCTTACATTTGATCAAGTGGGAACACATCCCTCTATCACATCAGAATGGCCATGCACTCATATTTGATCATGTGAGAACACATCTCATGGTCATATCAGAATGGCCCTCAATCATAAACTGATTTTTCCTGGTACCTCACCAGGAAGCTCCATTCCAAGAATGGCAATAGCCTTATATCTGATCATGTAGGAACCAATCCTACAGTCATATCAAAATGGCTTAGCACTCACATCTGTCATGGAAGGAACCAATCCTCTCACCATGATAGAATGGCTTAGCCCTTATATCTGACCTGCTCGTCAAAATGGATATGGATCTCAGCACTCATATCTGTCATGGAAGGAACCAATCCTCTCACCATGACAGAATGGCTAAGCCCTTACATATGACCATGGAAGGAACCAATCCTCTCACCATGTTAGAATGGCTATGGGACTCATCACTTTCCCTTGGAGGAAACCTCGATCTGGAGAACACCAAGCTTCTCCCTGAAGTACTCAAACTTCATTCTAGTTAATGGCTTCATCAATACATCAGCTATCTGTTCCTTCGTCGCAACATACTAGAGCTTCACTGCTCCCTTCTGCACCATATCCTTGATATAGGGGTACTTGATCTCGATATGCTTCAACTTGTCATGGAACACTGGATTCTCTGACAACTTCACGCAACTATGGTTGTCACATTGTATACAAGTAGCATCCAACTGGAGATCAAATAAATTAGACAGTAGCTTCCGCAGCTATACTGCCTCACAACTAGCTGAACAAGCTGTGACATACTCTGCTTCAGATGTACTCAGTTCCACACAGGATTGCTTCCTACTAAACCAAGAGATCACACCTGATCCCATACTGAAGCAACACCCTGAAGTGCTCTTCCTATCTATGGCACTACCTACCCAATCTGAATCAACATAACCCTCCAGGTTAATCTGCTAATTCGCATCGTACTTGATCCCATAATCAACTATACCCTTCAAGTACCTTAGAATATGCTTTGCAGCAATCAAGTGAACATTTCTTGGATCTGTCAAGAACTGGCTCAAGGTGTTCACAGCAAAGCAAATTTCTGGTCTTGTGTTCGTCAGGTACATCAATGACCCAATCATCTGACGATACATCATAGCATCAATCGAATCTGATGAAGCATCACTCAATAGCTTTAGGTTCGATGCCATAGGTGTGGCCATAGGCTTGCAGTCCATCATCCCAAACCTCTTCAATATCTCTACTGCATACTTCCCTTGTCCAAGGAAGATTCCATTCGTACTCTGCCAGACTTCCATACCTAGAAAGTAATGCATCATCCCCAAGTCCTTCATCTCGAACTTAGTAGCAAGCTTCCTCTTCATATCAGCAATCAACCCATCCATACCTGTCACAAATAGATCATCTACATATAGTAGAAGCATCACTGGGTTGCCATCCTCAACCTTGTAGTAAAGGTTGGAGTCTGCTTTACTCTTGGTAAAGCCCAAACTAGATAGAAAGCTGTCAATTCTTTCGTACTAGGTCTTGGGTGCCTATTTCATACCGTATAGGGCTTTCTTCAATCTACATACATGAGACTCTCTGTCATGTGTCTCAAAACTGAGTGGCTGTTCTACATACACTTCCTCTTCCACTACACCATTCAAGAAAGCAGTCTTGACATCCATCTGGTGTATCTTCCATTTCATCACTGTAGCTAGAGTAAGTACTGATCTGATGGAAGTGTATCTGGCTACAGGTGCAAACGTTTCTTCATATTCTATTCCTTCTTTCTGAGAGAAACCCCGAGCCACAAATCTTGCTTTATACTTTTCAATGCTACCGTCTGCAGCATGCTTGATCTTGTAGATCCATTTGGAAGTTACAACTAACTTCCCTTCTGGTCTTGGGACAACATCCCAAACATCATTCGTCATGATCAATTGATATTCTTTGATCATAGCATCCTTCCATTCTTTTCGTTATGCCGCTTCTTCATAATTGGAAGGTTCTTTATCAATGAAATCACATAGTAAAGCTACATACCTGGAGTAGGATTTGGTCCTCTTTCTTTCTCTATGATTCTCATCTGGAGTCCCATATCTTTACGCACCTTGGATAAGTTCTCGTACCCAAGCAGGTTTCCTCTTATGAGGATTCTTCTCCAGAGGTGGATCTACAGGTCTTTGTGGTTCTTCAAATTCTTGATCTTCTTCTTAAGCTTCTTCATTCATGGTTGTATCATGAATTCTGGGTGCTTCTACTTCTGCTTCTTCAAGTTCTTTAGCAGGTATCTTTCTGGATTTGTTGTAAGATGTGTCTTCATCAAATGTCACATCCCTGTTGATGTCAATTTTCTTGTATCCTGGGAAATAGATTCTGTAAGCCTTCGAGCTTTCAAAGTATCCCACGAATATACCCTTCTTTCCTGAAGGATCTAATTTTGTCCTTTTCTCCTTTGGGATGTGTATGTACACAGGACAGCCTAATATTCTGAGGATGGATGACTTCTGGTCTCTTGCCGAAGAAGACTTCTTCAGGAGTCTTGTTCTTGAGTACTCTATGTGGAGTACGGTTCTATACATACACCGCTGTTCTAATAGCTTCAACCCAAATATGCATAGGAAGGTCTTGATCATGGAGCATTGCTTTTGCAGCTTCCATGATAGTTCTATTCTTCTTTTCTACAAACCCATTCTATTGTGGATTATAAGGAGTGGAAAACTCCCTATTAATCCCCAAGTCTTTGCATAGCCTCTTGAATTCATTTGAAGTGAATTCTCTGCCATTGTTTGATTGAAAAGTATTGATCTTCTTTTCAGTATGGTTCTCGATCAAGGCTTGGAATTCCTTGAATTTGCTGAATACTTCATCTTTTTTCTTCATGAAGTAAACCCATGTCTTCCTAGAAAATTCATCAATAAAAGAAACATAATATGCATACCCGCTTAGTGAGCTTGATGACATAGGACAGCATACATCGGAGAGGATGATTTCCAAGATTCCTTTTGTTTTGCTTTTGCTGCTTGGAAATGTCTTCTTTTTGTTCTTTCCCTTCACACATCCTTTGTCAACCCCATCATGTTTTTCTTGGATTTCTAGAAGACCTTCAACAGCTTTGCTTGCAATAAGTAGTGCTCTGTAATGCACATGTGCAAGCCTTCTATGCCAAAGTTCACTTGGCTCTACTGTATCATGGACCATTGCTTGTTCTGGATGGCCCTTCAATTTGTACAATCCTCCTTCTTGTTCTCCAATTACTATTGCATCATCGATAGTGTTTACTCTAGGCCACATAATGACTTGACCATCTATGAATGCAACCCGCATTCCTTTTGCATCTAATGCTGATATGGAGAGGAGGTTCTTCTTGAGTCCTGGTACAAACAATACTTCCTTCATTGTTAGAGACTTACCAGAGTCTAATTTATATGAAGATTCCCCACTACCTTTTATTGGATATTGGTAGTCATCTCCTAGCTTCACCTTATGAGGTGATTCATGTTCTGAGAGCTTCACAAAGGATTCCTTGAATACAGTCATATGTTTGGAAGCCCCACTATCTATGATCCAATCATCACTTCCATGAGTAATGTTACTTGTGAGAGCGGAAATCAAAACATATTTATCCTCGCTTGAAGAATCTTCACTTTCATATCTGGATCTCTTCCTGGATGGTTCATCATCCTCTGTAGCATGAGCATGATGTCTTATTTTGTTCCCCTTCTTCTTATGAGAGTGATTCTTTCTCTTAGGGCAATCTTTTGCAAAGTGTCCTTTTTCATCACATGTATAACATCTCAATCTAGATAGGTCCTTTCTATTGTTAGAATGAGAGTTCTTACCTTTGGAGTAATGAGGATTTCTTCTTCCCTTCTTGGAGTGAACTGTGAGGGCTTGATCTTCACTTCCCATCTTCTCTTCTCAGGCTGCTATCTGAGATTCTTCTTGAAAGCATTCTTCCCATAGTCTTCTGAACTTGACTAACTTCTTTCTAGCACAGATTCCTTGGATGAAAGAATCCCATGACCTAGGAAGGCCATTTAAAGTAGTCATCACAATCTCTGCGTTTTCCACTTCTTCATCAATAGCTTCTAATTGTTCCTTGATCTGAGAAACCCTTGTGAAGTAGGACTGGATAGTCTCTGCATTCTGAATCTTCACATTCTTCAGTTGATTCCTCAAAGTCATCTTCCAGTTTATGTTCTTCCCTTCAAACAACTTGGTTAGGGCATCAAACATAGCTTTAGGTGTCTTGAGAGAGGACACTTGTGGGATAAGGTGATCCTTGATAGAATAAAAAATGATCCTCTTTGCCATAACCATCTTCTTATTATGTAAGGCCTTTTCTTCATCTCCCTCTGGAACTGGAACCTCCTCATGGATGTAGGATTCTAATTCATTCTCTTCCAGGACCAGGGAGATCATATACTTCCAGGCTCGGAAGTTATCAGCTCCCTCAAGCTTTTCATCAATATTGGTATGATGAGACATATTAACTGAGAACCTCAAATGGAAATAGAAAATATTTTAGATATTACCAAGTTCAAGATGTCGGATCTGAAACTTGAGCTGAAATCCTGTAGAGCTGGATCAGGAACAAATTAGGGTTTTTCTTTTCTGGAGTTCTGCTCACCCAAGTGCTATGAAATTTGTCCCTAACTTCGATTTTGGGGAGGAGATCAATCCAGGCCTGGGATCACTGAAAAAATCCTCTTTTATGAAAAGCCCTAATTTTCGGTAGTAGTGACAGGTCCAAAACTGAAAAAGCTCAGAATTGGATTCTGCTTCAACAGAAAGATGTGCCCTAGGGAGGAGAGTTATTCCACCTTAATTTTGTTGAAAATATATGGAGTAAGATCCATAAACTAGGAATCCCTAGTTCCCGCAGTTGCACAGTGTCTTCTTCTCGGGTTAGCTCTGATACCATGTTAGTTTTTCAACATTAAGCTACTATTATTAGGATCTTTAACTGAGAGAATAACTAGTATAGAAATCAAACACAAGAGACAATGAACACAGTGTTTTTCCTCAGGGAAACCATAAAGGAGAAAACCCCACAACTTCCTTAGAGATAGAATTAGTACCAAAACAGTAAAAGCCCCAAAATAGTAAGTGATCTCCCAATAGCAGTAATCTTCTTCTTGTCTAGCCCCGGTGTCTTCTCCTTCCTCAACTATGCACTATACTTGAGTGTGGATGACTTGTGTTATAAATAGAGACTCCAGTTCTCTATTTATACTAATCTCGACATGACTAAAACCCTACCAAGGCCGACCTCTACTAGGAGAGTCTAATAACCCTAATGCCCCGGAACTACGGGGACTTTAACCCTTAGACAATCAGAGGGTTAACCACTATGACTTGACATGACTTGTTCTGATATAACCTTGCTCTGATACCAGATAGCCAAAACCGAGCCGACTAAACTTGAGTTTAGGGCTCAGTCGAAATTCAAATTTCAAATTTTACCTTTTCACGTCGACCAACTTTTCTTTTTCACCACTCGGGTGAAACTTGTCTATATCCGA
>LPNX010930531.1:4280-89696 GCA_001517045.1 Pseudotsuga menziesii | reverse complement strand
GATTTCGACTTGTACGGTCTCTGACAAAGACGGCTGAAAGTTGCGTACTATGTCGGCTGAAGATTGCGAACTGATCTGCGAGTAATTACCATTTTCCAACATTGTTTACATAATTGATCCTCCTGATCAGAAAACTGGGGCATGACAATATGACTCAATTGCATTATAGACATATCCCGGAATAAACATCGGGTTACAATATATAAGATACATAGATGAATACATTCTGAAGTTACAAATACATCAACAAAAACAACCAGTAAAGAGTCCAAAATATAGGGTATAGGGATGAATGATCATGACAACAACATTCAAATGAAACAGTGCAGTGAACGATGAGACATAAGAAGGAATGTAAGGTGTAGACCCAATGTTCACGTATCCACCACCGCCCCCATGAGGGTGAACACTAGTGTTAATACCAAACAAAGGGAGTGAAAATCCTCCACAAATGGAGTAGAGGATGGAATATGACCACTCCCTAAACTATAATCAAGGTAAGGGGTTGTGGTGCCCCCCATTCCAACACCACGTTCCGCGATAGGACCTAGAGAGGTTGATGCGATACTATTAGTGATACCAGGCATGCCGAACATCAAAGGGACCAAACTCAAGAGAACATAAATATACTCAAGTAACCGTGATCCCTAAATCCAACTAGAGCACAAAGAGAACACTCCTAAGAGAATCTATAGGAAAAATACAAGCAGGGGAAAGGGGAGGATATGTGAACTCCCAAATGCAGAAAGTATGTCTCACCTAGGAGAGGCTCGAGACTCCCATACACTACAAGCGAAGGTATGTAACCAATTATAGTGGCCCTCAGCTTCAACACGTAAAGCAACTATGATGTTCAACCCCTACCTGGTAGGGACACCTACAGAATAACCTCTACAAGTACCCCTTGTGATACCTAGGTAAGGAAACTAAGGTTACCCCAATATAACTAATGCTTAGGAAGACAGTCATAAAAGAGATCGACCGTATGGGCAGGGTAGCAAATACAGAAACTCAAAAGATCCCCCAGATACGAATACAATCTTGGAAATATCTTCGGCACTCATAGAAAGTGACCAAGGGCTATCTCAATCACAATCATGTGTGCGGCCTCGTGCTTAAATCCTATGTAAGAGGAGCCCCCTGAGAAACACTAATTATACCAAGTATTTCTCTCTCTCACCTGGACAGACACCTACTTTTTTCTTTAGTGTTCTTGGAGAATTAACTCACAATGAACTATTCCAAGACCCTAAAACCTAATCTTGTTGATGCACCCTATAAAAGAAAAGAGTGTAATACATTTTATTAAGCGTTGATTTTAATTAGCTGTAATTACTCAAAGGGAAATGGTCATGAAACTAATGAAGTTATGACTCAATAGTGAAGTAAATATGTACACCTAATAAGCAATTCCAAGTGCAATTGTGTAGAATGAAAAACAGAGCATGTCACTAGATGAGGTGCATGTAAAATTATTCCTTTCCGGATTCCAATGCAATCCTTCCTATATGAAATCCTAAACAAAACTCTCAACCAAGCAATCCAATACAAGTACCTCCTTAAATCCATATGTAAGATGCAAGTAAGAATGAAACTATTTTCTATTTTTCAATATAAAATAATGAAAAATGAAATAAAAGTCATTTAAAACTCTCATTCTCTGCAACAAGTATAAAACAAAATCCCGAAAAGACACCAAGGAAAAAAGAGCAATGCACTAATGGAAAAACAAAAATATAAATGACTAAAACTATTTTCAAATAAAAATCAATGAAAAAGCGGTCTCTGGTCATGAAAGAAGCAGTCAACAGATAACATCAAAACCCAAGAATACCCGACCACACTCACAACCCACCCAACAACTTCCCACAACATAAAAATCAACCAAAAGGGAGGATGTACGCGACTGTATAAATACAACAACATATGTACGTGACTTTTGGCCAAAAACCTACATGTATACGTGGATTTTAGCCAAAAACTTGCATGTATACATGAATTTTGGCCAAAACCCGTGTATGTACGCGACTTTTAGCCAAAAACCTACGTATACAGAGAAGAAAGTGGTAAAAAGAAGGCAAAGGGTCAAACCACTCTAGGGGAATGTCAATGGATGAACATGCTATAAAATGCAACACATAAATGGGGAGAAATAGAGAGCAAGTATAAAACACATTGTTCCCCCAACCATAAAGAAAAAACAACTAGGAAGGTCCCCAATGGAGTCACCAATTATGTTATGGAGAGAAACTTCCTATGGCTTGGGGCATACCACAACAGACATCTTGACACCAAAAATCAATCTTTCCCAATAGGAAAGAGAAATCAAACATATAACACTAAGGGATATCGAATCGTACCTTGTTTTGGATGGTTGAAGTAGATCCCAATTGAGCTTTTCCAATTCATGCTTGTGTTAGCAATTCACTGTCAACAATAGCAAAAAAGACAAGCATTCTCTATAACAATGTGTTAGACCTACTCTATCATATATATTCAACAATGTATAATCAATTAAATACATCCATGGATACAATATTCGTATTCAAATGCACATTAATTGGACAGGAAAAGATATTTCTATTAATAAAATCAGAGATTACAAGAGTGACAACCTCTATCGTCACATCTACGAACCAGAGAAACTGAGTCCTCCACCTGGTCCTCCACCACCTCAATCCTCCATCTCTCAATAGAAAGCTCACAAAAAAAGGGAAAGCTTGGGAAGAACACAAAATTCTCCAAAGGGACAAAGGGATGTAGACTCAAGTATAAGCAAACTGAAGCAACAATGGACTATAGTTTCTTTTCTCTTCAATTCCTCCTCTTCAATGTATCCAAGGGGTTCCTTATATAGCACTCCAAAAGGGTAATGGAGGGTCGAATCTGAGAAATATCAAGGCATATGGAAGGCCAAGAGTCAATATCTTCGGACTCATATGAAGAAAAATCCAAAAATATTTGTACTTATGCACACATCCCGATGTACACGGGTTTGAGGTCAAAAGTCGCATGTACATGCGAGTATGGGGTTAAAATTCACATACAACAAAAAAAAAAGGATTTTTTAGGGATGAGCTTTGTCACGTCCCCGTCCCTCAGACCGGCGAAGAGGACGCGACGAACACATCATCATCAAACACGGCTGGGCAAAATGCCCCATGAACATAAACGAATGAAATGAATGCTAAAATTAAGCATACACAGATGCATTTATCTTCAATCATACAGCGGAAGAAAACACACACATTCCAGCAATTCTCCATGTTCATTAGAATTCATTTAACATCAATATGATTTGCAGAGATGGAATAACAACAACACTTATCTCTTGATGGAGAATTCACCCGCAACCAGCTACGTCGCTGCAACGTTCCACCCAACCATAGGCCAGCTTGCTCCTCAATCTCTCAGCAATGCTGCCACCCCCGAGCTGGGCATGATTCCTTCAGGATAAGGGTCAATTGCAGGCTTGCACATAGCCAGGGGACACAAAACAGCAACTAACACAGCTGGGTTTCACAGGCTTTCAACAGACAAGCCAAGCCAGCACAGTTCAAGGTTCAACCACTGCATACCAGCAGCCAAACAATCCCTTCACAGCTCTGTGAAGAAGCAAAATGACCGATGACAGTCCCAAACGAAAGGTGAGACACAGCTCCAGCCTATAAGGCAACTCAGAGTAGGTTTTGGCCCTAACGTGGCCAAAACAACTCAACAACAGCACCCAAACTAGGGTATATCAGCAGCCACAACACACCATGAAGGATAACAACAGTCCACAGTCCCAAAACAGGGAAATTCAGCCAACAGCACACACAATTCCTCAATAGAACGGTTGGGCAACATCACACAATTCCAACAAAGGAGAAGAACAACTCCCAGCGTGGATGGACAAGGGAAATTCAACCCACGAATTATCAATCCACAGTGGTCCAAAACGAAATTGGAACCCACAGCCGGCAAAACTCATGGGGAAGGCAACAGCCCCAACACAAATAGCAACCACGGCTCTCTACATGGGAAAAACGACCCAAACATCTTGTGCGTGAGGAAAAACTCGCACCCAACAGAAAAATGCACGGGAAAGACACACCCGATTTTCTGCGTGAGGATTCCAGCAGTAGAGGCCCTGCGTGAGGAGAAAACAACTCCGATTTTTCCCGTGGATGAACAAAACCATAGCAAGGACGCAAATTACAGTGCGTGGGTGCTTCAGCAACTCGTGGAGCCCCAGAAAATGTCTGCGTGAGACTAAAATCGCCCAGAGCCTATGCGTGAGAAGCCAACAGACCAAAATCGTGGTGAGAGTGTAAAACCTGACCAGGGAAGAGTGCGTGAGGGAGAAGAATGGCAAACATGGGTGGAGTGGGCAATTGGGTAAGGCTGACAGCCTGCCACAACCACCACCACTTCAGTAATAACTCCCCCAACCACCAGCTGAAGCATTAAAGAGGTTGACAAGGGAAGATGGAAAATCAACAAGGTGACAAAACATGGGTTTTCCCCCCCATAACCAAGGTTTGACATCCCCCACCCCTTATCCTTTGGAACCATGCCCTTTTCATTCAACGTTGCACTGCCATAGCTAGTTGTGGTTTATTTTAATTGATGTGCATGTTTACATGATGCCGAATTAAAATGTGCCGGATAGCACAACATACCATCGGCAATTATCCCTATTGCCGAACATACACAACCAAATCGATGGTGGGGATTTTGCCTTGAGCTCCTCACCACGATTAATTACAATTTATACATCATGCAAACGGGGTTGAAACCAGGGACGTGACATTCCCCTCCCCCTTAGAATAACACCGTCCTCGGTGTTCCATTACATATATACAATACATATACAATTGCACATCAAAATTTCAAAATTGCAGATCTATACCACGTTCAATCATTTACTTTGAACGTTCAAGACCAAGCCTCTCGGCTTCCATGGACTTTTCCTGCTGGTTCTCAGCTTCTTACTGATCCCGAAGTTTAGGAACCTTGCGGTTATTGCCCTCATCATGTTCCCTCATTGGACAGTCCCGGCATAAATGATGTCCTCCGCATCTCCAGCATCTCACTGGCTGCTTCATCTTTACCTGCTCAATTTCCTTTGAGTCTTCATGCCTAGACCGTTTCTTATCGGGTCGCTTGGACGAATGTCCCATTGCTGATCCACCTTCCTTTCCTTTGCCGATTACTCCCAGAAGGATTTTCACCTCCCTTTGCAAACCAATAGAGTCTTGCAAAATCTGGTGGTTCATTTCACTCTGCCTTCTCTGTATCTTGAGCACCTCCCCAAGATTCTCTTGGGTCTTGGCAATCATTTGAAGGAGACTTCCAGCCAAGTCCAACAACTTTTGATCTGCTTCCATAATCAACGTGCACCACCTGGTTTCACTTTTCTCACCTGTGGAATGCACCATTGAAATTCTATCAGACCAAGCATAATATAGATATCAAAATCAGTTAGTTAATTACCCAATTTGGCATGACAGTCCAAGTCTCATCAATGAGGCTTTCATATCTTTCATGCCTTCCCCCAACAGGCACATGAGCTCCTTCATGTCCATTCCTGGGCAGGAAATTAACTATTCCAGCATTCACAAATTTGCTTAAGCAAATACACACATTTCATTTTCAATCATACATGCATTCAACAATCCTTTGTTTTCACAATGCATAAGCATATATATATATATATGTATAATCAAAAGGCAAGAGAGAGCAGTAAGAGATTTTTCCCTCTTTGTTCTATCCCATCCTGGAACCCTCGCCATCGCAATGGCTTTTCACGCTTTCAGCCTCTTTCACTTCACCGTGAATGGTGGACCAATCTTTCTTGGTCATGACACTTAGTGTCTTTGGTCTATTCCAGACCTCTAAACCATGGAGTCTCTCCACATGGTTTGTCTCGGCTACTAGGACTCCCCCGTCCTACTAGCACCTTTTTTCACTACCGCTCATTCCGAGCTTTCCAGGACAGTCACATGTCCAAATGCATCTCTAGGATGCTCGTATAGTCCTTGCTTCCAGCGATACCTATATCCAAACATTGAATAAATTCACATGTTTAGCTTATTCTCATTAGTTTCATCTCTAGAACAAGAGCTTAAAACATCATAACCAAATCATATACACATGTATATTCATAAGCAAAATAATCCAATACTTATCTGTATTGTACGTTTCCTCGTTTGTCCATAGGATCCTGCTTCGCTTTGCAAGCCTTGGGATCACCTATGGACTCAGATGTTAGGTCAGCACGCAGGATTCTCCTCAACATCAATGACCATTTCAACTGGGCTTGGAACTTTATCATGACCATTTCCAGGTCTAGGATCTACTATGGATCCTTAGGCATATCATAGCCCATCATACACTTATACCAACATGCACTTATACCAACATACACTTATATCAACCATTTACCTTTACCTTTAGCCTGTCAACACAAGCAACACAAGCAATACAAGCAAACTCATCAGCATCATTGCTCTAAAACTGTAATCACATTTCATATCATTCACTCTCAAATATTGAGACACCAGGAGTGCGTCCACTCCTCAGAGTGTAATCAATATTGAAAACCCTTTCATGACTCGACATCAGAAAAGTGTGCACTCTCTTCCGGTGTGTGCCATGTAGGCCCTATGCATACTCAAGCAATCGGTCATCATGGAAATAAATCAAAACATGTTCTGCATATGGAAATTTAATAATTAAACATGCATATTCATAGCAAGGGTTACAGAACACTTATCCATTTGCCGTTGTAGTATGCCTTTGTATCTGTTAGGCATCGTCAAGGAACTAGGAAAAGCTGAATGCTAAGCTGGTGAGCTCGCTGTAGAGCTAGGAACACCTACACCAGAACTAGCCTGACCTATATAACATCCACACACACACCCAGCATAAGGAATCAGTCCCTTCTCTGCTACACAGTCCCTCAGGCCCTGCATTCCCTTCTAGTGCTATCCCAGGGTTGTGGAGAAGAAAGTCAGCCCTCTAGCTCTGTCTGTGTGGTTTCCAATCACCAAGTTTAAGCAAACCAAGGTCCCATCCCTGTTTCCTGTTTACATTTCATATACACACACGTCTCACTGACATAATCCAAACCATCTCACTCATGTTATCACCAAACATGCAGTGCAGATGAGACATTTTCAAAATGTCTAATGGAGTTTCACCCAAACCCCATTTCCAAGATAAGGGAAAACCTTCCCATGCAGCTTGGCTCTTGCAGGTCATCACACATGATCTTCCTGCAGTGTGTACTCCTGACACATTCATCAAATAGCCAAACAGTTAGTCATTACCTGATACTACAATCCAAATTGATCGTTCTGTAACCAAGCAATGACATTAGCAATCGAATTCAATAAGAATTTGTGATTCTATCTACTACATAAATTGACTTGCTCAATTGTGGGTCTCTTGTAAGCAGCATTACTATGCCCATTATAATTTTATGCTTACTATCATAACATGAATACCCACTTACCATGTGTCCCTCCTGACACAATCTCACACAAGCCAACAATGATTAGTAGTCGTTAGTACCTCTTAAATCCAAAATCCACAATTCGAACTTAACAACCCGTACCAACTAATTTTCACAACCATGAGGCTTCTTCTCATAAATGGTAGATTTTGGCAATGGTCAGGGACTTACCTCTCACTGTCATGTTTGAAAGAATCTACCTGAAACATGAATTTCAACCAACCAAACACAATCTTGTGCAAGCCAATGGTGACTATAAGTGGTCAGCGTTTTCTTAAATTTGAAATTCATAACGCAAATCTAACAAGCTCTTTTACACGGTAGATTCCAGCATTGGTCAGGGTCTTACCTCTCAATGCCGTTCTCGGAATAATCTACCTGAAATATAAGCCTCAATCAACCAAACACAAGCTTATGCGAGCCAACAATGGCTAGTGGTTGTCAGCAATTTCTCAAATCCGAAATTCACAATTCGAATCCTAGCAACCTATTATGCATATCATATGGTAGATTCAGGCATTGGTCAGGACCTTACCTCTCAATGCCGTTCTTAAAATAATCTACCTGAAACACAAGCTTCAACATCCAAACACAAGCTTATGCAAGCCAGTAGTGACTAGTAGTTGTCAGCAATATTTGAAATTCACAATTCAAATTTAACAAGCTCTTTCACATGGTAGATTTCAGCATTGGTCAAGGTATTACCTCTCAATGCCATTCTCGAAAGAATCTACCTGAAACATGAGCTTCCATCAACCAAACACTTGGTAAGTATGGATGCATATACTATCTTATTGCTACAACCGTCACTGAAGCATTTCCAGAATTTATAAAATTCAAATACTTCAAGGTTAGTCACATCAGTGTTCTCAAAGCTCATTTACTTCATGCAATCATTATTACACTAACATTGCAAGGTATAGTCACAACATTAATGCAGTTTAAATAAAGTGGTTAGATACTCCTTACTTCACAAGCGTATCATTCATACCACCTTGCTCTTCAATAGAGCATTTCTAGAAGCCACTTGATCATGACTATCCTGCATTCATAACAGCCTTTGAAACAGTTCCAAAATTATCATTAATTACTCATTTCAGCCATTAGTTAGTCCATAATATCACATGCATTCATCTCAATGCATTCATGCCATGCATCAAAACATTGCACCTACACTTATGCAATCAGTCATTTACACCCTTCATATGCATACATTCAATGCATAGCAACAAGATTCATGAAATCTTTCCAATGCCTATCCATTCATGCTATCTTGCATTCAATACACCGTGCATGGCCCAACCATGACTAACTCATATAGGATGCATTATTATAATCAAGATCATTAACATGTATAGGCATGGCACCTTTCTACATTCCAATATTCACATGGTATGAGGTCTCTTACCTGGACCAATCCATGGAATTTGTCATAAGCAACTCTTACCTGCATGGGTTGTACTTACACCCTTGACATGACCAAATGGGTTGGTCCTTTGCAGGAGATTGTAGCATCTGTTCACCAACTATTGTCATGGACTTGTTGCCTTATCCCTTCTCCATAGGGTTGCTGGTCTCATTCCTCAGCATCAGCAACATATTCATCCGGTCCATGTCATCGTTGGTTTGTCCACTAATGCCAACATCAAAACAATGATTATCATTAGTGGTATATTATAAATATATAATTTCCAATATTCTTATCCATCATGCAATATTCTATGCATGCAATACATATCCTCATGTATTTCAAGCATAAACTCAAGAAATGAAGTTATAATCAGCAATATAGGGTCTAATGAAAACTTCCCTTTTCAAATTCCTCATCTTCTCATGGAATTCCTTTTCCACACAGCAACTGATTGACTTCCTAGTCCTTGCTGCCCCTGGGCATGCAACTGTCCAGATTTGTCCATTTGACAACAGCGGCCATCATTAGCACTTTTCTGCTTCATGCTCATATTCTGGTCACTTATCCTTATTCCCCACTGGATAAGCTTTCCAACGCCTATTCACACGCGTCATTCCGATTCCGGATGTGAAAACCACACCACTTCCAAGAATGAAGACTTTCACTAATCTCAGCACTTTCATTACACTACTGCAAAGTAGAATTTTCACATTCTTCTAATGATCTCAGAGCCATTTTGGCAGCTGCATTTTTGGCATCCTTCTTGTCCTTCGTGAGAATCCCTCTGATTCGAACTACTGCCCAAAACATTGGATTTTCCTTCTCACAAGAACGACTGTCTCGAGGGACGACGGGGGTCAAGGGGGCTTGCCCCCTTGTGGCTTCCGCCACTGCAGGGCGGGTCGAGGGTAGCGCCCTCGTTTTTTTTTTTTTTTTATAGTAAATCATTGATTTCGCGCAATTTGGCGCATTAGATCGCTGCCTCTTTTCTCATTTTCAGCCCCTGAAAATTCTTTGAAAACAGCTCAAAATTTCACTAAGAAACAGTTGAAATCGGCTCCTGGAACCATTGTTCCTTCCGCAGAATCGGCTCTCTAACCAATCTCGCAGCCGTTGTATCGGCTCCCACTTCGATCTCCCAGCCGCAACGTCGGCTACCACTTCGATCTCCCAGCCGCAACGTCGGCTCCTTTCCCATTCCTTCCTCCGCCGAATCGGCTCCCAGACCATTCTGTCCTCCGCTAAATCGGCTCCCTGGAAACTCTCAGCCTTCCGCAACTGCGGCTCTCGGGAAGCTCCAACCTTCCGACGTCCGCTCTTCCTTGGACGAAATTTCCACATCGGGCGTCGGCTGAATCTCGAAACATCGGGCGTCGGACCATTCTTCCTTTCGATCGTTCCGACACTTAGCCAAATTTTCGATCTCCCTTTGGCGTCGGCGATCGGACGACTCTTGGATCGGACGCGGGATTGCTCCGTCATCCGCAACGGCGGACGTTTTACTTCCTTCAACGGCCCGACCATTCCATACTTAGCCAAAATTCCGAGCTTTCTTTTCGCGCGTCGGCGATTGGATGGATCTCGAATCGGATGAGGGATCGTTCCGCCATCCACAACGGCGGATGGAGAGATCATTGTCTCACCCGCAACGACGGAGGTTAACCCTTCTGCAATAGTCGGATGGGAATATTCAGCCATTCGTCCGCAACGTCGGACGTTAACTTCATCCCCTCTTCCGCAACGGTGGACAGGAGATCACTCCCACCTCTGATTTCCCATCTATTCAAGCACTTGGCCGATTTTCTTGAAGTTCCCAGTCTGATTTCTGCTGGGCAAGAAGAATTTCTGCATCTGTCCCTGCACTTTCATGGCCCATAGAGGCCCATTGTTGCAACCATGGCGCTCTGATACCATATTGTCACGTCCCCGCCCCTCAGACCGGCGAAGAGGACGCGACGAACACATCATCATCAAACACAGCTGGGCAAAATGCCCCATGAACATAAACGAATGAAATGAATGCTGAAATTAAGCATACACAGATGCATTTATCTTCAATCATACAGCGGAAGCAAACACACACATTCCAGCAATTCTCCATGTTCATTAGAATTCATTTAACATCAATATGATTTGCAGAGATGGAATAACAACAGCACTTATCTCTTGATGGAGAATTCACCCGCAACCAGCTACGTCGCTGCAACGTTCCACCCAACCATAGGCCAGCTTGCTCCTCAATCTCTCAGCAATGCTGCCACCCCCGAGCTGGGCATGATTCCTTCAGGATAAGGGTCAATTGCAGGCTTGCACATAGCCAGGGGACACAAAACAGCAACTAACATAGCTAGGTTTCACAGGCTTTCAACAGACAAGCCAAGCCAGCACAGTTCAAGGTTCAACCACTGCATACCAGCAGCCAAACAATCCCTTCACAGCTCTGTGAAGAAGCAAAATGACCGATGACAGTCCCAAACGAAAGGTGAGACACAGCTCCAGCCTATAAGGCAACTCAGAGTAGGTTTTGGCCCTAACGTGGCCAAAACAACTCCACAACAGCACCCAAACTAGGGTATATCAGCAGCCACAACACACCATGAAGGATAACAACAGTCCACAGTCCCAAAACAGGGAAATTCAGCCAACAGCACACACAATTCCTCAATAGAACAGTTGGGCAACATCACACAGTTCCAACAAAGGAGAAGAACAACTCCCAGCGTGGACGGACAAGGGAAATTCAACCCACGAATTAGCAATCCACAGTGGTCCAAAACGAAATTGGAACCCACAGCCGGCAAAACTCATGGGGAAGGAAACAGCCCCAACACAAACAGCAAGCACGGCTCTCTACATGGGAAAAACGACCCAAACATCTTGTGCATGAGGAAAAACTCACACCCAACAGAAAAATGCACGGGAAAGACATACCCGATTTTCTGCGTGAGGATTCCAGCAGTAGAGGCCCTGCGTGAGGAGAAAACAACTCCGATTTTTCCCGTGGATGAACAAAACCACAGCAAGGACGCAAATTACAGTGCATGGGTGCTTCAGCAACTCGTGGAGCCCCAGAAAATGTCTGCGTGAGACTAAAATTGCCCAGAGCCTGTGCGTGAGAAGCCAACAGACCAAAATCGTGGTGAGAGTGTAAAAACTGACCAGGGAAGAGTGCGTGAGGGAGAAGAATGGAAAACATGGGTGGAGTGGGCGATTGGGTAAGGCTGACAGCCTGCCACAACCACCACCACTTCAGCAATAACTCCCCCAACCACCAGCTGAAGCATTAAAGAGGTTGACAAGGGAAGATGGAAAATCAACAAGGTGACAAAACATGGGTTTTCCCCCCCATAACCAAGGTTTGACATCCCCCACCCCTTATCCTTTGGAACCATGCCCTTTTCATTCAACGTTGCACTACCGTAGCTGGTTGTGGTTTATTTTAATTGATGTGCATGTTTACATGATGCCGAATTAAAATGTGCCGGATAGCACAACATACCATCGGCAATTATCCCTATTGCCGAACATACACAACCAAATCGATGGTGGGGCTTTTGCCTTGAGCTCCTCACCACGATTAATTAGAATTTATACATCATGCAAACGGGGTCAAAACCGGGGATGTGACAAGATTGGAACATAAAAGGATAATAAAATTCCATGGGGTCTAAAGAGTCTGCAGAGGGATAGGGAAGGACATACATATGTGATCAACCATCTGTGGTAAAATCATCTTGACACTGGATTCGCCAATTCTGTTACGGAGAAAAAATTCCTATGGCTTGGGGCATACCACAACTAACATATTGACACCAGAAATCAATCTTTCCCAATATGCAAGAGAAATTAAACATCTAACACTAAGGGATATCGAGTCGTACCTTTCTCCAGACGGCTGAAGTAGATCCCAGTTGAGCTTTTCCAATTCACGCTTATGTTAGCAATTCACTCTCAACAACAACAAACAAGACAAGCATGCTCTATAATAATGTGTTAGACCTACTCTAGAATATATATTCAACAATGTATAAGAAGTTAAATACATCCATGGATACCATATTCATATTCAAATGCACATTAATTGGACATGAAAAGATATTTCTATTAATAAAATCAGATATTACAAGAGCGACAACCTCTGTCGGCATGTCTACGAACCAGAGAAATCGATTCCTCCACCTGGGCCTCCACCACCTCAATCCTCCATCTCTTGTTAGAAAGCTCACAAAACAAAGGAAAGATTGGGAATATCACAAAGTGCTCCAAAGGGACAAAGGGATGTAGACTCAAGTATAAGAAAATTGAGGCAACAATGGACTATAGTTTCTTTGCTCTTCAATTCCTCCTCTTCAATGTACCCAAGGGGTTCCTTATATATCACTCCAAAAGGGTAATGGAGGGTCGAATCTGAGTGATATCAAGGCATATGGAAGTCCAAGAGTCAGGATCTTTGGACTCATATGAGGAAAATGCCAAAAACATTTGGACTTATGCACACATCCCGATGTATGAGGGTTTGAGGTCAAAAGTCACGTGTACACACGAGTATGGGGTTAAAAGTCACGTACAACATTAAAAAGGGGATTTTTAGGGATGATCTTGGAACATCAAAAGATAATACAAGTCCATGGGGTCTAAAGAGTCTGTATAGGGATAGGGAAGGCCATAAATATGTGATCAACCATGTGTTATAAAATCAGCTATAACATACTTCTTGAACTGCTTCTACATGATTTTGTCATCATTAATATTCTTCACTTTCCTGAGGTGCTCCCACCATATAGATTCTTTTCCATTCAGATTGAAGATGGCTACCCTTGCTTTCATATTTCCAGAGTAGGTTGGACTTGGAAATATTTTTTCATCCCAAGAATCCAAGCTTCAGCTTCTTGACCATTATTTATCTCACCATTAAAGGTAGGAGGCTTAGCATTCTTCAATTCATCATGTGAACTATTATGGTAATGTCTCTTTCTCTTATTCCTGTGAGAAGAAGAACTTGAACCCTCAGTGGATCCTTCAAAGTCAGATGATCCACTAGAAGCCCTCTTTCTTCTTCTAGCATTACTCCTACTTCCTTCCGGATTTACTGCCCAATGATCAGATTTCATCCGCCTCTGGATGCCTGTCAAACTCTGCAGCATGGTTGCATTTATCTGATTCTACTCTTCTTAGTATTTAATCATCCTTTCATTATCTTCTCTGTAAATTTGCATCTACACCCTTAGGATTCTCATGGTGGCTGCAAAATATGGGCAAGTATCTTGAAATATTCTCACATTAGACTCTATATCAGCATTTCCAATGAAGATGTTTCCCCCCATAGCATCTGCCTCATGCCCATAGGGATCCTGTGCATCATTGATGTCGTAGGTTCTCATGGTTGAGCCAAAAACAAAATTTTTCGATTTGCACTATGACACTGCAAAAATGTCTTAATAAACATCATTGTTAGTTGCACAATAATTTCAGAATTTAAAAACACTAGTTAGTTTCAATGTCGTAACCAATAGTTTTGAAAACTATTCACTTGGCCTATCCAGGACCAATGCTGCAACCATTATCTCTGATACCACACTGTCACATCCCCTCCCTCCTTGGAGGAGAAACGCAACCTCAACTCCTCTGATATGCCACGATGTCCATGAACCCAGTGCCCATACACCTGACTGATATGCGGAATAATTTAAAACTTCTCTTTTATTTCTTCAAACACAGTCATGGGTCATGTAACATCCTTTAAAATTCATTCTTAGGCTTAGAAACCACTGTAACAATCATTCCACCCTTGACAGATCCCTTCTGCGACTGAAAACACCTTTTCCGCACTGAACCTTCCCTTTGAGCACTGCTCCTTCCTCCCTTTCGCCTTCCTCTTGCATAACTCGAGAATCTAAAACATAATGTGAAATGAATATGCTTTACCACTCTTCCTCCTTCCGACTTTGAATTTCCACCTTTCCAACCTCGGAACTTGGTAATCGAAACTTAACATTTTTGGCGAAGTGAAATGTCATCTTTCACCTTCCAACTTTTGCTTGTAGAACTTAGGAATCACAAAATCAACTTTAGACAGAATCACTTTATCCACTTTCCTCCTTTCGACTTCCACCATTATGCCTTCCATTGAGAAACTCGAGAATCGGAAGACCCGTAGAATGATCACTGGTCCTTTGACTTTTCCGCCTTCCAACTTTCACTGTGGAACTTGGAAATCAGAAGAACAAATTTTTGAAGTAATCGTTTAATGACTTTATGCCTTCCAACTTCTGCCTTGCGCTGTGAAACTCTAAAATGATAAGAAGACCTTCTTACCTTAACATTTTCCCACTTTCCACATCCCTCCTTCCGCCTTTCGCAAGCGGATTCCAAGGTATGGAAAACCAACGTTTTTCCTTGTATTTCTTTTGTATCTTCCACATTCCACCTTTCACCTTCCTGTTGCTAGGGTTTTCACCCTAGCTTGTGCGAATGAGCACCTACTAAGGAATATGGATTCCTTAGTAGCAGTTCAATGATATATGAATTAAATAATGATAAACTGAAATGAAAACTAATCTAAATACGTTCTTGAAGCTAAAACATTAAAAAGTAAATAACATGAAACAATACGGTGAAAAGTAAATAATATAAAGCAGAAACAGTAAAGAAATAAATAATGATCTTTATTGGTGTTACCTCTAATGAGGAGGTTGATAGAGTTCGTTGCGCTGGTCCGATGTCGGTGGCTTCGAGCTCCAAGTTGCTTCTTCCCTTTCTCCGGTGGTGGAAATGGGCCAAAAAGAATTCTCAATGGTGAAAATAGCTTAATGGTAAGCTAGGGTTTCAAGAACAATTTCGGTAGAGGGAGGATGCTTATGATAATGGATATGGAATAATGGGTCTCCATCACTTATTTATAAAACCATGTGGTTTAGGTCAGCTTTTTAGGGTTTTAGCTGTTTAGGGTTTCTTCTTTTTCCTGATTATTTTATATTTTTTATTCCTTTTTGGATATTTTTGGAGGAAAAAAGGATTTTATAGCCTTTTGGAGGCATTTTAAGCTTTTCGGTGACCTTTTAGATGGTTTTATGGGTTTTTGATGGAGATATGGTAGGAAAGTGGACAAATGAGCCATGTAATGGGGTAGATGAGGTAGTTAACCATTTTTGGGTGTTAACACTTCCAATGCAGATCCAAGAAATCAAAAAACCCACAATCGGCTTTGCTTCCAACTTCTCTTTTCTTCTTTCTGCCTGGTGCTTTCTGCAGGAAGATTTCAAGGGGCAAAAACGCTAAGTCGGGTGCATTTTGACCCTGTAACAGGCTTCTAGCCTCCATGAACTTAGGAAAAATGCATTGAAACATACAAGGCATATACAAATGCAACTGCAGGGACATTCATCAACAGTAAACTCCACTTCATTCATTAACAAGCATTCATCATATTCAACATATGCATAAGCACATTACAGAAGTAACATAACAGAGAATACTTATCTTGATGATGAAGTTGTATGCAACTAACTATGTTGCTGCAACGTTCCACCAAACCATAGTCCAGTGTGTTCATTAATCTCTCAATATACTTCCACCACCGAGATGGGCATGACTTCCACAAGGAACTAGGGAACCACGAACTCACACATAGCTAGCACATAACACACGGTCAAGCCAACATATGGGTTTCATAGGATACTCATCCAAGCCATGTCACAATTGGGTTTATCAAACTACAGGAAACAAGCCAAAACACTACTGGGTTTCATAGGATACTCAGCAAAGATAGCAAACAGTTGGGTTTCTTAGACTTCACACAGTCAAGCCAACATACACATTAAGGACTAGCCAAGACAAAAAATGGGTTTCACAGGATGCACAACCAAGCCATCATTCATAGTTGGGATTCACAGGCTATCCAATGAAGGATTATACACATTGCCAAATGAACACCAAGATAAAGTCAAGCCAAGACCCAATTGGGTTTATTAGTCTTCCCATCCAAGCCAATTTACACATTAAGGACCAGCTAAGCCAACAGATGGGTTTCACAGGCTACACAGCCAAGCCATCATTCACAGTCGGGTTTCATAGGCTGTCCAGCCAAGGATTACACACATGGCCAAATGAACACCAAGACACATCCAAGACAATATCCAATTGGGTTTATCAAGTTGATTGACCAAGCCAATATACAATTGGGTTTCACAGGCTGTCATCCATGCCAATCTCCTTTGGGTTTCACAGGATATTAAGGCAATGGAAAGGTAGAATGACTAATCTAGTGGCTCATTCAAGATCTAGTGAAACCTCCACAAGATCCATCTAGCCTGGAATCCACATTACCTACACCCCAACACAAGGAAGAGTCCCCTTCTCTACTACATAGTCCCCCGGGCTATTCTTTCCCTTACAGTTCTCTTCAAGGCATGCATAGCAGATTCACCGGCCACTCTTTTCCCTTTGTGAGGTTCCTCTTTGCACTAGGTTTATCAAACCCATTCCTCATATCTTCAACTCCTAATTCTTGTATACCATTCAGACCCAAAACTAGGGCAACATAACATCAAACACATGGAGACATAGCAACACATGATTCCCTCTACATAAACACAGCAAAACCCCTCTTCCACGACGCAGGGTAGTGAACCATAGACAATGCATGTCTTCCTCAAATGAACAATGAACAAGATGATTCATGAACCACCGACAGGGAGAATGACCAAAAAACCTCCTCCCGACTGAGGAAAGACAGACTGAGCACATAATCCAAGGTTTAATTGCACCAGAAGCAAGAACGTAGCTTCCCAGACTACAGACATGCAGGTTTTCTCAAACACACAATCAGACTGCCATGCCTCGCTCTACCCAAGGCATTAATTTTCTCAGCCAACTTCTAGAAGAAATGAATGATTGAGGATAGAGGACAAGAAGGTAGATGAGGGTTCATGGGCTCCCCCATTGACATATGGTCTCACCCTATTGGCTTAGGAGTTGGACTAACTCCCATCCTTATCCCTTATGGAATCATGCCCCCATCTATTTCACATTGCAGTCCCATAGCTAGCTGTGTTATTTTCTTAAATTGTGTATTTACATTATACATCAAAATCTACAGTGTCAGACTTAGCACCATAACCATAGGCATCGACCTTGATCACCTGTACACAAAATACCAAATCAATGGAAAGGCCTTGGCCTTGAGCTCCTTTCCATGGTTTAATACAATATATACATCATGTACAATTTCAATACCATGGGGTCAAAATTGGGGTATTACATCTAGAGCCATTAATTTTGTTTGTTTTTAATAAGAATAATAATAATGAAACTACTGGTCCTGGATCAATAGAATTGAATTTTTCTTCATGATGTAGAGCAATAATGGGGTTCTATGAAAATCGACTTATTATCGATTTATATGATTGAACTTTTGGGTTATGGGCCCACTCTTGTATAAACCATTATGTGTTAGAAGGAAACCATGAATACAAGGTTCATATCACAAACTACAAGAGGTCTATTGGGTTGGGAAGGAAGAAGGGTTTAAATTACGATGTTACACAATTCCCAGAAATAAGTGAGCTCCTCTCTGTTCCAAGTTCTGAAAGAGGTGGCTCGACCCTCTCTTTATTCATCCTATTCAAAGATAGCTCAATCCTCCCTCTCCACCATTTTGACTACACACATTTTGGGTGGTTCCCCCCTCATGAATGAACTTATCCCAAGTCCATACTTCAGAATAAGTTTTTTCATGGAATTAAATGCATAATTTCACACCGAACATCATAATTTATATATTTACGAGGACTTACAAAATATGCTACTTGTGTATACTTTCCATGATAAGTTCTTCATTAGGGGGTTTTTGTATATATTTCTTTTGCAATAGGGGGCCTATAATATTGTTATTTTGACCTTGTAATTGAGTGACCAATCAACATACGTGGAGGTTTTATCTCAGGTTTTTATAAAATGATTTCTAGAGGTTTTTACTATGTGTTAGAACGAAACCATGAATATAAGGTTCATATCACAAACTACAAGGATCTGAACCACAATCCTCAATTCTTAACCCAAGAAATGGGAGTAGACTTCCAATAATAGCTAGGAATTATTTATCACTAACGAATTTAATTCAAATTCATCACAGTAAATATGTGATTACTATTTAGACACAATGATTTTTTCATTCTTAGCAATGGAATCTTAAACAAAAACACCTTTCAATTCCTCAATCCAAGTCTCATTCCTGTCATCTCTTAGCTTGATCAAATAAATTCCAATGATTCCTTAAAGTTATTGTACAATGTGATAATACTTCTTCTCTACGTGTGCACATCACTTATCTCACTATGGGTCTTTTCTCAGTGACAACATACAACAAATATGATACACATGTATTAACTCTCAAATACACATGTGTAACTATCAACTATCGTTTCAATGATTAAACAAATACACATGTAAACTTAGGTAATCCTTTCAAGAATATCATATATATATATCTTCAGTTTCTTTGTGTGTTCATTCAATCTAGATCAATCAAATTTAAACAATCAAATCATTGGTAGACTAATTCTCAAGAAGATGCACCCTTCATTAATGGGTGTTTCTTTATTCATTCTTATATATTGTTAGTTCGAAATTCATACATATTTATAGTTTAAAGATTTCATAAATTCAATTTGAATACTTCCTTCCAGCATAGAATTTTAAACAACATAACAACCATACAAAATCAACTAGAAATGCAATTTTTTGCACAATATGTTGACCTGATAATACAACAATGATATCAATCCTCTTATTTAGTGATTGGAGGAATATTGAAGGTCCATTGATGAATATTAAGCACCCAAAACATTATCAAACCTAGCAATAGGTATTAGCTCCTTGTATGCCTAGAATAAGAGATTTGATCCCTAGATTTTCATTTAGTGTCTTTCTATGCATATCTTCCTTATTCTCCACCAACTCTCATATGTGTGTCATGTTGTTTAAAAATAAATATATGGTGTGGGCCATTATAGAAAGGATCATCCTCTACCTATTCAGGTCTTTGAACCCAAAAGATGGCAATGAATCACCTTTCACATGGTTATGTTGTGGAATTTCCTTTAGTCAGATCCAAAGACAGGTCCAGAAGTCATCTCCAAATATTATTCCTTTTCATTTTATGTAATCACCTCAAGTGCGTCTCTCGAATATGAATGAATTAGTTGTTCTAGCCTTATGAGTGGGCTCGTAACTAGGCAGTTTAAATTCCCCTGCCATCTCAACCATGCTAGAAAAAAAAGGATGAGCAATAGAGAATAAAGTCTAACTAGATACTAAGAAATAAATAAATGAAGATTGGATTCCATACATGAATAAAGAAACACCAAATCTACACCTGAAGATGAGCCAATTTGTAGATCCTCTGTAGTGGAAGATAATAAGAATGTTAAACGAAAAAATCCCCAAAACCCTGACAAAGCCCCAATTTATTTTCTCCTAAGATAATAGAAATGTGAAGCTGTGAAAGCCCTGAAAAGCCCCAATTTACTTTATCCCATTCCTGCATTTTGAATTTAATTTTTTTAATGAATCAATATATTATATTATTATATTTTTTAAAACATATTATATATTAATATTAAAAATTGTATTAATATTTTTATTTTTTAGTTTTATTAATATTAATATTAGCATCAATATTTATATTAAAACATATTAAAATATATTCTATTAATATTAGTTTTTTATCATGGTTATCTTAAATGCATTAATCCAGTTATTTTGCTTATTTAATCGAAGACTCGACTCAACCACAGTATGTTGAAGGAGGGGAAATATTTTTTTCTTGAAATAAGGGTGTTTGGAGATTTTAAATGTAGAAAGATAACCAAGGAGGGAATTTTCAACTTTCTGAGCTTAGATGATGTGACAATCTTAGAAAACAGATGTGACTTGTAAATTAAAGGAGGACAATAAATTAACATTTTTTGGCGATCATGACTCAAAATACATACACTTGTTGAAACTTTGATAGACTATCAAAAAGGTCAACTAGTGATGATTTTCATTGAATGAAACATGGATGTGACCGGCATGACAATCCAACCCCAATCGTATAACAATAATGACATAATGATGCTTATAATGAGAAATGACTAACTCCATAACACAACTCAACATCACACATGATGACACATAAGATGAAACTTGACAAGTGTGTCAAAGGGCGCATACAAAAGTGGAAATAGTGAAACAAGGTATGGACATGATAAGCACATCAGCTTGGATACAAAAGTAAAGATGGAATGGATTTGTGACAAATTTTAATAATTTTTTATTTGGATACCCATTTTCATACTATTGATTAACAATGCTCCTCAAACAAATTGTAACTGACGATTAAAATTACACAATAAAAAACACTATTTCAAGCAGATCCTATTGAAGAAGAGAGAATTATCTGTTGGCCAAAACCCACCAACAAAGTCTCATCGACAGGGGTTCTCCTCTGTCAATGCCCAACCAGTACGATCTCCCTAAGCACTATCCCAGACAAGTTTTACCCTACACGGCAACACCCGTAGAATGTATGAAGTCTCACCCGAGATGTTCGAGGGAGAACTGTCGAAACCAAGTTTCTGGAAGTAAGGAGGAGGATCAGGGCATCAACGATTTATCAGCATAATTATCAGATCTAACAGAGCCATTCATCAGGTATCCTAGCATTCATTCCAGATCTATCAGTATAACCACAGATCTAAATAGATCACATCATTTACTTATTCATCGCAGCAGTATCATATTATTCATTCATAAAGAAAATCCATAAAACATCCATCATTGTTATCGCAACACATAATGATGGAAAAGAGACATGAAAGACAATAGCAATTCAAAGCAACATCTGTCATATCATATTACTTCTGTGCAATAGATCTAAAGATACAGTACTTCTCCACATCAAGAGAATGATCAACCCACAAGATAACACAAGATTCAATTGCTCTCTACTTGCTCACTCATAAATGATCGACAGACATATCTTTCTTGAATTCACCAATTCACTAATCAAAGGATATCCTTTACATTTTCAATTCTAACTCTATATATATCCTTGCGCCTTTACATTCAAGGTCCACTTCTAACTAATTCCTAACTGATTTAACAACTAATTACCTATATCCACAAAATGTGGTCAACCGATACTAAAAGATGCATAAAATAGCATAAAATATTCAAAAACAGTTTGTTTTCCGCCCATCGCATTGTCTTTGCCTTGCGCAGTGTCGCGTGAGATTGCGTGGTGCTGTGCAACTCACTTACCCAAAAGCCCTTGCCAATAGGCCCCCAACATAGTTTTGTGGCTCATCCTTGAGCCAGGTCAGATGGACAAGGTATACTCCATCGTCTTTGTCTTGAAGTCCTCATACTATTGTGAAATTTCCTCAACCTGTGCTTGAACCTTTTCAGCTTTATCCCGAAAACCCAGCAAGTCCTGCTTCATAGGGTGCTCTACCAACTTGGTATTCACCACCTTCTCTCCGTCTTGCATAGCCTACAATGCGGAAACTACTTTGATAGCCAACTGCACTCCAATATCTTGGAACGCATATAGCTCGGTGTTATGCTTGTGCTACCATTCTTGTGCCTTTGTGGCTCATTACTGTAGCTCTCCCATCTCGGTGGACCGCATCAGCTGAATCATGGGTAGCATTGCTTGTACTGCCGTCTTCAACATTGTCAATTGTTAGTCAACTTTCCATACTTTTTTGGTCATTTGGTCTAATTTCTCATATTGGATAACACTTCCCAAAAATTGTACCATGGCCTTCGAGATCTTCTTCGCTTCCTATTCCATTGCTTCAAATTGTGTCACGATCACTTCGATGGAATTATTATATTCTGCAACTCGCTCTGGTGGCATGTTTGGGTAGAACATAGCATTAAGCAGATTGTTCATCAGTTGGAGTTGGACGATGACCTCTCCCAGTCGCTTGGATTTGGTGAATGCATCAAGTTCCGCTATGATTTCATAGATGTGTTTACATGCCTTATCAACAGCCACTTCTACCTTGCCTCTACTCATAACCAGTTGCACATTCTCGACAATCAGGTAGTTTGTCTGCTTCTTTAGGTCAACGTCTCTTCAGCAG
Source organism: Pseudotsuga menziesii (assembly GCA_001517045.1). Lineage (NCBI taxonomy): Eukaryota > Viridiplantae > Streptophyta > Pinopsida > Pinales > Pinaceae > Pseudotsuga > Pseudotsuga menziesii. The sequence goes on along the minus strand of LPNX010930531.1, from coordinate 66,652 downwards.
TTTTTCTCTTCAGCTCATCCTGCATCATATGCAATGTTGTGACCTCCTATGCTTTTGCAGCTTCTACCTGCTCCTTTACCTAACGCAGCTCTACAACCTCTATCTTCAGCTTTGTAGCTTCCTCATGTGACTGTAGGTACCCGTCACTGAGCTCTTTCTATCAATAGGCCAACTCCTGGTAGGAGACCCACTATATGTGTACAATGGTCTAGGTCAATAGCTTGTTGATATCCACTGCAACACCCTGTAGCTGCTGCACAGAGGAGTTCACATCCTCACCTCCTATGTCTATTGTAGTCGCAGGAACCTGAACGTTCCTGACCCACGACTCAGTGTTAATTGATGGGAGTTCCTGCACAGTGACACTCTCCAGTGCTGTCTTCATAATAGCATCATAAATAGAATCTAAATTAGCTCTTACTGTAGTAAATACTTCCTGGTTGGACTGGTGCATTGCTTGCGTAGCTGCGTCGAATGAATCTCTGACAGCCTGTTGCAGCTGCAACCTGTTTCCCAAATTTCAAAAAAATTTGGACCCTCCTTTTATTTTTATCTTTCCTGGGATTGTTTGGATCCCTGAAATCTGTTTTTCCTCTGCTACAATTTGGTTTTTTGAAGTTGATTTGAGGTAATTTGTTTTCCTTCATTTCGGAAGTTTGATTGATCTAAAAATGCCTTTGTCTAGATAATACTTTTGACTGTGGAACTTTAAGTTTTGATTTGTAAATGTTTCCATTTATTGCTGTCAAAAGTCATTTGAATAATGAATCAGGGTAGTAGTTCTCTACGTAGCCACCGTTGCGGAAGGTAAAGAATGAACATCCAGATGAACAGTCATGTTTTTCGCCGATGGGCTTGTATCTCCTTTGTGTTATTTTTCAAAAAACTTTTACTTTTGACTTTCGATGTTTTCTATTTTATCACGGTCGAAGCATTAGTCTTTTGCGTTGCTGCTGTTTCGGAGGGAAAACAGAGAATGTTCCAATGAATAGTATTTGTCCTCACCGATGCCTTGGTTTTATTGATCAAACTTTTACTTTCGATGATTTTTTTTCACCGTCAGAACGATGTTTAACTTTGATCGAAGGGCTAGTCTTTTTTGTTGACAACATGGTGGCTGCGTTAAGCTTTAAACTCGCCAATCCATAGTTCTGAGTTGTTTCGATTGCCGATGGTTTCATTTTGACCGCAGAACCTTTATTCAATCCATCTCCCGCCATTGCAGCCGCGTAGTACACTATCCCGCCGATGCATTAGTCCTTCCACTCACTGATGCCGATGTGTTTATTGAATAGTTGTTCTGATTTCCGATACGTGACTTCGGTGGAATTTAGTGCTTTATCCCACCAACATTGTGGATTATCTTGTGTCTTGACCCACCGATACGTAGTATTTACAGCTTTTGATCGTTGATGGTTTCATGATTACCGGGACCCTTAGTTGTTTTGTCACCCGCCGTTGTGGCTGTCTAGTGAACTATCTCATCGATGATTAGTGGTTTTGAGTTATGACCTTTAGCTTTAGATTTTCTGACCACTGATGTTTTTATGTTGATCGCAGAACCTTTAGTCTGTATGTCTTCCATCGTTGTGGCTACTTTGACAACTATCCACCCAATGTTAGTTTTTTTGATCGCCGATACACAGTCATCGCGATATTAGTCGTTGGCATCGCCGACACTGTGGAGATGTTAAATATTATAGCCCCGACACTTAGCGTTAAAGGTCTTCGACGCCGATTGACTTAATAGTGTCGCGGGACCCATAGTATGTTTGTTGTCTTCCATTGCGACTTTGAATAGGACTATTCTTTCGTAGTCCTTAGTTCTTCCAATCACCGATGGTTTTCATTTGATCGCAGAAGCCATAGTTCGTATGTCTTCTGCCGTTGCGGCTCCTTAGTGAATTAATTGTCTGATGCTATAGTAGTTTCAACTGCTGATAGGGTTTTTCCCGCCGTTTTTGTGAGCTTTTACCATATTTCATGGGCGATAGAGATTTCTGTTTTGGTCAAGTTAGGGATTTTGTGATGAGAACATAGTACAGGACCTCACATTCGATGATTATTTTTATTGATAGTGTGTTTATGTTTTATTGAAAAATTTAGATGATCTTGAATGTAGTCCAGGTTAATGATGAGTTTCTCATTTTAACTGCAGACGGACTTAGAGGCTTTTTCAGACCCAGCTTGGGGATTGCTGCTGCAAATAAGATATGTCTAGAAGACAAAGCAGAAGAAAGGACACAACAAGGAAGAAGCAGGGATAAATAAAGTGAAGAAGAAAGTGAGGGTCAGAGATCTCAACAGATCAATAGTAGCATAGGCCCAAGATTGGGAAAATTTCATCAGCGGCCAAATTGGTCTCTCTTTATAAAAAAGTGCTATTAAATTTTAATTTAATGTAACGTATTGTACAGCACTCACTAAAATAAAAAATTATGAGAATGAAAGGTTGGTGGGGATCCCAAAGGTCATAGGGGGTAGCCCAAAGGTTTTGCTATTTTGTATAAATATAGGAGAGTTAGATGTAAGAGAGTACTGTTTCCTAGATATATTTGTGAGAGTATGTTGTAAGAAGAACTATTTCCTTTTACAATAAAGAATTACAAGTTTCCTGTTGGAGAAATCTTGGTGGAATGTTTCAAATGTTGTGCTATGGATTTGTTGAATGTGAACTATTTCATTTTCAGTTGTTGTCCATTAACTGTGAGATCGTTCTAACTCTTTGAACCTATGTTCTTGTTATGAATGCACTCTAGTTTATTCTATGAAGTTTCTACTATGGGTAATGAAGGCTTTTTATAAACAATAAGCTTTCTTGTTGTTCATATATCTATTAATGTTCATGTGTTTTGAAATAAGTAACAGCTATCTGTGATTTTTCTTAATGCATGCGCAGAAATACATTACTCATTGATAAATGATAATCTTGCTCCCTAGGGATAGGTTAGATAGTTAGTTTTAGTTTCTTGTTGTGTGTGATTTAGATGCGAGAGAGTTAAGACGAGAGGTAAGAACCTGTGCATCACATTGTGACCACTCCTCATATTCTCTATCAATTTGCATTCTTAGATAGGCACTTTCATATCATACTTAAATTAAAAAAACTAAAATATACACGGTGGACCAGGCTGTAACCGGTAAAATCTTGTATTTTGTTACTTGACCTACGGTAGTCGAAACGTTTACTGGGGATAATCCCTAGCTGTTGTTACCTACAATTTTCTAGGCCTCAACAGTTTTTGGCTCTAGAAGGAGGGAATCCAGTGCATGGCTAGCCGAGGAAACCCATTTCCTCGAAATTATTCCACCGGTAACAGTTCTGAGAGCAATTTGTTTCCCAATCCAATTCTTGAAGAGAAGGGTAAAGGGATTTTGTATCTTGTCGATAATGAAGTATTTGATGATTTGAGAAGAATTACTAGGGCTTATGCGAAGAATATTGGAGTATTACCAATTATTCTTGTCTTACCCATAAGAGAATATCGGAAGAAAGACCGCCCTATATTGGAAGACGCAGTGTTGGTTGAATATTTTGAACTAGTAGAAACAGCCTTACAGGAAGTTGTTCAACCTATGAATCAGTTGGACCCAGATGCACCTTACTATTCACCTGTTCATACCCCTATTCATTCACCACCTCACTCTCCACTTAAAATCATGGAAAATGTAAACGCAAATCAGCCACCAAATCCACCACCTGCTTGGAGGGCTAGGTCACCTTTAAACCTGGCACCCCCTTTGCATGATTTGCCTCAAGCTTTTGATAAAATGTTTCCTAAGTTTGACCCAAGTGAAAATATTTTGGTAGATGATCATTTGCAAATATTTTACTTGGATATAGAAGGACTAAGGGCTGGAGAACATGAAGATGTAGTTTGCAGATTGTTTCCACATAGCCTGAAAGGGGCAGTAGCCTCATGGTATTTTGCTCTGCTTGCAAATTAAATCATAGAGTGGGACACATTTTAAAGAATATTTAGAAGTAAATATGCATTCCAGAAAACTCATGTAGCATTAATGAAAGGGTTATGCGATTTAAAGAAAGAAAGAAAGGAAAAAGTGCATAATTTCACTCAAAGATTTGTTGCTTATCTGAAGAATTTTTCCATAGCTGACAAACCATCTGATAAAGTTCTGATTGAATATTATACTGCAGCTCTATGACCTGAATTGGCCATGTTTCCCAAGATGTCATTCAAGCCTACATTGTCAGAAACTTACGAAGAAGCTGAGAGAGTAGAAGCTGAAAAAGAGAACATAGAAGATTATCCTGAGCAGTCGGGAGAAAAAACTTTTGGTAAAAGAGATTTATTACTGACTAAGCCTAAGGATGAGAAATCACATGACTTTGAAGGAATGTTGAAAATGATTCAAAAGCTATCTAACAGAGTGATAGATTTGGAAAAAGAAAAGGAGGATCATAAAGCATACAAGCCTTACTATAAAAGGAGAGAAGACAATAATCAATCTAAACCTCCTCCACACAGTCCTGCATCAATGAATTTAACTGAGGTAGGTATGGATAAATTTTGCACCATCCATCAGCAGCCTCATTATGAAAAAAATTGCCCTCAATGGATCAATTCGATGACATTAGTAATGAATCAGCTATTGGACTCTAAACTAATAGAAGATGATGAGCAGGAAGAAAAAAATAATCAACCCATAGAAAAACAAGAAGAGTATGCTTTATTTTTATGAGACCGTGTCTCACTTTTTGATATAGAAGAGGAAGGTTCACTAAAACAGGAAAAAACATTAGAAACAAATGTGACAACCAGAAGTCAAAGGTTGTTAAAAGAAGACAATTCCATACTCCCAAAAATTAAGAGACTTCAAGAGAATGGAAAGAAAATTTAGAAGAGCACCACAGCTGATAAAATACCTAAATTCACCATTACGAGTCAAAATCCAAAGAAAATTAACATGCCTGTTAAGCTTGTTGAAGAAAAGATTGATAATGTAAAAAAGAATCCTGAAGAACATAAGATGGAGTATAATACTGTGGAAGATATTAAAAGGGCTAAGGAAAATATCTCATTGTTTGAAATGTGTAATGTGCCTCAGCAAAAAGAAAAAATGTTAAAATCACTTGAAGTAACAGAGGAAAATATTCCCACTGACAACCAACCTGAAGAAGAATAAATTGGTGAAGCAAGTGTGGGAGGTAAGTCTAAATACAAAACTCCACCATTTCTCCTAACTTTTGAAATTTTCAACCATAACATGCACAACTATTTAGTAGAATCAAGGGCATCAGTCAATGTTATACCACTTTCAGTTTGCAAGAAGATAAATGGACAACCTAAACCATCTACCTAGCAGGTTATTCAGTTAGACAGAACAGCTGTGAAGGTAATTGGGGAAATGGAGGATGTTCTGATTTGATTATCTTCAAATGAAAAGGTATGTCAGTCCATCAATATTGTAGTAGTAGACATACCTGAGGCTTATGGACTTGTTTTGAGTTGGGATTGGTCAACAAATCTAAATGGATATTTTGCATCAGATTGGTCACATCTGTGGTTGCCTCATAAGGGAAGTCCAAATCAGATAAAAATATTAAGAGAGCCCCTCATGAAGCACAATGTTACTCAATTGGAAGAAAAAAATGAACTAGTGAATTCTGTGTCGGGAAATTATCTAATTGAGATAGAACTGGGAAACTACCAAGCGGAAGAAACGAGCAGTACACCAGGCACCTAGCCCGATCTCCTTCGATTTTCACGGCTGATGAGATTGACTGTAAAATAGTAGATTTAGTTTCATACGTAGTTTTTATTTCAAGTTTCTTAGAACTAGATAATGGGTAGGCCTTTTCAGTCAAGCCTATCCCCTCAACTTACAAGTTGCCAGATTTATAGGGGTGGGCAGAGAACTGACCAGTTAGTGGTTTAGTTCTCAAACTTTATTTTTCTTGGTTTTTATTTCTTGATTATATTGCACATAAATAAACTGATTTGGTTGTTTATTTTTATTTATTTTATTTCTGTTTGTTTTAGTTAGATTTTGATTTATTTCAATAAAGGAAGCAAACTTTTGGTTGCATGGAGAGCATCATAATTCTGGATTAACTAAAATCCTTGATTATAAGACTGTGTATTATTGATTTATCTGAACGAATTCTTCTAGTTTAGTAGTTTTCCTAAAGGGCTATGAACACATTGAAGTCCTACTTAATCCTTGTAAAATAACTCCGGATCAAAAGGTCTGGAATACTATTTCAAGGCTCCATCCATCTCACATTTAAAAATGTCTTAGGGGGTGACAGCAAAAGACCCATGGAAAGGAAGCAGGGTAAACCGTATATTATATATAAATGATCCTATGCGAAGAATTGAAATCCAAAAGGCAAATAAGAGTCAGAAAAACTCCTAAGAAAGCAATATGTATCAAAACAAAGTACTGAACCATATGAGTACAAAATTGCCAAAGTTCTTCTCCATCCGTGAGTTGAAAATTAAATACATCTCTCACACAGAAGGACATTATGGATAGAGGATCCTGAATAAAAATTCACAAAGAAAGGCATGTAGGAGGACTCAAAAAGGGACAAAAAAGTCCAAAAGCACAAAAGTGCAAAATGGCATGGGAATGAGGAACAAACGAATATTTATGTTTACCATATGTTACAATCCTGTGGTGTCCAAGCTGGGAGCTACCCGAAGACAAAGGTAAAAATTGAAACTCATATTCCTGGCCTCAAAAGAGTTATCTTGACTTTTAAATCTTGGTTTCCATTTTCCTAAATTTGACTATCATCAATGATTAAAAGTACATACATTTTCCATTTGAGAAATCCAGACATCTAGAAGAATTCAACATGTTGGTTTTATTGTCAAACATTCTGTTACTTAAGGAAGAAATTGTCCAAAGATCTGGGTTCACCAGGTAGTTTCCAATTGTTGTAGCTGCAACCTATTTCCCAAATTTCAAAAAAATTTGGACCCTCCTTTTATTTTTATCTTTCCTGGGATTGTTTGGATCCCTGAACTCTGTTTTTCCTCTGCTACAATTTGGGTTTTTGAAGTTGATTTGAGGTAAACTGTTTTCCTTCATTTCAGAAGTTGAGTGATCTAAAAATTCCTTTGTCTAGCTAATACTTTTGACTGTGGAACTTTAAGTTTTGATTTGTAAATGTTTCCATTTATTGCTGTCGGAAGTTGTTTGAACAATGAATCGGGGTAGTATTTCTCTATGCAGCCACCATTGCGGAAGGTAAAGAATGAACGTCCCGATGAACAGTCATGTTTTTCACTGATGGGCTTGTATCTCCTTTGTGTTATTTTTCAAGAAAAAATTACTTTTGACTTTTGGCATTTTCTGTTTTATCACGGTCGGAGCATTAGTATTTTGCGTTGCCTCCATTTCAGAGGGCAAACAGAGAATGTTCTGACAAATAGTCTTTGTCCTCGCCGATTCCTTGGTTTTATTGATCAAACTTTTACTTTCAATGATTTGTTTTCACCATTGGAACGATGTTTAACTTTGATCGGAGGGCTCGTATTTGTTGTTACCGACACGGCAGCTGCGTTAAGCTTTAAACTCGTCGATCCGTAGTTCTTAGTTCTTCTGATTACTGATGGTTTCATGTTGACCATGAAACCTTTAGTCAGTCCATCTCCCACGGTTGCGGCTATGTAGTACACTATCCCGCCGATGCATTAGTCCTTCCACTCTCCAATGCCGATGTGTTTATTGAATAGTGGTTCTGATTTCTGATACGCGACTTCGGTGGAATTTAGTGCTTTATACCACCGACATTGCAGATTATCTTGTGTCTTGACCCATCGATACATAGTCTTTATAGATTCTGATCGCCGATGGTTTCATGATTACCGGGACCCGTAGTTGGTTTGTCACCCACCGTTGCGACTATATAGTGAACTATCTCGCCAATGATTAGTGGTTCTGAGTTCCAACCTTTAGTTTTAGATTTGTCAACTGTCGATGTTTTTATGTTGACCATAGAACCTTTAGTCTGTATGTCTTCCACCGTTGCGGCTACTTTGTCAACTATCCACCTGATGTTAGTGTTTCCGATCGTCAATACACAATCATCGCGATATTAGTCATTGGCATCATCGACACTACGAAGATGTTAAATATTATAGCCCCGACACTTAGCGTTAAAGGTCTCCGACGCTGATTGACTTAATAGTCTCGCGGGACCCATAGTCTGTTCACTATGCGTCATTGCGGCTTTGAATAGGACTATTCTTTGGTAGTCCTTAGTTCTTCCGATCGCTGATGGTTTTCATTTGATTGCAGAAGCTGTATTTTGTATGTCTTCCACCATTGAAACTCCTTAGTAAACTAATTGTTCGATGCTATACTAGTTTCGACTGCCAACAAGGTTTTTCCCACCGTTTTTGTGAGCTTTTACCATATTTCATGGGCAACGAAGGTTTCTATTTTTGGTCAAGTTAGGGATTTCACGATGAGAACAAAGTACAGGGCCTCACATTCGATGATTATTTTTATTAATAGTGTGTTTATGTTTTATTGAAAAAAGTAGATGAACTTGAATGTAGTCTGGGTTAATGATGAGTTTTTTGTTTTTAATGCAAACGGACTTAGAGGACTTTTCAGACCTAGCTTAGGGATTGTTGCTGCAAAGAAGATATGTCTAGAAGACAAAGCAGAAGAAAGGAGGCAACAATGAAGAAGCTAGGATAAATAAGGTGAAGAAGAAAGTGAGGGTCGAAGATCTCAACAGATCAATAGCAGCAGAGGCCCAGGCTTGGGAAAAGTTCATCAGCGATCAAATTGGTCTCTCTTTATAAAAAGTGCTATTAAATTTTAATTTAATGTAACGTATTGTATAGCACTCACTAAAAGACAAAATTATGAGAATGAATGGTTGGGGGGATCCCAAAGGTCATAGGGGGTAGCCCAAAGGTTTTGCTATTTTGTATAAATATAGGAGAGTTAGATGTAAGAGAGGAATTTTTCCTTGATAGATTTGTGAGAGTATGTTGTAAGAAGAACTATTTCCTTTTGCAATAAAGAATTACAAGTTGCCTGTTGGAGAAAGCTTGGTGGAATGTTTCAAATGTTGTGCTATGGATTTGTTGAATGTGAACTATTTCATTTTTAGTTGTTGTCCATTACTATGAGATCGTTCTAACTCTTTGAACCTATGTTCTTGTTATGAATGCGCTCTAGTTTATTCTATGAAATTTTCACTATGGGTAATGAAGGCTTTTCATAAACAATAAGTTATCTTGTTGTTCATATATCTATTAATGTTCATGTGTTTTGAAATAAGTAACAACTATTTGTGATTTTTCTTAATGCATGCGCAGAAATACATTACTCATTGATAAATGATAATCTTGCTCCCTAGGGATAGGTTAGATAGTTAGTTTTAGTTTCTTGCTGTGTGTGATTTAGATGTGAGAGAGTTAAGACAAGAGGTAAGAACCTGCGCATCACATTGTGACTACTCCTCGTATTCTCTATCAATCTGCATTCTTAGATAGGCACTTGCATATCATACTTAAATTCAAAAAACTAAAAATACACACATTGGACCAGGCCGTAACCGGTAAAACCATGTATTTTGTTACTTGACCTACAGTGGCCAGACCGTAAACCAAATGGATTCCCCATACCAAACAGTAATGGGCTAGTTGGGAAAGTTTACTGGGGATAATCCCTAGCTGTTGTTACTTGTGATTTTCTAGGCCTCAACAAAGCCTTAATGAGTCGGTGCAATTGGAAATCCAACGCTATTCTGGTGCTACTTCCCACATCAAACTCCATGCAACATTTGGTTTGGCCTTCCTCAAGGATGAGCTTGACTTCTGGATCAGTATCGGTCAACAATTCTCCATCCGAGTCATGGGTACTCTTGTCTTCTCGCTCAGGCTCTATAGGGGCATCTACTGGTGGTCCCATTACTATTTCTTTGGCACTAACTGGTTCGCGCCATGTAGTAGGATAGTTCTAAACTAATTCTTCCACTTCATCATTGGTCAATTTATAGGGCATTGGAATCCATTGCCTATCAGGGTCTCGTCGCACCCAGATATGAATGGAATGGGGTTTGATGGCAAACCACCTCACCCTCTGATATTTTTCTATGACTGCATCTGACAAACGTGGAATCTTAATTGTTGTGGTTTGTAACGATTCCTAATAGATCCAAAAGTGGATCGCATAGTTAATTTTTCAATGGGGCTCTACCCACCATAAATTTTGGTATTGTGCACCTTTGCACACCTTCATCGCTTCAAGAAACATAGGTTGGTAATCTTCTAGCTCCATCCAGGCTACCAAAGCAATGAGGATCAACAACCAACTATAAGATAAATGTTTCTCCCCATCCTGAGCTATGACTGCATCCTCCATCAATTGATTCAACAAGAAGAGGGACCAATTCATTTGGAATCCCTCAGCACACTGCTACACACAAGAAATTGCCCCCAAATTGCATTGGACCAGGCGATTCTTCTGGAGGATTTTGCTAGCTAAAATATGAGCACCAATATGTGCTACCTGCTCGTTGATGCTGTCAATGTGATATGCGTGTCCATCCCGTTGCAATCTGTATCTCTCCTTCAGTTGCTGTAAAAGATTCTTGTCATTGTCTCTTGCTTTAATATATTGGGCGGGGTCTGTCCCAGCCTTTGGCAGTCCCGTGATCTCAGAAATCATGTCCACCGTAACCACAATTGGGGTATCCAACCATAATGTACCACCATGAAAACACGCCAACAGTTGTTTGATGCATGCATTTGCTTCATTCAACCGTCCAAAGTGAGGCATGTTGATAAGCCCTAGCAACCCAGATTTATTCAATCCTTGCACCTATTATACTGAAATCTCATCGCCCTCATGTTATTAGATAGGTATCCCCTTGACTAATCCAATCCCTCAGAGTTTCCATAGAGAAATGAAGGAATAAATTAACCCCTTGCAATTTTTCCCTCTTTTGAGCTGGTAACGCTCTTTCCCCATTGACCAAAAGCGTTACCCAAGAAGAAAAGAGCCAGCACCGCTCCTAATACATGAGAAAAGAGAGGTGCCATTGCTCTTTCTCTTACTACAAAAAGCGGTGTCCCCTTATCACCACCTGTTTGTTTCTTTGGAAAAGCGGTGCTCGAGTTTTGAAGGAAAAAAGAGAATCTGCGAGAGGATTCTCGAAGCTTGCCTATGTGGAACCTCATCCCTATGGTTTAGGACCAGCTGGAACTCGAGATCATCCCTTTTAGGATCTAATCTCCACCTCACCCATGAGATCCTCAAGCATACCTATCCTCCCATGCATTTAAATACTAGCTCGTCCCCCATGGGACAAAGGAAGAAGAATTGTGGTTCATACCCAAACTCTGTCAAAATCATTCTTGAGTCTTTGGAGGCAAGGTTAAGTTAGAGGCAATGAGCCATCGGAAGGAACTCTCAACACAAAGGCATGAAGGTTGTAGTCTCTCCAATAATTTATTAATAAAGAATCTATTTTCTTTCCCATATTTACTGTTTCATATGTTTATATTGCTTGATTCCTTAGTCACAAGCATAGATCTAGTTGATTATATTGTATGCTATCATGTTTTCTTTGTTCTCTTCCATCTTTTACAGGTTCTTCTGCAAGGATAGTGAGGAAAACCTTTGAGAGAAGCATCATGGCATTCCATTCAAGTGATTAACCAGATCTAGGGAGAGTCTAGCATTTTGTGTTTGTGTTTTGTTCTAGATCTAAACCATTCAAACTAGGGAACCAGCTCTTGTCCACAGTAGGTGTGTATTTTCAGCAAACAAAAGTGGCGACTCCGCTGGGAATCTACTTTGAATTCTAGATCATTGGTAAGTTGAAACCTTTACCTTCATTTTCAATTTCTAGATCTACTTTTCCATGCATAGATCTTAGATCTGCTTTGAATTTGATTGTTTTTCCTCTGTCTACCTTTGAATCTTCATATTTTTGGTTCACTGGGTTTTTTGGTGATTGTTTGGGTTCATTTTTTAGTCCGTAACTTCCTTTTTTGTTGTTTTTTTATTTTTCAGATCGCTAGCTTGGGCACCGCTCTTGAGCTATGTTATAAGTGTGGTTCTGGAGCTGTCACCGCTCTTCCTCTATGTTAAAGAAGTGGTGCCACTGCACTTTCTATGTGTACAAGAAGTGGTGTTGGACCTAGTAATCCTCTGGTGTGAACCTACAATAATCGGTGCCACCGCTCTATTCCTGTGTGCAAGAAGCGGTGCTTAAGCTGGTAACTCCCTGTTCAACACCTATAGAAGCAGTGCCAGGTATTATTCTTAGCCCTATTTATTATTTGATTCTTAAATGCTTCTTTTGGTATCTGAGATGAATGCTTAAGATTGTTACAGTTGTTTTTTGAACTCTGCAATTCATTTTTTAACAGAAAACTCAATCAAAAATAAAAAAATAAAAATAAAAACAAGCCAAATTTTTTTTCAAGAATCCATAGTTATTCTCAAGAATTTTGATTGATGTTGGTCTTTTCAAGCTTCATAGTTGGCTTTGAATAGAACTTGGTTTTGTATATCTCTGATTTCTGTCTTCTTTGATAGAACAAAAAAAGATTCATTTCAGTTTTTCTTCATTTGTTATACATGACTTTTGTATGTTTTTTCCTTTTTTCATAAAGTTGTGGAAAAGTACATATGAAAGTTATTGTATGACTTTGTGAGTAGTTCATTCTCACTTTAGTTGAAAAATCTGAACACTTTTGTATAAAGTTGTAACAATATTTTCTTGCTTTTCATTGGAGGTCTCACTTCTTTTTCAGTTCAAAAGAGAAGATTTTGTTTGTTTAAGTTAGGAAAGGACCATATAAACAAGTGTCTTTTATTTTTGTATGGGATTTATTCTATGCTTCAAATAAATTGAACCTCTCTCTCCCTCTCTTAGGTAGAATTCCATTGAAGAGGAAAACTTTCATTATCATATATATCAGTGTGCATCTTCTTTAATTTCAAGTTTTCACTCCATGGTTCCACCTAAACGCACAAGATAAAATTAAGCGCTAGCTTAGGTTTAAAATTTTTAGCAATTTGTGTGATAGGTTAGAGACGTGTTTGGGTGTCATTAAATATAGGACCTATCATTATTTGTCCTCACTACAACTCAGGAATTGCACGGTTCTTCCACATACCGTCGGTATATCGAACGTCCTTTCACGTACCCTTGAGGTATATAGAAAGGTACTTCACGTACTCGATTGTATATAGGAAGGCCCCTTGTGAATGGTTGTGCATTAGACAACACTACTACCGATTTGAGCTCCCACATACCTTGTGTTTATCGGGAGACCCCACTAGGATACCCTATCCAAACCATGTTAACCTTTCGTTCATCTTGGCTTTATGGGTGAAGCTTGTAAAGTCTTGATAATCCTGGTGAGAAAAATAACCTTTAATCCACTCCTCTCACATATTTTTCTTTCTTATTTAGTTTGAGTAGCGCTTTTTGTCTGTACAGTTAGGATTTTTTAGAAGAGAGAGATAACTTTGTTACATAGTTATGGATTCACCTTCTGAAACTACCAACCAAGAGACTCCTTTACCAAGCATGTCTTTTGTGTTCCCTCCATATGGGGATGTTGGTCCTCCTCTCATGGCTACGTTAAGCCTTCTTGGATTGACTATTAGATTACCTATTTGGTTATTCTCCAGTCCATTTATCCCATGTACACCAGTTGCTTCTAATCCTAATCCTTCATCGCAAGAGCATCAACCTCATGTTGATCCCTCTCCTTCTTCACCAGATGTGTCTTCTCCCATTTCTACCTCTTCGCCTATTGAAAGTTGTAGTACTAGTAGTTAGGTGGATAACAAGAAGAAGAAAAGGAAGATTAAGAAGAAGAAAAACAAAAAAACAACCAAGTCTCAACCAATCACTCCTCCCAATGCAGAGAGTGTTGATCTGCACACCTAAAGACCACGTAAACCCAAATTCCCTTGTAGGCTTTGCAAGGATGATCAACTTCCGAAAGATTTCCATGGTCTATCCCTAGTTTTAGAAGAGTGGTCTAAGGTTTCCCGGCAACTGATGTCATCATCCTCTGGTCATCATACTGATGATCCCCCCTCAACCAGTGCTTTTGTGGTTAATATTTGGAAGGGTAAAGTCAGAAATCCTTGCTTGCTTTGTAAGGACATGCAATTTGCTTACCTTTGTCCTCGCATGGATGAAGCTTGTAAGTTGTTGGAATATATTACTATTTCTTGTCAATGGCTTCCAACAGGTTATCGTAATTTGTCTCTTGAACCCCCATTGTTTGATAAAGTGGTCGATCTAGTTCTAACCTCAGTCGATCCCACTCTTCCATTGAAGAGTGAAATTGAAGTGGCCAATCCAAGTCCATCCTTAGTTGATCCCACTCTTCCTTTGAAGGGTGAAGTTAAAGTGGTTGATTTAGTTTCATCTGTGGTCAGTCCCACTCTTCCTTCCAAGAGGGAATTCCAAGTGGTTAATCTGGATCCCTCTCTTCCAATTGAGAGTGAAAACCATTCAGCTGAAGTTTTCGTAGTTAGCTCTGATTGTTCTATGCAAGAAGAAGTTTTGTCTCTTTCGACAGAACCATCTCTGAGTAGTGAGTTTATTTCCTTTGACTGGAGTAACCTAATAGAATATCGTCTTCATTCGAGTGTTCCTTTCTAGATAGTTGTGCGAGTTTCCGCTAAGATTATACTTCACACTATCGTTGACAAAGGGGCTTATGTTAGCATTCTATCCTCTACTACTTGGAAATCCATAGGTTCTCCTCCACTTGTGCCAGCTACCGATCAGATATTGGATTTTAATAGAAGACCTACAGCACCTTTAGGGATCCTTCCTTAGTTTCCTATTCCTTTGGAAGGAAAAATTGTCTGCATCGATGTTATGGTAGTCCAAGGTCCTTTAGATTTCAATCTGCTCCTTGGAGGTGATTATGTTTATGCCATGAAAGCTATAGTGTCCACACTCTTTAGAGTGATGCGTTTTCCCCATGATGGGAATATTGTGACCATTGATCTGTTTTCCTTTGTTAAACCTGATTATCATGTGACTCGTAGTCATCAGACTTTCCTGAATGTCTCGCATGTTCTTGTGGCTCTTTCCCCTTCTAATTAACTTCTTCCCATCATAGGTAAAATGGGGGGCATGGCTCCAGCCTCTGGACTTCATACTGGAGTTAAGTTTCTATATTCTTATGTAAGGGGGAAACCCACCAACCTCTGGACATCATGTTGTCTTAGAACTTGTTTCGAGCATAGTTCCCATTCTATGTCAAGCTCGTTAAAAAATGAAACAGATGCATTTGAGAAAAGTTCCCATTCTATGTCAAGCTCGTTAAAAAATGAAATGGATCTCCTCAAGCATAGTTTACCTTTTGGTTTCAAGCTTGCATAAAAATGAAATCATTCCTGAGCATAGTTCATTTTCTATGTCAAGCTCATTAAAAAATGAAATAGATCTCCTCAAGCATAGTTTACCTTTTGGTTTCAAGCTTGCATAAAAATGAAACCATTCTTGAGCATAGTTCATTTTCTATTTCAAGCTCACTAAAAAATGAAGTAGGTTTCCTTAAGCATAGTTTACCTTTTGGTTTCAAGCTTGCATAAAAATGAAACCATGTTCCAAGCATAGTTACCTTTCATTTCAAGCTTGTGTAAAAATGAAACATATCCCCTTCCCTTGAGTCAAGTCTTCACTTTAGTGTTAGAACTTGAACCTTCTTTTCACCTGCCTGATTCTTGTTCTTCCTACCCCCTTGGTGAACATTTTCACATTAGTAACCATGTTTTTAGGTTGGGTATGGAAGAAGAATCATCAAATGAAATGAATCTTGGGGGCATGTCAAGCCGCTAGAAACCATTCTAGGGGTAAGTTTTGTTAGCAATCATGCTAGGGGAAAGCTTCCAACCTCTGTATATCATGTTAATGAGATTTTTTCAAGCATAGTTTACCCATTGGTTTTGAGCTTGCATAAAAATGAAACCAATCTTCGAGCATTCTTTCAATTGATCTTCGAGCTTGTTAAAAACAGTAAGATGGTGTTGAGCTTACTTTTCATTTTTCGTGCTCTGGTTAAAACATGAAATTTGGTGTGAGCTTAGTTTATTACTTTTTCGTGATATGGATTCAAATATGAAAAATTCTAATAGAGTCTTCTTTAAGCTCTTTTCAGACTCTTAAAATGTGAAAAGATATTCGAGTACTTGTCTTCTTCATACTCGTAAAAGTATTTGAAGATTCGTCTCTCCGACGGTAGGTTATCTCTTTTTCAGTTTAGATAGACTATTTACGAAAAAGGAACACTCCATCCAATCATGAATGGAAGAGTTCTCTAAGGTATTATTTTATAAATTTTCAAGCCTTAGGGACTAAATCATACAAAAAAGGAACCTTTGGAGTTTTCTTTAGTTTGTTCAAACTCTCTAAACATGAACTACATCGAGTTTTCTTTAGTTGGACTCATTAAACTAAACATTGAAAGACCCTTTTTTGGGAACAAACCCCTCCTTTTTCAAGTTCGTGAAATATATGGGAATGGACTTATCTTTGGATGAGCTAAAATGAGTGTTTGTTACCCTCTTTGAACTCGTAAAAACGAAAAAGAGGCACTCATCAATCATGATGGGGAAATTAAGGGAAAGAGAAAACATTTTGCAATAATGGCAGTTGTTAGTCACCTTTGAACATGGCACTTGTCTGCATTTCATTCAATAAATTGGGTATTCAGCTTGTTTTCTAGTCGATCCACTTTCATGAGTCTTGCCACTCCTTTGAGTCTCTCAAAGACTGCATTGTCCGTTGTCGCATTGTGTTTCGCCTCGTCAAGTCAATGCTGCAATCATGTTGCCTTATGTTCAAAAGGGAAACTGTTTTGAGAGTTTACACCTGCAGTCAAAACAAATTTTTTGAATCAGTTACTTTTGAGTCAGTCCTATGGTTACATTAGCTACAAAATTCCAGAACTTTGTTCCAAGTTTCGTGTCTTAGATGTGGGATTCATCATGGCCCTCCTTTGACAAGACTATTCATGTCGATGCCAACTCATCATCCAGGAATCAGTCTTAGAAACAAGTTTAGTACCTTGAGATCTATATGCCCTAATGATAGATTATCTCACTTTTGACATAGGTTCACATCATTGACCTTTGATCGGAAGACTCTGCTGGGTGTTTGACACCAAGACCTCTATTCACACTCAGTAGATTGTAGTAGAGTACCTTGGGAATCATTGGCATTAATGATGATATCCCTCACACTTATTAATGGTTCACATCATTGACCGGTAATCGAGTGGTTTCTACCATGTTTGACTTCAATCATTGTAATCACATGGATAGAATCGTACTTTGTGGAAGATGAGACGAAGACCCTGGGTATTTATTAAGCATTCATTGCTTTCCCCAAGTTGCGATGGAGTATTTTTATGAGTCCTAGCATGGATCCACATTTGTATGTTCATGGCTATACTCAAATTTGCATCTGTACGACATAGATCTACATTATATGTCTAATAGCTATGTCCAAATTTGAGTCTTCTTCGCATGGATCTACATTGTATTTTAGTAGCCATGAATTTTTTGTATCTCACATGGATCTGCGTTGTATTGGTCGGCAGCCATGTTGTGAGTCATTTGGGACATGTATCAAAATGTTCTGTAGATAGTTGGTGATGTTTGAGAAGTTCCGACCTTTGGACCTTTTCCTCGACACTATACCTTGTTCCTTCAAAGTATATTACCTATCGTTTCCCTCTAGCCATTATACTTTGGGGGGCATCTCTGTTATACCGAAATCTCGTCACCCTCATGTTATGAGATAGGTATCCCCTTGACTGCTCCAATCCCTTAGAGTTTCCCTAGAAAAATGAAGGAATAAATTAACCCCTTGCAATTTTTCCCTCTTTTGAGCTGGTAATGCTCTTTCCCCATTGACCAAAAGCGTTACCCAAGAAGCAAAGAGCCAACACCTCTCCTGATACATGAGAAAAGAGAGGTTCCACCACTCTTTCGCTTACTGCCAAAAGTGGTGCCCCCTTATCACCACCTGTTTGTTTCTTTGGAAAAGCGGTGCTCAAGTTTTGAAGGTGAAAAGAGAGGCTTCAAGAGGATTCTCGAAGCTTGCCTATGTGGAGCCTCATCCCTATGGTTTAGGACTAGCTGGAGCTTGAGATCCTCCCTTTTAGGATCTAATATCCACCTTACCCATGAGATCCTCAACCATACCTATCCTCCCATGCCTTTAAATACTAGCTCATCCCCCATGGGACAAAGGAGGAATAATTATGTTTCATACCCAAACTCTGTCAAAATCATTCTTGAGTATTTGGAGGCAAGGTGAAGTTAGAGGCAAGGAGCCATTGGAAGGAACTTTCAACACAAAGGCATGAAGGTTCTAGTCTCTCCAATCATTTATTAATAAATAATGTCTTTTCTTTCCCATATTTACTGTTTCATGTGTTTATATTGCTTGATTCCTTGGTCACAAGCATAGATCTAGTTGATTATATTGCATGCTATCATGTTTTCTTTGTTATCTTCCATCTTTTACAGGTTCTTCTGCGAGGATAGTGAGTAAAACCTTTGAGAGAAGCATCATGGCATTCCATTCAAGTGATTAACTAGATCTAGGGAGAGTCTAGCATTCTGTGTTTGTGTTTTGTTCTACATATGAACCATTCAGACTAGGGAACCAACTCTTGTCTACAGGAGGTGTGTATTTTTGGCTAACAGCGCCCATGGGTGTAGAATACGCTCGATGGGTGTTCCTAGAACTGAAGGAAAGGACATGTAGGGCTCATTCGTGACATCCTTCAACAAAAAAAGTTGTGGTCTTCATACTTCATCCTGATCAGGGTGGGGATAATTTCCACAGTGCACGTCATCCCTTCCGACAGTGGCGGTGTTTTTAGTTGATACTTTTGATTTTTGGTTAACCATTGGGGCTTTGCACCAAGTCATGTGGGAGCGACATATATGGGGATATCATTGACGAACATGCCCCTGGGTGTCGTAGACTCCATAACTCTCAAATTGGATGGCCATGTCGGTGCAGTTCCCTCCCCTTGCACCTTAACGAAAATGTGTGTATGCCTCTTCTGCGACGGTGTTGATCCTGGCTTATAAGCCTTCTGCTTTCCCCAGGGGATCGAAGATGATCCTATCGACATACTCATGATTTCTTCCAATATAGCAGTCGGATGGACGGGTGACTCCTACTCACTTGAAATCTCTACAGTGTCAGGTTGCTCAGCATGCCACACCAGCAAACCTTACCAAGCAATTTAACACGCCGTGATATCACACTCTAGCTACCGCTCCCAATTATTCCAACTCACCCAACTCACTCAGCTCCGTACCTCACTCAACTCAACTGAACACAAGAGGCCTTCATCCCTCGTCCCTCACCTTCTTATAGCGACTGACTAACCCAACTTCATCATTGCCAAATCCATCATATTCATCATGACCAAATCCTACATTAACGACCCGAATATGTCGGTGATCCTAGCATGCTAACGGTCGGATCAGCCATAAATGTGTGTCACTTCAACAAGCATTGTCGGCTAACTGCTCTTAATTGTCTACATTTATTGCTGATATGACCCAATCGTATCCCTGTGGCTATCACAGTTTCTCTATCTAACTGCGCTACTGACTCCTACACTTGCACAGCCACTTCCTCCTGGCACGCCCTTCTATTCTCTATTTATCCTATCTCTTCTCTTTTTTTCCATTGGGCAATGCTTTAGGTAGTGTGCACCTTTGGCCCTATCCTATAGGGCTTTAAGTCGCTACCGTTCACTAGCTTCGGTAGCACCGCTCCATCTAACTGTTGCAATTGAACTGCACCCATAGAAGTAATGGAATGAACAAGATATGGGCCTAACTAGTGCATCTATAACTTACCTGGATGCTTCATGAACTTCCTGTCGTATAACAACACCAAATATCCTTGTGAAAATTGTTTGTTTTTAATGTGGCGGTCATGCCTCTCCTTCTGTCAATCCTTCTCAACATGCTGCTAGAAGCCTGCGATGAAGCGGTCCTCTTCCAATTGGACTAGCTGTGTTTCTCACTCCTCAAGTGCTACTTCATCGGCCATGCCAATTTCTACTACAATGCGCAGACTAGGAACAATGTACTCCATAGGCATGACTGCCTCTTTTGCATATATTAATTTGAATGGCGTCTTCCTCGTCATCCTCTTGCAAGTGGTACGATTTTCCCATAGAACTACATGAATATTAAAATCCCAATCGTCATGATTAGAATTACATACCTTTGTCAATGCAGTTTCCAATATATTGTTGAAGGCTTCTATGGTTCCATTTTCCTGTCGATGATATGGGGTACTTTTCTTATGATGCACTTGCAATTCCTCTTTCGGTTCTTTTACTGTGTGGTTGATAAAGTGACTTCCCTGGTCTCTCATCAATATCCTAGGGCATCCAAACCGTGTCACAATGTTTTCAAATATGAACTTTTCTACTGTCACAACGGTGCAATCCACAACTGGTGCGGCCATCGCCCACCTTGTCAAATAGTCAGTTGCGGTGATTATGTACCGTGAACCTATTCTCTTCCCTATTGGGTTTATGGGACCCACAAATTCTACATCCCATTTATCAAAAGGTTGCAAAGTTACCTTTGGTACAAGCAACATTTCGTCCCATCGCAGTGGCTTCCCAACACGTTGACAAACGTCGCAGCTCCGTGTATAGTCTACCGCATCATTGTGTAAAGTAGGACACCATATCCCAGTGCACAGTACCTTACGCACAATCTCCCATCCTCCATAATGTCCACCCACAACTCCTGCATGTGCCTCTGCTAGAACTTGCCCTTGTTCATGAGGTAGAACACACCGTCACAGGATCTCATCAGGTCCAAGTTTGTATAAGTGCCCAACGATCAACTAGAAATCCGAAGCCTTCACTACCAACTGCTTCTTTTGACTGGTCGACAAGTGCTCTGGTGCAACTCCAATCGCCAAGAAATGAATGATCGGAGCATAATGATCATCTGCGATATCCACTCAAAATAGTTGTGCATCCGGCAATCCATCATCAATATTGGTGGGCTCTTCACTTGTTTCAATGCGGGAGAGACTATCAGGACCAACATTCAAGCATCCTAGCTTCACGATTATTTCAAAATCAAACTCTTGAAAGAGAAGTATCCAACGGCATATCTTCCCCCCCAACACAGGATTATTAACCAGATATTTCAAAGTCGAATGGTCAGTGAACATTTTGAAGTGACCGCCCAATAGATAATGCCTAAACTTTTGCAGCACATATACCATCACCAACCCCTCTCTTCCTATGGTCATGCAATTCTTCTCAGCAAAGGATAACTTCCTGCTAGAAAAGAAAATCGAGTGATCCAGATCTCCTTCTCCTGGTTACGCGAGTAGCACTCCTAGCACAACGGATGAGGCATCGACATGGACATGGAACTCCTTGTTCCAATTGGGGAACACAAGTATGGGTGTTGAAGCCATATTGGCCTTCAATGTGTCGAAGCTACTTTGACACTCCTGGTTCCATCTGAATGTAGCATCCGTCTTTAATAGTTTCCCTCATGGGGGCAGTAATTGCATCATAACCACGGATGAATTTGCAATAGTACCCAGTATGTCCTAGTATCGCGCAAAGCATCTTCATATTTGTAGGTGGAGGCAGGCTCAGAATGAGCACAATCTTTGCTGGATCAACCAAAAACCCCTGCTTACAAACGATATGACCCAACACTATCCCAAATGGTGCACAAAATATGCACTTCTTTGAATTCAATGCAATCTGATGTTGTCAACAACTTTCCAACATCAAGCGCAGGTTTTCCAAGTGATCCTTAATCAGCCTGTAGACTATCCAATCATCCATATATACTTGCAGAAATTTCTGAATAAAATATTTAAATGCAGCGACAACAACCCGAGAGAATACCGCAGGTGCATTCTTCAACCCAAATAGCATCACTGTGTATTAAAAGCAACCCCATTCAGTGACAAATGTGGTTTTATGGAAGTCTTCCTTTGCAATTCTTATCTAGTGATAACTAGAAAATCCATCTGTAAAAGAGTACATTTCTTGACCTCCTACTCCCTTAAGAACCTCATCCATGAATGGTATCGAAAAGGGATAATGCATGCAAGCATCATTCATCTTTCTTATATTGAAACAGATTCATACTACACCATTTTTCTTGTCTTGGACTACCATCGGGCTTATCCATTTCGATTCTTTAACAGGCTCAATAATCCTTGCATCTAGCATCTGGTCAATTTCAGCCTTGACCCATTCTTTATATCGCTGATTCAAGCGATATGGCCTCTGCCACACTCATTTTGCATTTGGTTTTAATGGGATTTTAATTTACCCTAGGTCACCCAATATCCCCTTCATTTCTAAGAATTTTGTCGGGAACAGATCTTGAAACTCATGCAATAGATTTGTGATCTTTGCCATGGTCTCCTCGTCCCAGTAGTCCCCAATATTTGCAAATTTTGGATTCTCTTCCATCCTAATTTTAAATTTCTTAATCTTTAGTGGTTGATTCATGGGATCTGTCGACACATCCAGTGCTATGACATCCCTACTTCCTTCAGTCTCTGGAATATTAATATTGCGCAACTCATCATCGTCCTCCGGCTCACCAGAGATGTTGTAACATTCCATCATCAATTGTATGTGGCAGTGCGCATGTGGGTCCACTAGATATGTGATTGGGACAACTTTCAAGACTACATCGTGAATGATCTGTAGGGAATTGTTAACCTCTGCATTGGCATCTGCAAAGCCAAAGGTATGCACAAAGCAAACAATTATCTCCTCCCAAGTAGTTATTTCTATGCGTAATTCTAATGATATGTACCAATACCTTGGCTTTTCATCCAATGTGTGAATAAAAGCATGGACCCACTCATCCTTGGGTCGTGATGTCCATAGAGTCTGGCATTCCCGCAGATGACTACAAGGGTTATTCTATCCATCATATCTCCCAACGTGATATACCTCCATATCTTTGAAGCGCACAGTCATCAACCGTCGACACTGTGCCCATTCATGAATGGTCTCCTTATGAACTTCCCACCAGCGTGTTGGAGTGGCCTTCAATGTTTCCCCTAATGCCAACAAGCGTTGAGGCTCAGATACCTTTGCTTCAAACTGCTCGAGGAACACAGATAGTTCTCGTAGTCCTTCATAGATTAGCAACTCAATCATATCTCAGTTGTGACATGGTGTAGCGACTGCGTGATCAGCCCACGTTTTCTAAGAGATACTTCATGCATCCGATTTTGCCAATTTTCCAATGCATCATCAAAATTAGAGGACGTAGAGATAGTGCTACACCAACCCAGTTCTCCGTCGATAGTAGGATGGATGTAATCCTTAGAGATATTGTAAACATGATCTCATCCTCTAACAACTTCATCTTTGACATGTTCAATATATTGCCTTCCTTCATTAGGATCCATAGGGGCAATGACTTGGATATCCTGGTTCTCAAATGTCATCAACCACTTCTTAAAATTTATCACGACCATGTTGTCATTGGCCCATCCAATACCTAGCAGCACGAGATAGGAGCCCCCTCCATTGAGGACTTCGATTACATCAAAATTAGCATGAGTCCTCATACCCTCAACATCCACGACCAAGTTCGAAACATGGACGATTGGTTGGACTTTGGCCTGATTAGCCAATCTCAGTTGCACTGGGGACCAGCCAAGTTTTGACTCCCCCATCTTCTTCCATGTCTGTTTCGTTGGGATATTCACATCTGACCCAAGATCCATAATAACCTAATCGACTTCATAGTCCCCAATCTAGATGTTCATTCACATTTCCTTGCCCATCTTTTTCTTCTGTAAAGAATTCACCGTAGAGTCCTGCAATTTTCTATCCAGATGGTGCAGCATATTCTTGATCTCAATCAGAGCATCGGTATCTCTTGCCAGGGATAAGAAAATCTTGAAGAACTGTTGTAAGAAACCATACCACCACGATGGTCTAGCTTCTAATGAAGAATCAAAAGTAGAAGGCATGCCAAAAATAGGTGTCTTACCATGGTTTCTTCCAAGCGCCTAGTGAGCCTTGAAAAATGTATCTCTCTCGGTCGCGATATTGAACTAGAGTCTTTATTCTTGCTAGCCGGTCGAACTTGCGGATGTGGTTTGTCATCTCCGGTCGTCACGCCGCCTCAAGTGACAATCCCAACATCAACATCCTTTGTTCATGGCTCTTCTAGAATTGTCACAACCGTCGACCCTTGATTCTGGTTCTATGGTAGAGGCTGATTCAGAGGTGGATTCTAGTTCACCAGTGGATTCATAGGCTAATTTATATTCTAATTTTGTACTAGAATTTGGGGCTAACTCTAATTCTGCAGTTGCTGCTTTACTACTGGATGTTTCTTGGCACGTCGGACACTTCGACGTAGAGTGCGTATATTTTCTTGATGGTGGAGTAGTGTGCGAAGGTGTGGACATGTTACTACCAGGGTTTGACTTACTTCTACCCTTGGCATATCCTAGGTCTGCTTGTCCTCTTGGTCACTATAGGGCCGCTTCGTCCTATGTGGTTGTCCTTCGCGATCTTGTGTTTCGATCGCAGCAGGACCTTCCCCTGCCCTCTACCTCTTCTCTACTTAGAACCCTGATCCTCCCATTGTACAACCACTCTCTTCCTAGGCTTCCCTCATGGTCTCATCAAAACTCACACCCATCTACTCCTTATATTTCCATTTGTCGCCCCCCTTATATCATGCTGTTCACAGCCTCTGCACACCAGAGGTTTACTACTCGAGGTGCATCTTTAGTCTGCCCTTTTTGTTGGAGAGGGTTTTGGGTAAGTGAGTTGTGTAACACTGCGAAGGCTATGCAAGCTCACACGACGCTGCGTAGGATCAAATCAACGCGATAGGTGGAAGAATAACCATTTTTGGAATTTCTTATGCAATTTTGTACCGATTGACCACATTTTGTGGATATAGGTCACTAGTTTGTTAGAAGTTAGTTAGAAGTGGACCTTGGATGTAAAGGCGCAAGCCTATATATAGAGTTATAATTGCAATTGTAAATCATCATTTATGTGGAAGATCAATCAATCAATCCATTTTGTGATCGGATAACTATGTGTGATCTTGTCGCTTCATTTTGTTCTTGAGCAGATTTGGCTATGTCTGTGTCGACCAGCGATTGAATCTTGGGTTGTGATCATTCTCTTGCTATGGAGAAGTATTGTATGATTTGTATCTATTGTGCAGAAGTAATATGACATGACGTGTGTTACCCTAAATTGATCTTGTCTCTTATTTATTTCCTGTCTTTATGTGCTGCGATGTCAATGATGGATGTTTACTAAAATTGTTGTATGAATGAATGACACTACTGCGATGAATAAGTAAATGATGTGACCTGTTAGTTATGCTGATATATCTGTGATGAATGTTGTGATACTAATTAACTATCTCTGAAGAATCTGATGATTATGTTGTTGAGTCGTTGATGCCCTATTCTTTCTTCTTACTATCATAAACTTGGTTCTGGCAGCTCTCCCTCGAACATCTCGGGTGAGACTTCATCCTCTCTGTGGGTGTTGTTGGGCACGGTGAAACCTGTCTGGGCCGGTGCTCAAGGAGATCACGCTAGTTGGGCATCGACAGAGTGGGAACCCCTGTCAATGAGGCTTTGTTGGTGGGTCCTTGCCAACACTTTTCAGAAACAAGCATCTTGATTGACAATTGCAGAGACAGTAAGAACCTACTTCATGGTCCATTGAAGAATTCTCGTTCCGCTTCGCTGTAGGACTTGTTGGTATCGACTGGGAACTCAGTGATGTATCCTTCCACAATACTATCCAACCAAACTTCAATAGCTCATGATGCCTTGTTGTCAGTTTCTTGTAGTTCCTAAATTAGCTCGGGGGTCCGGGACGTCGGCTCTCCCCCCTGGAAGTTACGCTTCTTGTAGGTGAATCACACCAACAACTCATAGAGTATGATGGTAAACTCACAAAAAAAGTGAGGACCGTTGTGAATGTACCTCGCCAACCATGCATTGTTGTCAACTTCAGGTTCTAGTTCTCAGCTTTAGCGAACTGTCATAGTCTTAGGTCGAACCAATCTTGAATCTTGGGTTTTTTCGGATGCCACAACATATCCTCCTCTTAGTCACAATGAGGTCCCAGCAACGGAACCATGTTTTGGCCAAAACCCACCAACAAAGCCTCATTGACAAGGGTTCTCTCTTTGTCGATGCCCAACCAGCGTGATCTCCCTGAGCACCATCCCAAACAGGTCTTACCCTGCCCGGTAACACCCGCATAGCAGATGAAGTCTCACTTGAGATGTTCGAGGGAGAGCTATCAGAACCAATTTTTCGGTAGTAAGGAGGAGGATCGGGGCATCAACAATTTATCAACATAATTATCAGATCTAACAGATCCATTCATCAGGTATTGCAACATTCATCCCGGATCTATCAGTATAACCATAGATCTAATAGATCGCATCATTTACTTATTCATCATAGTAGTAACATATTATTCATTCATAATGCAGATCCATAAAACATCCATCATTGATATCGCAACACATAAGTGACGGAAAAGAGACATGAAAGACAATAGCAATTTAGAGCAACATCTGTCGTGTCATATCACTTCTGTGCAATAGATCCAAACATATAGTACTTCTCCACAAGAAGAGAATGATCAACCCACAAGATAACAGAAGATTCAATCGCTATCTACTTGCTCACTCACAGATGATATATAAACAGATCGTTCTTGAATTCACAGATTCACTAATCAAAAGATATCATTTACATTTGCAATTCTAACTCTATATATAGGCTTGCGCCTTTACATTCAAGGTCCACTTCTAACTAACTCCTAACTGATTTAACCACTAATGACCTATATCCACAAAATGTGGTCAACCGATACAAAAAGACGCATAAAATATTCAAAAACGGTTTGTTTTCGTCCCATTGCAGTGTCTTTTCCTTGCGCGGTTTCATGTGAGCTTGCGCAACTCACTTACCCCAAAACCCCTGCCAACATTATCCATTGTTTGACCAATGTAAAATTGCAATTTTGACAATAAAATTTTAAAATTTCGTAAATTTTAACATTGCACATCTGTAGCATTAAATATTATTACAATTTCCCAAATTTTAACAATGTACATCTTATATAATTATTAACTTAGATTTTCTAGCGATATTTTGTATCTCATGACTAAATTAGCATATTTTTTATCCCATGCCTAAAATAGTCATTTATTTTCATTATTTTTATTTATGGTCACTTAAAATTACTTAAATTTGGTCATATTTCACTTAAAAAAACTGTAGTGACCAACATTTTTAGTGTTTTAGTCATTTATTTTACTTTGACCATCTTTTATGGTTACTTGGTCATTTATCACCCATTTTTTTACTATTCACTGCAGTCATTAACCGAGGGTTTTATACGGGATCTTGTTTAGATGTGACTCCCTTAATGAGAAATGGTTGTTTTGTGAAGATGGGTAGAAATATATTCATTTAAATGGATGGGATTTTGGTCCACATCACAAATCCATATGACTTTACCATAAATCTTGGCATTTATGTCCATAAATATTCTAGAAAGTTGCCTAGAATACATAAATACGAGTCATTGAAATGTTTTTCTACCATAGAAGCATTAGATTGTTTAGTATAGGTTTCCATAGATAAAACATATTTATGTTGTGTAAGAATATTTGAAAGTCATGTAAATGTTATTAGTATATGCCACCATATTCTTGAAGCTGTGAATTTTCATCCACGTGAAGTGTTTTATACAAAACAAGATTTGTTGATACCAAGGTGTATTATGTATTTTATCTTTTTTCTCTTTGGAACAATCTTATGCTACCACCATCTATTCTTCCTTAGAATTTGTTACTAGAAATAGAACGAGATTTTGGTTTTGCTAAAGAATTCTCTAAAAACAACAACTAGATGAAAATTTTCATTGGTTATTCTCATTTGTAAGCATGAGAAATTTTCTATGGAAAAACCATGGAGAATGAGGATCGTTTCTTCCTCCATTTTTAAATTATTGACTCAGTTTGGATGAAGTTTTCCTAGAAATTGCTTAGAACTTATAAGACAAGGGATGAAGTCTTTAATGGAATAAGAGTCTACTTATCTTTGGAACCTTCTATATCTAAGCAAAGCAGAGATAAGTCTCATTGCGATAATGAATTAACCCTCATGAATCTAATTTATATGCTCCTCTTAATACATATTTTTTAATATTAGGGTGTCTCTTTCTATAGGTGAAGAAGAGACCTTGTTTCATGAATGACCTCTTTCCTTTTTGCTTAAAAATTTGTATCAATAGTAATTAAAAATTTGTAATAATAGTAAATGGAAATAATGGTCAAAATTCACACCATATGTTGAGCACCATGATCATATAGCCTGCATGTGAAGAGTGCAACTAATCTACTTGAAGGCCTACAATTAACATCCTCTTTTGTGTTGAGGTTTAATAGTATGAATTATTCATTTGTATTAAATATTGATATATTCCATATATAATTAGAAAATTATAGGAAACCATGGTTTAATAATGATGATGTTTTTGCATTAATCACAAAAACAAATGTTATTTTGACTTACATTATGTTAAATACTAAATTTTTTTCTACCTCATAGCATAAGAACGTATAAATATGTTTTACCTCATAGTAAAAGATGTGCTTTGCAAAAAACCTAATCTCTGCCCTAGCTTTCGCTGGGGCTCATGGCCGTTGGGACTCCACAGGGACGGCTCATCCGGTAGCCACTGAGAAGGATCGCCATCGACACTGGCTAGGCAGTGGAGGCGGCCTACAAGTCCAGCAGAGTTGGGAACTTTGTTTGTCAGAAAAATCTCTGTTTTTCTTAAGTATTGGAAGATCTGGGAGCATTGAGTCTTGGAGAGGCGGCGGGAATTTGTTCTCTTCCCATTCGATCAATGTTATGGACCAGCTGCAACGAGATAACATTATTACGGCTACCTGGTGTGCGGGTGCAGGGTTTTTTACCTTTTATCTTCACGGTGGAGCGGCTATAGAACAGCTCTGTGCGAGTATACAGGCCGCGGGTTTGTCTTTTTCTTACTCTTTTATGCATGAAAGAAATCTTCTTGCTACATGTCTTTATACTGTTGAAAAAAGCGGAGAGACAAATTGGAGATCGGGCTGCATGCGACCTGTTAGGCCCCTATCGGTCCATCCTTATGGTGAAAAAAGGTATGACTCTCATGAACGGTTTTCAGTTCTTGGCTTTGGGACAGAGGCTATCAAATACCATATTTTTATAAAAACCCTTTCAGGAAAACAATCTTGTTGTGGGTTTCTGCTCAAGATACAGGGGAGACCATAAAAACAATGATAGAACAGAGAGAGGGTTACTCTCAATTTTATTTCTACATTCTGCACGAAGGTAAAGTACTGAATGAGGCTGTGGGATTGTCAGATTTATAAGAACTCTACTCTATATGTGATGAATCGCTTGCGGGGAGGAACGTTTGGGAATAGAGGAACAGCCGGCCCCTCTTCATTCAAGGATGCAGCTCGTTCAAAGGGGCCACAGACATCAGCAGCACCACCAGCTTCACAACCCAAGCCGTACATAGTGGAGAAACTGGATGATATCCCATCCTTGGAGGTCAAGAATAATGAGGTAACAAAACTCTTCAGTGTTCTTCAAACTAATGCCCTCATTTTCCGTTTCAATGGCTTTTGGCCCAGATCTTATGATCTTCATAACTGGATCTACACAAATTGGACAACAAATTGTCAAATTCTTTTATGCTCCAAAGGTTTTTTTGTTGTACAGTTTGAATCACAGGAAGACTATCAGAAGATCATTGAGCAGGGACCTTGGTTTTGGGGGAGAGCAGGGCTTTTCTTAACCCCCTGGTTTCCTGATTTTGATGCCAACACTATGGTGGTAACCAAAATGTCGGTATGGGTACGGTTACCCAACCTGCCCCTTCCTCTCTGGCATCATTTAGTCTTGGAAGAAATTGGCAATCTGCTTGGAAAGTTCATCAAAAGTGATACGGATCGGAATGAGCAGGGGATTTTTACTTATGCACGAATCTGTGTGGAGATCGACCTTAGCAAGGGTCTTCCTAATAGAGTCCAGCTGATATTTGAGAAGCACAAATGGATTCAGGCATTGGACTATGAAAATACTGCCTTTAGATGCAGATTTTGCCATCTAACAGGACATTTACAAGACTTGTGCCCCCTGGCAAAAAGGTTTCCTAAAAAGAAATAGGGGACGAAGACCAAGGGGAAAAATTGGTAGGCAGATTATGCTCCCTCCACTGATGAGGATTCGGAGGGTGAGGAAAGTGAACCAGAAGTACCAATAGAGGAGGAGGTCAATGAGGAAATAGTGCATACAGCTGAAACCGAAAATGATGGAAAGGAAATACACACGGACAACATGCAATTAACGGCTCTTTCCTTAACCGGGTCAAAGCGTGCACATGAATCAGAAAATTCAGATTCTGATAAAGACAAAACCCCAGTACAGCCTTCACTGGAGCAGGTGAGTAAAGAGTTGATTATAGCTACACCTCAGCAGGGGGGTTGGACAGAAGTGAAATCAAAGAAGAAAGGAAAGAAAGGGAAACTAGAGGATTATTATAAAATCCCAAAGTCCTAGAAAATTTATGTAACATTTGTGTTTTTATTTTTTATTATTCTCTTGCAGACCTTTGGTCTTGTTCCTGACGTGCATATGCACCTACAGAATGTAATTTTGTATCGCTTCGGCTTGAAATAAAATTACGTTTTTTTTTTCTTGAAAAAAAAAAGAACATATAAATATGTTGAGATCCCATATAATGATTGGTTGGTCTTTCATATTTTCAATAATTACAATCTTATTTAGTGTTTTTTCTCTCTTTATATTTTATTGAATTCATAACCATTTTTTTTCTCTAGATCATATTCTTAATAAGATTGTTGTATATTTTCACCATCTTGAAAAATGGTATCTATTCTGAGAGGCCATGCACCAGGTTCTAAAACTCCTAACCTCATTCCTCTCTATTAGCTTTTGCTTTAATGTAATCTAAATATTTTATCTTTTCACATTTTTCGAGTATTTTTAGTTTTATTAAAAAAGTATTATCACATATATTAGCTATAAAAATATTTCACTCTAAATAATTCTTTAGTATTTGAGGGTGTTAAATTTATTTATAAATTCAAAAATAGAATTTGAATACTTTTAGATTTGAATTTTACCCCAAAAAATTGCCAATTTTCTACCAAAACTCATTAAAAAAATCTAAAATTTAAAATATAAACTACTCCTTATATAAATGCTAGAAAATCTACTAAATATAAATAAACTACTCCTTATATAAATACTAGAAAATCTATCAAATAACCCTATATTCGAGTTGTCTCCATTTCTGTAATTATCTGAGCTCCCATTCTTGCTCTTTTTGAAATCAGGATATTCATTACTTTCCTTCCCTATAAATCCAATCCAATTTACAAATAGAGGTCGTTACAAGCGGCTCTCTCGCTACCGTTATAGATGTGCCCCTAATTCTACCAACAAAACATCCCGTTATAACTACCTCCCTTAACGGATTTTGGGCAATACGTTTCTTCTTAGGGTTGCTTTTGATAGCATGGATGCCAATGGGCATCTTCTTATTCATCAAACTCTACGTGTCATCATGTTAAGTGGTCATGCCCTTTGCTAAGTTCACGTGGAGGGTCTTGGTCTAAGTGAAGTTAGTTATTGTTATCATAGTTACAAGTAAAGTGATCAATGAATATCAGCCACTTAAATTTATAAATATGATTAGTTATTAAACAAAAATTAAATATTAATTTAATAATTACATGTTATATAGTTAACTATTTATAAAATAAAATAAATTAATATTATTAATTAAGTATAAATATTCCACAAAACAAACTAGTTATTCACAACCTCCTCACAGCAACATCAAATGCCCGATAACGAAAATTAAAATCATCCATCTAAACAATTTATGCTAATCTATCTCCATATGAATAAAATTATAGAAAGAATAATAAGAGCAGGTATTAACGCGTATCAACCCTAATTAAAAAAATAGCCTAGTCAACCAATAACTGTGAAACCTTCAAAGCGTATTGTTTTAATTGAGATAGACCTTCTCTAGAAGCCAGCACAATCACATTCTTGCATTAACTTACACACACGTTCGTTCTTTATTTGATACAGTTGAGTGTCACTGTCGAAAATCGAGTACGATAAAAGACAACTAAAATGCCCTGCGAATTTGTTATAAGATGGGGCCAACTTAAGTAGGGGACCAAAATCTACGACGTCCACGTTCTCTTAATGTTCTCGGATTAAATTTGATGGAAGTTAACTGTCGCTGTTTGTTGTTAACATTGTTAAATTATTTCATTCGAAAATGTTCCTTTTACAGTATGGACCAAAGCGATTTTTATTTGTTAACGTAAAGCAATGAAAAACACAGAACCGGACCAGACTCCAGTCATATATATATTGTTTTTCTAGAACGCAACTGTAACTACTACATTCATTCCGATTGTGATATAGATTCTGGCATTCACGTCGTGACGTCACAACCGACTCACGAGAAGTCCGTGTAAATGTGTGCCCACTTTCCAGGTGACGGGGACAGATCACGCCGCATAAAATGAATCACAAGCGCCTTGGTAAGCTAACTATACACGCTATGCACGCTATTGTAGATATATAAATGTTTCAATTCTGAATAAAGTTAAAATTCAAACGGATAGTAAATGAATGGTGGGACTGGGCGTTAGGAACGTCATATTCAGTCTGTCGTAGGCTATATAATGTGGCTACAGCAGGTATATTAACATTTGGATTTTAAACAATTTTATACGTAGGTAGGGAACTGGTTAAATTTGCAAAATTAGATAGATCACTTAACTAAACTGTATATTAAGAATTACAACTGAATAAACGAATAAGATATTAGTGTTAATAGTGATTCATAATCACTCAAAATAACTTTCTTATCTCTATTAGTGTAATTCCATTGTGGATTAATATGTTTGTGTAATTTACTTGCACATTGAATTTAAATGAAGGAAACAAAGCTTAATAAAACACCTATACATAGTAATAACATAGGCAAGAGTGCTCTCAAAACCAAAAAAAAATGAACCCATAAAGGACTTTATCAGTTCTTCAGTGCTCCATGAATTACAACGATAGTTTGACTCGAGTAGTCAGATGTTCATGGAGACCAAGCACCAAGTTGTAGAGCTCTCAACGTGAGTCCTCTCTATTATCTTTTGCATGCAGGTTAGGCAATCGAGCAAACAACCCATACTACCAGCTATCTTCGAGTTGTCCTTGGCCTCCCTTTCTTGCTCTCTTCGAAAGCAATCAACACATTTATTACTTGACAGTTCCATTTCCCTAAGAAAGCAAAGAGACCAAAGAAGCCATTTCAACTGGATCACTCACTACCTTTACAGATGCCTCGATTTCTACCAATTTATAAGACTAAGTGCCTCTAGTAATAGATTTTACACCTTACTTTTCTTCGTAGGGTTACTTTTCCTAGCATGGATGCCACTTGGAATCTTCTTATTCACTGAAACATGTATACGTTTCATCAAGTTGAGTGGTCATTCGTAAACCAAGTTCACCAAGGTCTGGGCCTTATGGAATTTACTACACAAGAATCTATTTTACTAGCGTGTATTGTGGATCTTAGCTCTTTCAAGGCTCAAGCTCCCACGTCTCCTTAGTTTTTAGGTACTTGGTTGGTCAGCCATTTGTTAAATGGAAGTAAAACTATGTGTAATTGTTTATTTTTGGATAATCTAATTTAAGGTTATGGTAAAGCTAGACACCAAATTGGTTTTTTAGACTTTTTGTTAGTGGGAAAAGAGACCCCTCCTTTATGAAGGAATTTTATTGTTAATGTTTATGGGGTTGTACATACCCTACTCTCTTATGAGATCTTATGTTAAATTCCTTAAAAGAGCATAAATAGACAACAAAGAGTAATCTACGCCTTAATAATGAAGAAATTAGATGAATAGCAAGTCTCTTCGAGGAGGAAGCCTCCTTACACAATGTACTAGAAATACACAAGACAAGATGAGAGGAGATAGTTCTAAACTAGATATCCTTGGTATATATATAGGAGATAAAGTGTCCACTTACAGTTCTAGAGCCTACATAATTACACCATGGTCATAGCCAAGCAATAAAGATAATACTAATATTATAATGTCATAATATATAGGGCTTAGCAAGCACCTCCTCTTCAAACAAGTGTTGTCCTCAACACTTGATTAACTCTGGATGTTCTTGCATGAAGAGCTCATCTTTCCATGTTTCCTCTTCTATTGGAAAGTTCTTCCACTTAATGAGGTACTCAATAATTGCTCAATTTCATACATTCGTGATCCTTTTCTGAATTGATTGTTTTTGGATTCTAGAATCAATTTCCCCTCTTCATAAATCTCTAGTAAAATAGTCTGGACTAGGATGTTGTTCCCAATTACCTTTTGTTATACCATGAAATGACACTTCTCCATCTGAGTGCTGACACCAAATGTGTCGGTACACAAAAGGACAAAGTGGATTGAAGTAGCCTAAACATTATTGATGAAGTGAAGCCTTAATGCACACTTGTTTCTTCATCCTTGCCAATATTTATAAATGAGTTTTCCTTGCACTCACGGGTCCCCTTGTGACAAATCGTGTGTCACTTGTAGGTCAGCCTTAATGCAACCCGTGATTTATCCCTAAAAAGTTGCACTCATGAGTTTCCATCGTAGAAGTTGTGAGTCAATAATGAGTTTCCTTACTTATACCCACGAGTTCCTTAAGAGAAACTTAAAATAAAAACATGATTAGTTTAGGAGCAGTTGGGTTCGAAATGCTAATTTCCCTAACTCCTCTAACCATCCTAGGCCTCATAACCTTTCCTCACTATCAAGTATAAATAGAAGGGAGGGGTAGAGGATAGGGGAAACAAATTTGGAGAGAAAGGTTATGTTGGAGAAATATCTTGGAGAGAGGAGCAAGGAGGACTCAGTTCTTGGTTTGCAGAAGAAGGCTCGTCTCAGATAGGGTTGTAATGTTTCCTGAACCTTCTGTAATAAAGAATGTATTTCTTCCATATATGTCTTAATGCATGTGTTTGTTGTCATGAATCATGATCTATGTTTTCATTTATTCCTAAATCTGATTGTAATATGTTCATGTTTCTTTATATAAAAATAAGAGATATTGTGGAGAAGCATGAATCTTTGTTGCAGATATTGAAGTGCATATAGCTTTGGAGCATTTGAAGAAGAGATTGAAAGCTAGGATCATCCGTCTGAAAAAGGTACTTGTCCTACTAACCCTTATTCTATATGCTTATGTTCCAAAACCTTGATGTCTGTAACCCACACCCTAGTATGTCGGTGACCCTAGGACCCCAATTCATAAGGTAGATATCCCTCAGAATAGAACTGGTGAATCTGCTTGGGAGTCTAGTTTGTGGTGGGGCCTCTCCAATCAAGTTTTTTGTCGAGTTTTTTCTCTGGTTGTTTCAGTTATGCTTTGCATTTATTTGATCTTTAGTCATTCCTTCTAGGCCTTTGGGATTCCTGGTCTTTGAATTTTTTCTTTTGAAAAAAAATACAACCACTCGTGGGTTGTTGTAGTAACAGTCACGAGTTCTTAGTTGAAATCATGGGTTTCCTTAGTAACAGTCATGAGTGACTCGTGAGTTTCCTACTAAACAATCGTGAGTTCATGTAGGATAGTGTCCAAGCTCTAGGGTTTGTCCATTTTTAAGCATTTTTGGGATTTGACTACTTCTTTATGACTGTTTCCTAGGTTTGTATTGATCTACGGTCTGGTGCATTTCACTTTAACTTGTCTTAACAAATTTTATGTTGAGTAGTTTAGTTTGGTTACATATGCAAGATTTTGTTTAGGTATTTCTTCTTAGATTTGTTGGCTGAAGTTTAAGTGGTTATGTGAGTTTGTGACCTCTATCAAACCTCTGATCCGCTTTCCCGTGTTTGATTGCTTTATTAGTGGTATGAACTTTTCACTTTTTCCAATCTTTTGATCTACTTAGTTTCGAAAGTTACTAGTTTATCCCAAGTAGGGTTTTAGCCCAACCTTGTTGAGTCTTTCAAGCTTGTGATTATAGAATTTGAATAATCTTTCTTACATTTATACATGTTCGTATTTTCTGACTTGCTTAACTGCATTAGTTTGCATTAGCTTCTAATTTTTGAAAAGAAAAAATAAAATAAAGCATTGTAGTTGCATTTTCAGTCCTAGTTAGGCTCTTTGTATGTGTGTTTGCATTTATTTTCAAAAAGAAAAGTAAAAGAAAAAGTCTTTTGTTTTCAAAGTTCTTAAGCAAATTTCATTTGTTTTGAAAAAAAGGAAAAAAACATTTTGAATAGCATTTCTATTTGAAATTTTTACATTATTTTTTCTTTCAGTTGAGTCATAACACCAAGAGTAGCACTTCTGCTACCTTGAGTAATAATAACCTTAAAAAGAATGCTATTAATTAAAAAATATTAGCAACATTTTTTTCCAGGGTCTACATCAACTAGCTTAGGCTAGGATCTTGTACTAGGTGATCTTTAACTATACAATATTATTTAAACTCGAACTTAGTGGATTATCGTTAAGTAAATCCAAGTTTGCAAGGGTCAACTGGAAAGATCCTCTAACACAAGAGTTAATCATGAAGTCGTGTGAAGACTTAGTTGCGGAGATACCCCTCCAATACTTCGTTTGAGCATATACCAAGATTGTTGTGCATACGAGGGTTTATTTAGTACCACCTTGGGCCCCGTGAGGTGCTAGTGCTACTAAAATTTCAGGCTTATATACCCTGCCCATGCACACTAGTCAAACCTACGACTGTTATGCCGAAATCTTGTTGTAACTTAGTATCCAAAATTTATGATTCTTTCACAAGTGACTCTCGAAGGTTATTTCCACTGTACCTAGGGAGTAATTGGGAGGAAACACTGGATAACAATTTGGGAGGGCGGTTTGGTGATTCAAACACTTGCACCCATAAAAGTTATCATGATACCCCATGTAATTGTTCTTCGATCTTCATTGGTTTGTTCTACGCCCTAGTCATCCCATGTGCTCCATTGGAAGGCATATTTATTACCTTCTTGTGTTTGTGATACTTAGGATTTTTTTTAGTAGTATGCTATATCATCTTCTTGTGATTTAGTATGACCTTTAGGTGTGTTATTTAAATATTTAACTGTGGACGATAAACCTCCTCGTAGATCTAGAAGGTTGCAAAACATTCCTCCACTTACAAAAGTGGAGCCTCCACCGCTACCTCAAAGGTGGAGATTGGACACAAATGGTTCTTTTGAATCAATTGGTGTCAATGAATTTCCAGGAAGGCCAGAACTTAGATACACCCAAACTTAGATACTTCTCCATCTGAGTGCTGACACCAAATGTGTCGGTACACAAAAGGACAAAGTGGATTGAAGTAGCCTAAACATTATTGATAAAGTGAAGCCTTAGTGCACACTTGTTTCTTCATCCTTGCCAATATTTATAAATGAGTTTTCCTTGCACTCATGGGTCCCCTTGTGACAAATCGTGTGTCACTCGTGGGTTAGCCTTAATGCAACCCGTGATTTATCCCTAAAAAGTTGCACTCGTGAGTTTCCATCGTAGAAGTTGTGAGTCAATCGTGAGTTTCCTTACTTATACCCACGAGTTCCTTAAGAGAAAATTAAAAATAAAAACATGATTAGTTTAGGAGCAGTTGGGTTCGAAATGCTAATTTCCCTAACTCCTCTAACCATCCTAGGCCTCATAACCTTTCCTCACTATTAAGTATAAATAGAAGGGAGGGGTAGAGGATAGGGGAAACAAATTTGGAGAGAAAGGTTATGTTGGAGAAATATCTTGGAGAAAGGAGCAAGGAGGACTCAGTTCTTGGTCTGCAGAAGAAGGCTTGTCTCAGACAGGCTTGTAATGTTTCCTGAACCTTCTGTAATAAAGAATGTATTTCTTCCATATATGCCTTAATGCATGTGTTTGTTGTCATGAATCATGATCTATGTTTTCATTTATTCCTAAATCTAATTGTAATATGTTCATGTTTTTTTATATAAAAATAAGAGATACTGTGGAGAAGAATGAATCTTTGTTGCAGATATTGAAGTGCATATATCTTTGGAGCATTTGAAGAAGAGATTGAAAGCTAGGATCATCCGTATGAAAAAGGTACTTGTCCTACTAACCCTTATTCTATATGCTTATGTTCCAAAACCTTGATGTATGTAACCCACACCCTAGTATGTCGATGACCCTAGGACCCCAATTCATATGGTAGACATCCCTCAGAACAGAATTGGTGACTCTGCTTGGGAGTCTAGTTTGTGGTGGGGCCTCTCCAATCAAGTTTTATGTCGAGTTTTTTCTCTGGTTGTTTCAGTTATGTTTTGCAATTATTTGATCTTTAGTCATTCCTTCTAGGCCTTTGGGATTCCTGGTCTTTGAATTTTTTCTTTTGAAAAAAATTAGAACCTCTCGTGGGTTGTTGTAGTAACAGTCACGAATTCTTAGTTGAAATCACAGGTTTCCTTAGTAACAGTCACGAGTGACTCGTGAGTTTCCTACTAAACAATCGTGAGTTCATGTAGGATAGTGTCCAAGCTCTAGGGTTTGTCCCTTTTTAAGCATTTTTGTCATTTGACTACTTCTTTATGACTGTTTCTTAGGTCTATATTGATCTATAGTCTGGTGCATTTCACTTTAACTTGTCTTAACAAAGTTTATGTTGAGCAGTTTAGTTTGGTTACATGTGCAAGATTTTGTTTAGGTATTTCTTCTTAGATTTGTTGGCTGAAGTTTAGGTGGTTATGTGAGTTTGTGACCTCTATCAGTCCTCTGATCCACTTTCCTGTGTCTGATTGCTTTATTAGTGGTATGAACTTTTCACTTTTTCCAATCTTTTGATCTACTTAGTTTCAAAAGTTACTAGTTCATCCCAAGTAGGGTTTTAGCCCAACCTTGTTGAGTCTTTCAAGCTGGTGATTATAGAATATGAATAATCTTTCTTACATTTATACATGTTCGTATTTTCTGACATACTTAACTGCATTAGTTTGCATTAGCTTCTGATTTTTTAAAAGAAAAAATAAAACAAAGCATTGTAGTTGCATTTTCAGTCCTAGTTAGGTTCTTTGTATGTGTGTTTGCATTTATTTTCGAAAATAAAAGAAAAAGAAAAAGTCTTTTGTTTTCAAAGTTCTTAAGCAATTTTCATTTGTTTTGAAAAAAAGGAAAAAAACATTTTGAATAGCATTTCTATTTGAAATTTTTACATTATTTTTTCTTTCTGTTGAGTCATAACACCAAGAGTAGCACTTCTGCTACCTTGAGTAATAATAACCTTAAAAATAATGCTATTAATTAAAAAATATTAGCAACATTTTCTTTCCAGGGTCTACATCAACTAGCTTAGGCTAGGATCTTGTACTAGGTGATCTTTAACTATACAAGATTGTTTAAACTCCAACTTAGTGGATTATCGTTAAGTAAATCCAAGTTTGCAAAGGGTCAATCGGAAAGATCCTCTAACACAAGAGTTAATCACGAAGTCGTGTGAGGACTTAGTTGAGGAGATACCCCTCCAATACTTCATTTGAGCATATACCAATATTGTTGTGCGTACGAGGGTTCATTCAGTACCACCTTGGGCCCCGTGAGGTGCCGATGCTGCTGGAATTTTAGGCTTATATACCTTGACCGTGCACATTAGTCAAACCTATGATTGTTCCGCCAAAATATTGTTGTAACTTAGTATCCAAAATTTATGATTCTTTCACAAGTGACTGTGCAAGGTTATTTCCACTGTACCTAGGGAGTAATTGCGAGGAAACACTAGATAACAATTTGGGAGGGCAGTTTGGTGATTCAAACACTTGCACCCATAAAAATTATCATGATACCCCATGTAATTGTTCTTTGATATTCACTGGTTTGTTCTAGGCCCTAGTCATCCCATGCGCTCCATTGGAAGGCATATTTATTACCTTCCTGTGTTTGTGATACTTAGGATTTTTTTTAGTAGTATGTTATATCGTCTTCTTGTGATTTAGTATGACCTTTAGGTGTGTTATTTAAATATTTAACTGTGGACGATAAACCTCCTCGTAGATCTAGAAGGTTACAAAACATTCCTCCACTTACAAAAGTGGAGCCTCCACCGCCACCTCAAATGTGGAGATTGGACACAAACGGTTCTTTTTAATCAACTGGTGTCAGCGAATTTCCAGGAATGCTAGAACTTAGATACAATCATACTGATCTTTCATTAGTAGAGATCGAATATTTGCAAGCTAGAGAGTTTGCAAGAAATTACAATATACCTCTTATTGACCTAAGAGATCATGTGTTGGCAAAAGTTTGACCTTTTGGTTCACCTGGAGTTGGTATTCCTTTGATTTCAATCATGTCTAGTTCAGGATAAGGTCTATGAGGCATTTCTACCCCCACTTCATCCATGATGGCTAGTGTAGTCTCTCCTTCATCTGTGAGTGCTCAATGGCCAAATGCATCTGTTGCAACTGTGGTGTCGTTGAATGTTTCAAATCCGGTTTCTCCAAGTGCTCGAGTGACTAGTCCCCCGACACCTTCAAAAACTATTGGTCCGTATGGTGGGGTTGTTACTGGGATACCCAATGCACCCTTTACCTCTTCTCCCTTTTTTCAAAACACTCAAAGTGGTTCTAGTGGTTCCACTTCATTTTTTCAAGGATTTCCATGGTATGGAGCGAACATTTCTCCATTTGCACCTTATGTAGGCCCTTCACCTACTTATTTTGGTGTGTCATCTAGAATCCAAAACCCTATTTCAGGGTTCAACTTTCAAACTTCTAGTCAAGTGTTGGCTGCTCCTTTTGGAAGCTCTCCCTTCTCACTTTTTAGTGGGGGGGTATCAACTCCTGTATCTGCAACTCCAGCAGCTTGAACCCTTTAGATTCATCAGGATACCCAATAAACAAACATTCTATGCTTTGTAGTTGCAAATCCCTTCTTTTATCAAGCGGAATCTGGGCCCATGTAGTGGACCCAAACACCCGTAGGTTCGACACATCCGGCTTGTGTCCGAAGTATGCTTCGAAAGGGGTCTTCCCTTTCACAGATGAGTGTGGCACCCTATTCTGAATGTATGCTTCAGCATGCATGGCCTCAGCCCATAAATTTGCAGCAAGCTTCTTGGATTCCAACATACAGGTGGTCATCTCCTTGAGAGACCGATTCTTCCTTTCCGCTACTCTGTTCTGTTGTGGAGTGTAGGGAATTGAATGTTGGAACTGAATACCACTTTGGGAGCATATGTACAGCAAATAATTACTGACATACTCCCCTCCATTATCAGATCTCAATATCTTTATCTTAAGCCCAGAGGCATTTTCGATCAAGGCCTTCAATTCAGAAAAATTTTCACATACTTTTGATTTCTTTTTGAGAAAGAAAACCCATGTATACCTTGAAAAATCATCAATAAAAGTAAGTAGATACCTTGATCCATTCATGGATGTGACAGGAATTGGACCGCTGATATCAAAATGTATCATCCCCAATATGCATGTAGCTCAGTTTGCCTTCCCCCGATCGAACTTGTGCTCAGGGTGTTTTCCAATCACATAGCCTTTGCAAATTCCCGTGGTTGCCTTGATGATCAGGAGGCCTTCAACCATGGAGTTTTTCTTTAATTGCTACAAATATTTGAAATTAATATGGCCAAACCTCTCATGCCACAACCTACTAACCTCATTTCCATGAGTTAGCAGAGCGGTGGGCTTTGCATCCACAACAAAGTGAGAAAAATCATAGGCTTTTGCATGATGGTTTGCAAGGCCTTTAGCAATGAGTTTCCCGGATGCAATTTCTATTATCTCAACATCATTTGGGATGAAAGAGACTCTCTTAGGCACTCATGTATGTGTCATGTGATAGACACTAAGAATATTTGATGCCATAGACGGTACATACAAAACATTAGAGAAAAAACCATTTTCAAGATCTATAGTACCTTGTCCTTCTGAAATGATGGTGGAGTCATCTCCCATGTGGATGGGGATGGATTTTTCGGTCTCCAAGGATGAAAATGAGTATTTTTCATCCATCATGTGGTTCGAAGCTCCAGAGTCAATCAATAGTGCTTTGCACTTCGAAGTGCTTTCCATGAGGGCATGGCCTTTTTCATGCTGTGGTTCCCGATCTTACTGATCTCTCCTCAGAAAGCTTTTCGAAAGATTGATGTGATTTCTCTCAAGGAGAGAGGTAGCTTCATCAAGCTTCTTCTTCTTGCAGGCATGTTCAGGGTGGAAGGCCTTCCCGCAATAAGAACACTTGACTTTTTCCTTTCCATGGTGCCCTTTTCCTTTGTTCTTCCTTGAGTCGGAAGACTCATCATGCTGCTGATTTTCAACTCTAGGTTTAGGAGCATCAAATTTAGTTTTTGGATTTTTCTGCTGCTTTCCTTTACCCTTTAGATCTTTGGGCCCCGAGACATGAAGGGCTTGATCACGAGAAGATCTGATGATCCCCATCTGGACAAGCTTGTCATGTTCACATGTTAGGGACTCAATGAAGGCATTGAGTGTAGGCATATTCCATCCAGGGGTTTTGAGCTTCCCTACACGGAATGTAGAAACAAAAACTGAATAATCAGCCCCAATTTTGGAGAGTATGGCAAGGATGAGCTGATCATCCTCCTTCTCCACTTTGCATTGCTTCAAGAGTAAAACAATATGCTTGAACTTTGTGAAGAAATCATTCAAATTCTCGAAGTTGGAGGGTTGGAGAGACATGAGTTCATTTTCGAGCTGGTAAACCCTTAAGTCATCATGCTTTCTATATAGAGTCTCCAATTTGTCCCATATTTATTTCAGAGTCTTCAAAACTATAAGATGGAAGAGAAGGTCTCAGGAAATAGAGAGGCACAAGATACCGAAGGCTTCATCCTTCTTGTTCAAGAATCTTGATTTTTCTGTGGCGGATCCAGGCTCAACTTTAGTGTCCATGGTGACTCTAAAAATTCCTCTGGAGTGCAGCTGAATCTCCATATCACCTTTCCATGAGTGGAAATCGTATGGAGTCAAGATATCTGCTGAGGAGGCCATCTGGATGTGCTGGAGCGAATTCTTCACCTGTAGAAACCTGAAAATCAAAACAGAAAGAGCAATGTAAGGTCAGATAGCCTACACATTTTAGGCTTTCATCACACCCAACATAGTCAATCAAGAAAGATTGATCAATAAGTTCTTTACTTGGGGTATTAAGTGGTAAGCCTTGGCTTCTGGTGCAGTGCTGGATTTTGAGCTATTTCTCAAATTTCATGCAGAAATATGTCAAAAAGCTTGTTTTTGAGAGATAGAGCTTTGTCCCGCCGTAAGCTCTGACACCATATTAATCTTGTATATTGATCTAGGAACAAAGAATCAATCTCATCAAATATTAATCAACAAATAACTCATTAAATGGTGTAATCAGTCTACAGGAATAGTAGCCACTCTGTATTCACATAAATAATGAATGATTACAATTACAATGTCATGCTACAAGCATGAATGAAGAGAAAATTCGAATTCCTTAGGAGGTCATTCGAATTGATTGAGTGAGTCTAGCTTAACTGTCTGTAAGCCATGGTTCACACTCAATTAAACACTAATCAAAACCCTAATTGACTCAACTAACCCTAACTGAAGTCGTAGTGCAATAAATGACTAAGTCTCAACTGAAAGAGATTAGACACATGTCACAGCTCACCAACCATCAAGAGGTAGCGCTACACTGACCCCAATGAACCCCGATGAGGTTAACTGAAGTTGAAATGCACATCAGAAGTTGGTGGAGGCGCCCCTGTTGACTCCAGTTCATTAAATAATCATTAAATAATATATTTAATGAGAGGAGGCACCTTAACTAACCTGTTTAACTGATTGTAACCACCAGTTAGAAATTAGGTGCATTAATATCACTTAGATCACCCCCGAAGTGCTCTAGTTAGCCTCCCCTAATGTAGGAGAAGGCTAAGTTAGCCTCCTTGACTGAAGGTAGGCATGGGTGAGACTGGATGATGACATTTAATTCTCCACTGATGTCAATTAATGTCAATAATACTTAGGATAGTGGTTTAACTAGGCCAATTTGACCAAAAAGAGTGTGTATGGTGGTAAATGTCTCCAACACACCATA
Source organism: Pseudotsuga menziesii (assembly GCA_001517045.1). Lineage (NCBI taxonomy): Eukaryota > Viridiplantae > Streptophyta > Pinopsida > Pinales > Pinaceae > Pseudotsuga > Pseudotsuga menziesii. Next base: position 22,395 of record LPNX010930531.1, on the reverse strand, counting down.
CTCAACTTGAGGACAAGATTGGAGGGGCTGATAACTTCTGGGCATGGAAGTACAAGATCTCTCTAATCCTTGAAGAAAATAACTTGGATCATTTTATCTCTAGAGATGTTCCAAAATAAGAGGGAGATGAGGAAAAGGTTTCTCATAAGAGAAGCATGGATAAGGCTAAGACAATTATTGCATATTCTTTATCAAGGATCACCTCATTCCCCATGTGTCTTCATTCAAGACACCAGATGAAGTTTATGATGCTTTGACAAAGATGTTTGAAGGAAAGAACATCAATCGAAAGATGACTTTAAGGAACCATCTCAAGAATGTGAAGATAAAGAACTCTGAGACTATATAGTCCTACTACATAAGGGTTTCTCAAATCAAAGAACAAATTGAAGCAGTTGAAGAAAATGTCAAAGGAGTATAAATTGTAATGACTACCCTGAATGGTCTACCTAGATCATGGGACTCATTCATTCAAGGGATCTGTGTAAGAAATAATTGATCTCTTTCAGGAGACTTTGAGAAGAATGTGCACAAGAAGAATCTAGACTTGTGACAAGAGAAGAAAATATGGGAGCAACTCATGATCAAGCTCTTGCAATATACACTAGGAATAACTTCAAGAAGAAGGATAAGAAGGATAAATTTCATCACAACAAGAAGAAATACAAGAAACTGAAGAAGAACAAAAGAGATATTTCAAATGTTCAATGTTATACTTGTGATGAAAAGGGACACTTGGCAAGAGATTGTCCCATCTAGAAAAGGAGACACCATGCTCATATTGTCGAAGATGATGAAACAACAAACAAAATATTCAAACAGGAGAAGAATGATTCATATGAAGAGTATGTGCTAATCTCAGCACTTACTGGCACTATCACACACAAAAGCAAGGAATAATTAATCAACATGTCTAAACATGAGTCACCTCACAAGGTGAAACTTGGGGATGATTATCAATATCCCATAAAAGGGAGTGGTGGAGATTCACACAAGCTTGACCCCAGGAAATCCTTAAAGATGAAGGATTTGTTAAATGTTCTAGGATTGAAGAATAATCTTCTCTCCATATATGCACTAGATGCAAAGGGAATTAGGGTTTCATTTGTCGATGGCCAAGCTCTGCTGTGGCCTAGAGGAAAGACAATAGAGGATGCAACAGTGATTGGAGAAGAAGACAGAGGCTTGTACAAGTTGAAGGGACAACCTACACAAACATTGGTTCATGAGTCAATTGAACGAAATTAACCGTGGCAGAGAAGGCTTGCACATCTGCACTACATAGCACTACTAATGGAAAGCAAAACCGTTTCAGGAATTCCAGAGATGTAGGAAAAGAATGAGGGCATTTGCAAAGGATGTGTAAAAGGAAAGAATGCAAAGACGACATTTCCCAGTAGTGAGAGGAATGCTAAATAAATATTGGAGATAGTACACTCAGATGTATGTGGAACCATGTCTTCTAGCTCATTAAGCGGGTATGTGGACTATGTGTCCTTTATAGATGATTTCTCACGTAATACTTGGATATATTTCTTGAAAGAGAAAAGTGAATTTTTCAGTAAGTTCAAGGAATATAAATCCTTGATAAAGAACCAGACAGATTGGAATATTAAGATTCTACAGTGAGTTCACTTCGGAATAATTCAAGGAAATCTGCAGAGAATATGGGATTAAGAGGGATTTGAACACTCCATACAATCCTCAACAAAACAAGGTTGCAAAACGACATAACCAAACCATAATGGGAGAAGTGAAGCAATGTTGCTTGAACAGGATCTTCCTATGCACCTTTGGGCAGAGGCAGCAAGAATAGATGTGTATGTACAGAATTGTACTCCTCATCGAGTACTTGACAACAAGACTCTTGAAGAGGCTTTCTCAGGAGTAAAACCCGAAGTCATCCATCTGAGAATATTTTGTTTCCCAGTGTACATACATGTCCCAAAGTAGAAAAGGACCAAGCTCAATCCTTCTAGGAGGAAGGGTGTATTCGTAGGATATAGTGATACATCAAAGGCCTACCGAATATAATTCCCATGATTCAAAAATATCGAAATCAGTAGAGATGTAACCTTTGATGAAGACTTGGCATACTTCAAATCTAGGAGTACTCCTATCCAGGAAGTCGAGGAACCTAAAGAGAAGAGAGCCTGAGACATGGAAATTGGAGAAGAAATTCTTGAAGACCCTAAATATCATGACATGAGAGAACCACAAGAGTCGGTAGAGACATTCTTTGAGAAGTACTTCCACAAGAGGAAACCAAAATGGGAATGGAAGCTCTTATGATAAGCTGAAAGGTATGGCGCTCCAGAAGGAATACATAGAGAGAGAGAGAGGGAAAATCCATACAATAGTTATGTGGCCTTGCTATGTGGTATCATTGATAAAGAACCTTCCACCTATGAAGAGGCTACAAAAAAGAAAGAATGGAAGGATGCTATGAATGAGGAATATCAACCAATCATGAAGAATGATGTCTGGGAGGTTGTTCCAAGGCTAGAGTGTTGATGTATTTGTAACTTTGGAATGTATTCACTTATATATCTTATGTCTTGTACCCCGATGTTTATTCCAAGATGTGTCTGTAATGTAATTGAGTCATGTCATGCCCCGATGTTCCGATCGGGAGGATCTATAATGTAAACAAGTCATGTCAAGTCATTGTGGGTAACCCTCCTATTGTTCAAGGGTTAAAGTCCCCGCAGTTCCGAGGCACTAGGGTTATTAGACTCACCATGTGAAGTCAGCCCTAGTAGGGTTTAGTCAAGTCGAGATTAGTATAAATAGAGAGCTAGCCTCTATATTGATAACACACTTACGAACACTCAGTTGTAGTCCATAGTTGAGGAAGAAGAAGACACTAGGGCTAGGAAGAAAGAGGTTACTGCTGTCGGGAGTTCATCTTATTGTTTTTTGGCCTTTTCTAATTGGTGTTGATTCTATCTCTGAGGAAGTTGCGAGGTTTTATCCATTTATGGTTTCTCCAAGGAAAAACACTGTGTTCATTGTTTCTTGTGTTTGATTTCTATGCTTGTTATTCTCTCAATTAAAGATCCTAATAATGCTAGCTTAATGTTAAAAAACTAACATGGTATCAGAGCTAACCTGAGAACAAGACACTGTGCAGCTGAGGGAACTAGGGCTTCCTACTTTGTGGATATTCCTCCATATATTTTCAGCAAAAGTAGGTTGGAATAACTCTCCTCCCTAGGGCGCATATGTCTGTCAAAGCAGAATCCAATTCTGCAGTTTTTCAGTTTTGGACCCGACGCTACTGCCAGAAATTAGGGATTTCCACAGAAGTGGAATTTTTCAATGAGCCCAGGCCTGGATTGATATCCTCCTCAAAATCGAATTTTAGAGATCAATATCAAAGCATTTGTTTGGACAGAACTCCGGAAAAGAAAAGCCCTAATTTGCTCCTAAACCAGCACTGCAGAATTTCAGCTCCAATTCCAGATCTGACATCTTGACCTGGTAAGATCTAAATCTTTTGTATTTCAATTTAAGGTTATCAGTTAAGATGTCTCATCATACCAAGCTTGATTAAAAGCTTGAGGGAGTTGATAACTTCTGAGCATGGAAGTATAGGATCTCCTTGATCCTGGAAGAAAATGAGTTGGACTCCTATATCAGTGAGGAGGTTCCAGTTCCAGAGGCAGATGAGGCTAAGGCCTTACATAAGAAGAAGTTGGTTATGGAAAAGAGTATTATTGCTGATTCAATCAAGGATTACCTCATACCATAGGTGTCCTCCCTAAAGACACCTAAGGCTATGTTTGATGCCCTAACCAAATTGTTTGAAGGAAAGAACATAAATCGGAAGATGACCTTGAAGAACCAGTTGAAGAATGTAAAGATCCAGAATGAAAAAACCATCCAGTCTTACTGTACAAGGGTTTCTCAGATCAAAGAACAATTGGAAGAAATAGATGAAGAAGTGGAAAATGCAGATATTGTAATGACCACCTTGAATGGTCTCCCTAGATCATGGGACTCCTTTATTCAAGGAATCTATGCCAGAAATAAGTTAATCAAGTTCAGCAGACTTTGAGAAGAATGCTCACAAGAAGAAGATCGAATAGAAGCTCGAGAAGAAAAGATGGGAAGTGAAGATCAATCTCTCACAGTACAATCCAAGAAATCCAGATCTAGCCACCACAGAAGTAAGTATTCTGATCAAAGGAATAACTCTAGAAAGCCTAGAGATATGTCTATATACATTTGCTATACATGTGATGAAAGAGGACACTTTGCTAAAGATTGTCCTAGAAACAAAAGTAGCTCTCACAAGAAGAAGGGAAACAAGAGAAGACATCATGCTCATGCTGCAGAGGATGATGAACCTTCCACAAAGAGAAGTAGACAAGTCAGTGATGATTCTTCAAGTGATGAAGAATATGTTCTGATTTTTGCTCTCACAGGAACGATCACACATGGAAACAATGATTGGATTATAGACAGTGGTGCTTCCAAGCACATGACAGGATTCAAGGAATCCTTTGTGAAATTATCTGAACATGAACCACCTCACAAGGTGAAACTTGGAGATGACTACCAGTATCCAATAAAAGGTAGCGGGGAATCCTCCTATAAGCTAGACTCTGGAAATTCTATGACAATGAATGAAGTATTGTTTGTACTAAGACTAAAGAAGAATATCCTATCCATATCTACATTAGATGCAAAAGGAATGAGGGTTGCATTTATAGATGGTCAAGTCATCATGTGGCCAAAAGGAAATACTATTGATGATGCAGTAGTGATTGGGGAACAAGAATGAGGATTATACAAATTGAAGGGACAACCAGAACAAGCTTTGGTTCATGACTCGGTAGAACCAAATGAGCTTTGGAATAGAAGGCTTGCACATGTGCATTACAGAGCACTACCACTTGCAAGCAAAGTTGTTGAAGGTCTCCCAAAAATGCAGACAAAACATGAAGGTGTATTCAGAGGATGTGCAAAAGGGAAGAACACAAAGAAGACATTTCCAAGTAGCGAAAGCAAGGCAAAAGGAACCTTGGAAATCATCCATTCCAATGTATGCGGTCCAATGTCATCCAGTTCACTAAGTGGGTATGTATACTATGTTTCTTTCATTGATGAATTTTCTAGGAAGAAATGGATTTACTTCATGAAGAACAAAGATGAAGTATTCAGCAAGTTTAAGGAATTCAAATCCTTGATCGAGAACCACACTGAAAAGAAGATCAAGACCTTTCGATCAGATAATGGCGGAGAATTCACATCGACTAAATTCAAAGACTCTATGCAAAATCTCAGGGATTAAGAGAGAGTTATCCACTCCATATAATCCACAATAGAATGGGATTGTAGAAAGGAAGAATAGAACTATCATGGAAGCTGTAAGAGCTATGCTTCATGATCAAGATATTCCTATGCATATATGGGCAAAAGCTACCAGAACAGCGGTGTATGTACATAATTGTACTCCACACAGAGTACTTGAGAACAAGACTCCTGAAGAAGTCTTCTCTGGAAAGAAACCAGAAGTCATCCATCTCAAAATATTCAGTTGTCCTGTATACATACACATTCAAAAAGAAAAGAGGACGAAGTTAGATCCTTCAGGAAAGAAGGGCATATTTGTGGGATACTCTGAAAGCTCGAAGGCTTACATAATATACTTCCCAGGATTCAAGAAGATTGACATTAGCAGAGATGTAACATTTGACGAATATGCAGCCTACATCAAATCCAGGAAGAAACTGGCTGAAGAAATAAGAGCACCTAGAATTCATGATACAACCATGAATGAAGAAATTCAAGAAGAATATCGAGAATTAGAAGAACCTCAAGAACCCATAGATCCACCTCTAGAGAAGAATCCTCATAAGAGGAAACCTGCTTGGGTACATGAAATTATCCAAGGTGCATAAATATATGGAGCTTCAGAAGAAACACCCAGAGGAAGAAAGAGAACTAGGTCATGTTCCAGTTATGTAGCCTTGCTATGTGACATTATTGATAAAGAACCTTCCAACTATGAAGAAGTGGCATAACGAAAAGAATGGAAGGATGCTATGATCGAAGAGTATCAATCGATCATGAAGAATGATGTTTGGGATGTTGTCCCAAGACCAAAAGGGAAGTCCATTGTAACTTCCAAATGGATCTACAAGATCAAGCATGCTACAGACGGTAGCATAGAAAAATATAAAGCAAGATTTGTTGCTCGTGGTTTCTCCTAGAAAGAAGGAATAGATTATGAAGAAACCTTTGTACCTGTAGCCAGATACACTTCCATCAGATTAGTACTTTCTCTGGATGCAGTGATGAAATGGAAGATACACTAGATGGATGTCAAGACTGCTTTCTTGAATAGTGTAGTAGAAGAGGAAGTGTATGTGGAACAACCACTCGTTTTTGAGACACATGACAGGGAATCTCATGTGTGCAGATTGAATAAATCCTTGTACGATTTGAAACAGGCACCCAAGACATGGTACGGTAGAATTGATGGTTTCCTATCTAGTTTCGGATTTACCAAGAGTAAAGCAGATTCCAACCTTTACTATAAGGTTGAATATGGCAACCCAGTGATACTCCTACTGTATGTGGATGATCTGTTTGTAACAGGTATGGATGGATTGATTGCTGATACAAAGAGGAAACTTGCTACCGAGTTTGAAATAAAATACTTAGTATGATGCATTATTTCTTAGGCATGGAGGTGTGACAGAATGTGGATGGAATATTCCTTGGTCAAGGGAAGTATGCCGTAGAGATTCTGAAGAGATTTAGGATAATGGACTGCAAGGCCATAACCACACCTATGGCATCGAACCTGAAGCTATTGAGTGATTCTTCATTAGAAGCGGTTGATGCTACAATGTATCATCAGATGATTGGGTCCTTGATGTACCTGATGAACATGAGACTAGATATTTGCTTTGTTGTGAACACCTTGAGCCAGTTCTTGACAGATCCGAGACATGTTCACTTCATTGCTACAAAGCATATCCTAAGGTATCTGAAGGTTACAGTTGACTATGGGCCAAGTATGAGGCAAATCAAAATATTAACCTAGAGGATTATGTTGATTCAGATTGGGCAGGCAGTGCCATCGATAGGAAGAGCACTTCAAGATGTTGCTTCAGTATGGGATCAGGTGTGATCTCTTGGTTTAGCAGGAAGCAATCTCGTGTGGCACTAAGTACAGCTGAAGCATAGTATGTCACAGCTTGTTCAGCTAGTTGTGAGGCAGTATGGCTGAGGAAGCTACGGTATGATTTATTTGATCTTCAGATGGATGCTACTTGTATATATTGCGACAACCAGAGTTGTGTGAAGTTGTCAAAGAACCCAGTGTTCCATGACAAGTTGAAGCATATCGAGATCAAGTATCACTATATCAGGGATATGGTGCAAAGAGGAGCAGTGAAGCTCCAGTATGTTGCAACGGACGAATAGATAGTTGATGTATTGATGAAGCCATTGGCTAGAGTGAAGTTTTAGTACTTCAAGGAGAAGCTTGGTGTTCTCCAGATAGAGGTTCCCTCCAAAGGGAAATGATGAGACCTAGAGACATTCTGACAAGGTGAGAGGACTAGGTTCCTTCCATGGTCAGATGTAAGGGCTAAGCCATTCTTTCATGGTGAGAGGATTGGTTCCTTCCATGTCAGATGTGAGTGCTGACCCATTTTGATGTGACTATAGGATTGGTTCCTACATGATCAGATATAATTGTTGAATTCCATTCTTTAAATGGAGGCACCTGGTCAGTTACCAAGAATACTCAGCTTGGTGTTGAGTTGCCATTCTTTGGGAGAATGGAGGCACTTGGTCAGTTACTAGGAATACTCAGTCTGGGACTGAGGGCCATTCTGATATGACTGTGGGATGTAGTCTTACATGATTAGATGTGAGCGCATGGCCATTTTGATGTGATTGAGGGATGTGTTCCCACTTGATCAGATATAAGGGCTAATACCATTCTCTGGGAGAATGGAGGCACCTGGTCAGTTACCAGGAATTCTCAGTCTAGGACTGAGATCCCTTTCGATGTGGTTTTTTCAAACATGGTCGAATGTAAGTGCAGAGCCCTTTCGATGCAGTGTTTTCGAACATGGTCGAATATAAGTGCTGACCCTTTTCGATGCGTTGTTTTTGAACATGGTCGGATGTAAGTGTAGAGCCCTTCTGATGCGGTGTGTTCGCACATGGTCGAATATAAGTGCTGAGCCATTCGGGTTCGATGTGTTTACACATGGTCAGATGTGAGTGTTGGGAATTTTTGATAAGATGATGTCAGATGTGAGTGTTAGGCATGCCTTTCTAACAAGATGAGGTCAGATGTAAGAGTTGGGCGAGCCATTCTGACTTAGTGTCAGATATAAGTGCTGAAGAAGACCTACATGGAGGCTAGGCCTACAACCAACATGAAAAAGGGCTATCTCTATAGACGTTCTTGTGACGAGAAGAATCGAGAGATAGCACCATTATGAGATAGCACCGATGATGATGATCCAGACTTAATGATGATCCAGATCAAGTGATGATCCAGATGATGATCCAGACTTGATGATGATCCCGATCAAGTGATGATCCAGATTTGATGATGATACATTGATGATGATCCAATAGTGATGATTCAATAGTCGTGATGAGCCAGATCCTGTGATGATCCAGATCCCGTGATGAAGAAGACTTGAAGAAGAAGATGAATTAGAAGATGACTTGAAGATGAAGACGATGAGATGATTGAGTCAATACAGAGAAGAAGACCAGTGCTGAAAATTATGTTGAAAGAATGCCTTCCTAGTTAAGAGGGAATTTTGATGTATTTGTAACTTCAGAATGTATTCACTTATATATCTTATGTCTTGTACCCCGATTTTTATTCTGAGATGTGTCTATAATGTAATTGAGTCATGTCATACCCCGATGTTCCGATTGGGATGATCTATAATCTAAACAAGTCATGTCAAGTCATTATGGGTAACCCTCCTATTGTTCAAGGGTTAAAGTCCCCGTAGTTCCAGGGAACTAGGGTTGTTAGACTCACCTAGTGAATTCGGCCCTAGTAGGGTTTAGTCAAGTCAGGATTTAGTATAAATAGAGAGCTAGCCTCTCTATTTATAACAAACTCACTCACAATCAGTTGTAGTGCATAGCTGAGGAAAAAGAAGACACTGGGGCTAGGAAGAAAGAGGTTACGACTGTTGGGATTTCATCTTACTATTTTTGGGGCTTTGCTATTTGGTGCTGATTCTATCTTTGAGGAAGTTGCAGGGTTTTCTCCATTTATGGTTTCGTCGAGGAAAAACACTGTGTTCATTGTTTCTTGTGTTTGATTGTTGTGCTTGTTATTCTATCAGTTAAAGATCCTAATAAAGGTAGCTTAATGTTAAAAATCTAACACAGAGAAGAATTCTATCATGAATTCAAAGTGGGTTTACAAGATCCAGCATGCTGCAGATGGAAGCATCGAGAAACACAAGGCAAGATTCGTAGCATGAGGCTTCTCATAGAAAGAATTCATAGACTACGAAGAGACATTTGCACCCGTGGCAAGGTACACTTGCATAAGGACCATACTTTCTTTGAAGTAGTTATGAAATGGAAAGTACACCAAATGGATGTCAAGACAACCTTCTTGAATGGTGTAGTTGAAGAGGAATTGTACATGGAACATCCACTAGAATTTGAGACACATGATAGGAAGACCCATGTGTGGAAATTGAATAAGGCCTTGTATGGATTGAAACAAGCACCGAGGACATGGTGCGACAAGATGGATAGCTTCATGATGAGATTTGGATTTACCTAGAGTAAAGAAGATTCCAAACTCTACTTCAAGGTGGAAGATAGAAAACCAGTGATACTCCTGCTATATGTCGATGACTTGTTTCTAACAAGCAATGGGGAACTCATTACATAAACAAGGAGACTTGATACAGAGATCGAGATGAAAGACATAGGTATGATGCACTAATTATTAGGAATGGAGGTGTGCAAGAGTAAAGATGGAATGTTCCTTAGGCAAGGGAAGTATGCAGTGGAGATTCTAAAGAGATTCATAATGTTGGAATGCAAGGATATGGCCACACCTATGGAATCTAACTTGAAGCTTCTGAGTGATGCTTCATCCGATAAGGTCGATGCCACGATGTATCATCAGATGATTGGATCATTGATATATCTGATCAATATGAGAATAGACATATGCTTTGCGATGAACACCCTACGTCAGTTCCTGACAGATCTAAGACAGGTTCACCTGATAGTTGTAAAGCATGTTCTAAGGTACCTAAAAGGTACATTGGATTATGGGTTAAAATATGATATGAATAAGAAGATCAACCTACATGGTTATGTTGATTCAGACTGGGTAGGTAGAACCACTAGCAAGAAGAGAACCTCGGGTTGGGATCTAACATGATCTCCTGGTTCAGCAAAAAGTAATCATGTGTGTCGCTAAGTACAACCGAGGCAGAGTATGTTGTCGCTTGCTCGGATAGTTGCGAGGAAGTGTGGATATGAAAGCTATTGTTTGCCTTATTTTATATCCATTTGGATGTGACTTGCATCTTATATGACAATCAGATTTGCATGAAGCTGACAGAAAAACCAGTGTTCCATGACAAGACGAAGCACATCGAGATCAAGCTCCACTATATCAGGGATATGGTGTAGAGAGGAGCAGTGAATCTCCAGTACATGACAACAAAGGAGCATATAGCCAATGTGTTGACCAAGTTTCTTGTGAGAGTGAAGTTCTAGTACTTCAGAGAAAGACTTGGTGTGATCAAGATCGAGATACCTTGAAAGAGGGAGTGATGTGTTCTATCATAGCTAGAAAGACAACTTGTCTGAGCGTAACATCCTAGAGAAGTTCATAGTTTGCTTAGATGTAATAAATCCTATAGGTTATCCTTGGATGTAATATCTTGGTGAAGCTCATAGGTTATCCTTAGATGTAATCAGTCCTTATACAAAACATATTATCTCACATGGGAAATGAGACGGCTTATCTAAATGTAAACACTAAGCACTAGCTTGGTACGCAGGTTATTTGGATGTAATGTGTCCCGTGGGTTGTATAAGTGTAAATACTAAGCCCTAGGGTGCTACACAGGTTACTCAGACATAATATGTCTCGAAGGTTATCTGAGCGGAAAAGATCCTAGATGCAGGTTGTTCAGATGTAATTCCTTGAGGTTGAACAGAAGAACGTAAAAAGGCCTGGGTGTAGCAGGTTGTTGGGTCGTAATTAGTCCTACAATATATGTGAGATATATGAAGTTACCAAGATGAGATGATAAGGTCATGAAGCACAAGAGGTGCACCTAGGCAGTTCTTTTAATAGAATGCGAGTCGACCATAGATTCTTTGGTTGTTTGTTGTTTTGTCTTGTGCAGGACAAAAGAGATGATGTGGATACGATGAGATGAAGGTAGAAGACATGAAATATTTTCATGGCAATGTGAAGAAGATCTTGGATAGATTCTACGTGAAGGCTTGCTCAAGATGTGATAAGCACTTGGTAGATGACTAGGCCTATATCCAACATGAAAAAGGGTTGGCATTGTAGAAAATTATGATGACAGATAGTATGGTATGGTGATCAAATTATAAGAATATGATGGCAGCAGCTATGATGAAGACTCTATGACTCTGTGATGATGGCGATGCAATGAAGACTTGAATAGCTGTGTTGATGACTATGTAGAGAGAAAATACCTTCCCAGTTAAGAGGGAGTGCTGATGTATTTATAAATTTGGAAGATATTCTAATGTATATTATCATTGTATGTTGTTTTACCCCCATTGGGGATCTGTGTTACCCCTTTACGGGATGTCTAAATTATGTCTAGACCTTGAGGTACAACCTCCATTTTGAGTTGGTGCAATAGTCCCCAATGTAAAATCATGTAATATGTACTTGTAGTCTCTCTTGGAGAAGTGGGCCCCATGTGAGATGACATGTAGGATCGAATGTTATATTTGGTCAGTGAATTGAAAGGGTATAAATATGGAGGCTCTCTCCCTCATTTATACACACCTCACACACTCTCAAGTGTGCATGAGAGAAAGAGACAGTCAGAGGAGGAGAGATAGATAAATGTTGAATACTTCTTATTACTGCTTTTGATCATCTTACTATTATGAAGAAGTTTGCGAGGTTTTCTCCTTTATGGTTTCCCCGGTGAAAATATTTGTGTCTCGTGTATCTTTTATATCTTATGCATCTTGCTATAGTTCGTATTCTTTCATATAAAGATACTAGATAATCTAATTAGATCAAAAAGAAAAACTAACATGAGGGAGTGTTTGCTGAGGGGAATATGGAAAACATTTCTACCACCATACCGATCAATATCTCTACAAAACAAGATGTCATGGAAAATGTACATATTAGAGCAAACTCTTCTCCTCAAGAGATTTCCACTTACACTGCCTTATTTAAGGAATTATGCGATGTCTTTTCCTGGTCTTATGAGAAAATTCTAGGCATAGACCCATCAATTGTGGAACATGATATCAAAACTTACCCTAACATTAAACATGTTTGACAAAATCTGCAACCTGTTAATCCACGGAAAGCGATAGCCATTAAGGATGAATTGGAAAAGTTGTTGAAATTCGGTTTCATTTACCCTATCTCTCTTACGGAATGGTTATCCAATCCCATTCTAGTCGATAAGAAACAAGGGAATATACACATTTGTATTGATTTTCGAGACTTGAACAAGGAATGTCCTAAGGAAAAATACCCCACGCTATTCATTGATCAGATTATTGATGCATGTGCGGGTAGTGAGGTTTTCTCATTTATGGATGGTTTTCTGGGATACAACCAGATCCAGATTAAACCCAAAGACCAACACAAAACTTCCTTCATCTTCCCTTTGGGTACATTTGCGTACAAAAATATTCCTTCTGTCCATGATATTAAGCACATTGTTGAGCCGTACCTATATGATCTTCCCACCCATTATCGAAAGAGGAAGGATCATCCAGATCATCTTCGTTTGATTTTTGAAAGATGCATACCTTACAAGATTCACTTAAATCCCCATAAGTGCGTCTTCTACATTGATTCGGAGTGACTTTTAGGTTTCATATCCTCCAATAAAGGAATAAGGGTCGAACCATTGAAAGTAGAGGCAATTGTTTATCTACCTCCTCCTCAAACCATCAGAAAATTACAAAGTCTACACGGAAAGTAAAAATTTCTCAGACATTTTATTGTGAACTATGCTAAGATCACTAATGGCTTCATATGCTTGCTCAAGCAAGACACCCCATTTCTATGGGACAAATACGCATAGAAATCCTTCGAGGCATTGAAGAAAACAATGTTATTAGCTCCTTTATTGGGCCGCCAGATTACACAAAGAAATTCATATTGTATATGGACACATCTGAGTTGACGATTGGTGCAGTTCTAGTTCACGAAGATGACGAGTCCCAAGAACAAGTTATATACTATCTCATTCATGCTTTGGCTGGCCCTGAACTTAGATATTCACATGTCGAGAAACTAGATTTGGTGGTGGTCTATGCCATCTAGAGGTTGAGACACTGCATTCTACTGAGGAAAACTACTATCATTGCAAACGTAAATCCATTCCAATATGTTTTATCTTGATGCATAATCAAGGGAAAATCCACTAAGTGGATTGTAATGCTCCAAGAGTTTGACCTATATTTTTAGTCCAGCAAGTCTAATAAGTCCCTAGTATTCACAGATTTTATCTCGGAGTTCTCGAGCGATGAAAGCTTAGGGATAGAAGATGAGCCATTTCCCGATGAGCACATTTTTTTAATTTCAACTTCTGGTCCTTGGTATGAATATATCTTAGTATATCTATAGACTTTGAAGTGTCCTATAACCTTCTCACGAGAATATCGACGCAAGTTAAGATTGAATGCCAAAAACTACCTCATAATCGATGATACGTTATATAGAAGAGGGGTATATTCTATCTTACGTCGATACCTTACCCATGAGGAGGTTGAGCTTGTCTTGAATTATTCTCACAATGGAGCATGTGGGCATCATTTATGTGGGTTAGCAATGGACTAGATAATCTTGCACTCCAGGTATTTATGTCCTACCATCTTCAAAGATTGTGTATAGGCTGTAAATCCTTGTCATTCGTATCAGCACTATACCATACAAATGTGGTCGCACCCTACCCCTCTTTTTCCAATCATCATGGTAGGGCCCTTCACCATGTGGGGGGTATATTTCATGACCTGTAACCTAGTGTCTACTGGGGGGAACAATTATATCATTGTCTTTTTTGACTACTTTACGAAGTGGTAAGAGGAAATTCCTAGCTTTAAATTCGATGGTGAGATGATGACATATTTCATTTTCAATAAGATTATCGCGAGGTTCGGTATTCTGAAATAGATTTTCATTGACCATGGAAGTCATTTTCAGAACAAGATGATGACAGAATTGACTACTATGTTAGGTTTTAGGAAATACCACTCATATTTCATCTACCCGCAAGCAAATGGACAAGTAGAGGGATTTAACAATACCTTGAAAACCATTCTCAAGTGAATTATAAATGCAAGTAGGTCAAACTGGCACATCATGCTACATCCCTCCCTTTAGGTGTACCGAAGGAATGTTAATATTGCCACAGGGTTTTCACCCTTCTAGCTCATTCATGGGGTGGAAGCAGTCATGCCTGTGGAATGCGAGATACCACCATCAAAAATTGCAATTCACGTGCTTCTTGATACTTCTGATATCGAGGAATGTTTGCTGCATCTAGAGCATCTAGATGAACATCGTAGAGATGTGCTCACAACAAATGAATCACACAAACAACATGTAAAAATCAATATGACAAATCCATTAAACCAAGGGTCTTCTTCGAAGGAGAGCTTGTTTTGGTCTGGGACCAAGATAAGGAACCCCTGGGGATAGGTAAGTTCAAATATCTGTGGTTGGGCACGTACTTTGTGTCGAAAGTTTTAAATAAGGGTGCATATGAGTTAATTGATTATGGTGTTAATAATCTTCCCAAGCGCTGAAACAAGCTCTACCTGAAGAAGTATTACGCTTAGGAATGATTCTTTTTCTTGTATTATAGTTGTATATTTTTGTAAATGACCACTTTTGGTTAGTGTTTCTCATGTAGTATGGTTTTGTTTAAGATGTATTTCGAGTGGTTCGTAGGTTTTTTTTTATGGCAGCAGCCGTCATACTTACAATCTGGCTTCATCTTCTTAGGTCATTTATGCACTCACAGGACAACTAGTTGCCTTAGGAAACGCTTGTTTAGGTCCTGCAACTAACAATGTAGTTGAATACAGTGTTGTTATTGAGCTTCTTTGGGATTCCATATTGCATGGTATCACCCTCCTGGAAGTCAGAATCGACTATCAGTTAGTGATCTCTCAGATCAGCGGGGTCTACCAGGTGAGACATCCTACTGTTTTACATCATTTTTTATGAATTAGGTTACTTGAAATAAATTTGAGCATATTATATATCAACATATTTCAGGAAATAAAAATACAATCACTGATGCATTGTCTAACTACATACTAGTCTGACATTTGTCACACACTTTATAAATAAATACACAAACACATTTGAGACACATGTAAATAACCATATATATTTATAAATGTAAAAAGTATGTCCATATACATCAAGTTTCTGATCCGAATATCCAATCAATAAGTACATCCAAAATAATAAAAAATAGGATCGTAATCCTCATATGCTAAAAACTATGGACGATCCTCATCCTCATCAACTACAGCTGCCTACACGGCCACTTGGTAACATTGGATAGCCATGGATACCTTTCAGAGTAGGCGTAACCAGGTTGGAGGTACTCCCACCACATGCTCCTGCATGGCCATGGGATTATGCTCCATCCTCAGTATCAGTACATCATGGGTAATCATGGCCATCTCTCCCTCCACTGTACGAATCATAGCTTCATCTTCGGCTCCATGTGACTGGTTGTAGGTCCTAGGATGTCCGTCTGGATATATAGGCCCAATATCTTCATATCATAAGAGACGGGTCAGAATTGAATGAAGTACATATGTATATAAACTTACGAACAAAAATTCATAAAAAAAATAAATATATGAAAATGAAAAACTCAACCATGTCTCGCCATGCTTCTCTTGGAGGGAGAACTAACTCGGTATCTCCATGAAATTCCAAACCGACATATGGGAACATCTCAAGATAAGGAACCTGGAGGCTCCACCATGGATAGAAATTGTCATCGTATCCACCTTGGACCTCACCACCGCCCTACCGGAGGAATACACCCCCCCACCGCGCAAGTCAGGACTCACGGGGAGGGGAGGGTGGAAGTGTCACTGCGGGGCTCAGTGCAGGAACCCTCTCAAAGACGAAATCAACTAAGATGCTTGCATAGATGAAGTTATTCTTCTTCCATGTCCTACAATTTGAGAATTGTTTTTACATGATCGGGACTAATCCTGAACACCAATCAAAGAAAAAACCTCGAAGACACTCCACTGCTATACTCATGTGGGTTTGTGTAGCTAAGTGCAATGCAGATGACCCCGCCACTCTAACAATTGTGCTAACAGGAAATTTCAATGGGATGTTGGTGATCTATGCAATCAGAATTTGTGTGCCAGGTACGTAGTATGTTTTGATGTAATCATGTACACTAAGGGGATCAACTCCCCCAGTTGGTTCCACCCAAGTTAACAAGTGACCCTCAATGAGACAATCTTGTGACAACATAGATGTCTTCTATGGTAAGCTGTAGGGTCTCTCCTTGAACATCAAACATATCAATCTCATGATCCCATAACCTTACCAATGTCTCTGTTAACACCCAAAAATGGTTAACTACCTCATCTACCCCATTACATGGCTCATTTGTCCACTTTCCTACCATAAAACCATCTAAAAGGTCACCAAAAAGCTTAAAATGCCTCCAAAAGGCTATAAAATCCTTTTTTCCTCCAAAAATATCCAAAAAGGAATAAAAAATGTAAAATAATGAGGAAAAAGAGGAAAACCCTAAACAGCTAAAACCCTAAAAAGCTGACCTAAACCACATGGTTTTATAAATAAGTGATGGAGACCCATTATTCCGGATCCATGATCATAAGTATCCTGCCTCTGCCGAAATTGTTCCTGAAACCCTAGCTTACCATCAAGCTACTTTCACCATTGAGAACTCTTTTTGGCCCATTTCCACCATCGGAGAAGGAGAAGAAGCAGCTTGGAGCTCGAAGCCACCGACATCGGACCAGCGCAACGGACTCCATCAACCTCCTCATTGGAGGTAACATCAATAAAGATTGTTATTTACTTTTCACCGTATTGCTTCATGTTATTTAATCTTCACCGTATTGCTTTATGAATGTCTAGATTAGCTTTTATTTCCGTTTAACATTATTTAATTCATATATCATTGAACTGCTACTAAGGAATCCATATTCCTTAGTAGGTGCTCATTCGCACAAGCTAGGGCTAAAACCCTAGCAACAGTTTTGGCGACTCCGCTGTCTTTTTTAATTTAATTTTTCCGTACTGTACTTTCGGCTGTCGTTTTCGGTCGCCGGAAACCGCACTTTTTTCTTCTGCAGTCGCGGCCCGACCGCGCATTTCCGGCCCTAACCTGCGACCAGCCTGCCGCTGTCGGCCATTTTCCTGCGTCCTGGACGCGTCTTTGAACTTTCCCAGTTGCGCCCCAACCGCGCTTTTTCAGCCCACAGCCGCGCTCCAACCGCAGCTATCAGCCAGAAACCCGCGCCCTAGACCGCGCCTGTTCACTCCAAACCCGCGGTCTAACCGCCACTGTAGCAAAAAACTAGCGATCTGCGCACGACTGTTGCCTTCAAATCCGCGGTCCCACCGCGCGAGTCCGCCCATACGGGTCCGCGAACTTTTTTTTTGCCCTTGTTTCCGCGCCGAAACCTAGCCATTTTGCCTCCATTTTTCCTGCACTTGCACAACCACCTGTTCCACTTGCAGCCCTACAGCCATTTCTGTCCCTTGTTTACAGAATTGTTTAAAAAATTTTAGCATTATTTATTTCAGAAAAAATTCGCATGGTAAATTTTTTTTTTTTTAAGTTTTTCATACATTATTATTGTTATTTGA
>LPNX010930523.1:100142-165243 GCA_001517045.1 Pseudotsuga menziesii | reverse complement strand
TTTCTCACTTTAATCTATTATTCATAAAGTAAACATTCATCAACTTAGTTTTTAATACACTACCACTACCAACAATAATAATAATAAATTATGTTGCTATTTTAATTCATAATTTATTTTAATCGTTACAAGGGTAAAACTTAGACTTTAAAGTCATAAAATATTTTCTTGTTTTGATTATAAGTGGTGCCAATTTCCAAAAATAAAACAACATACTCAACAAAGACAAAAATAATTACTATGACAATATTTATAATTGTTGTGATAACAAATACAATGTTGGTATTATGTTATAAAATAATTTAATCAACTTAACATTTAATACAAACTATAAATAATATTAATAGAAATTATGTATAGATTCAAAGGCTATGACTTTTTTCATTTTGAAAGAACTCAATCTAGCGGAAGTTCTAAATTCTAGATCCACTAAATAATTACAAATTTAATGAAATATGTGTTAATAGATCTCTTGACCACCTACTCCTTCCAGTACTTCGTCTGTAAATGGCGTAGGGAATGGATCATGGAGACATGCATCATTTAACTTCCAGAGATCTACACAGATCCGAACTTCGATTTTCTTCTTATCCTAAACAGCCATTGGACTAACCCATTTTGATTATTATACTAGTTCAATGATTCCAGCATCCAACATTCTATCCATTTAATCCTTCACTCGCTCCTTCTATTGCGTATTTAATCTATATGGATATTTCTTTACTAGATTTGCATCTGTTTTTAGTGGGATTTTCATTTCCCCCAAGTCCCCTAGAATTCCCTTCCTCTCATACAATTTGGTCGAAAACAAGTCCTTGAACTCATGCAATAAATCGGTTATCTTTTCCATAGTCTCTTCATCCCAATAATCCCTAATATTGGCGAACTTTGGCTCATCATGTTCCCCAATGTTGACCTTCTGGATCTTCAACGGTTACTGAAATTTATATGTTGGTATCTTTGGTGTTGCGATATCTTGAATTCCTTCTGATTCTGGGAGATTAATTTTTCTGGGATCATCCTCATCATTCAGTCTGCCTATTACATTGTAACATTCCATCATTGACTGTACTACCATTATCTCATGCAATTCCATCAGGAATGTGACTGTGACTTTTTCCAAGACAACATCTCATATGTGTTGAAGTGCACTATGAATTGTTGGGTCATCATCTGTAAAACTAAAGGTGTGCTTGAAAAAAATGCCAATTCCTCCCATGTCATGCTCTCCCTTTGGAGCTCTACTGAGGTATACCACTGTTGCAGCATTTCATCAAGCATATGTACAACAGCATGTACCCATTCATCCTTTAGTCGCAATACCCATGTGGTATTACATGCAACTAAATGATCATTGGGGTTATTCCATCCATCATACTTCGCAAATTTGTAGCACTCTATTTCTCCAAAGGAACTTCCATCATCCTATGACATAGCAACCATCCATCGATTTATTTCCTATGTTTCTCCCACCACCGTGATGGAGTGGCCTTCAGTGCTTCCTCTAATACCAACAACCATTAACATGATGATACTTTATCTTCAAACTCAGTGATGAACTCAGCCAAGTTGGGGAACCCTTTGTATGGTGTTAGCTCGACAATCTATTTCATGACCCAACGTAGTGGCTGAGTGACCCATCCACACTTCCGAATAGATACTTCGTGTAACCAATTTTTCTAATTCTTCAATGCATCATCAGAATCTGATGATCTGGAGGTGGAACTTCGCCATCCCAACTCCCATCTATAGTGGGATGAATATAGTCTTTAGAAATATTATGTGCATGTTCCCATCATCCTACAAATTCCTCCTTGACTGGTTCGATGTATCTTCTTTCTTCGCTCAGACATAATGGGGATATGACTCTTATCTTGTGGTTCTCAAAATTCATTACTCGCTTCTTGAAATTGATTACTACCAGATTTGTCATTATCCCAACTGACCCCTAATAATGTCTGATATTAGCTTCCTTCATCGACGATCTCGATCACATCAAAATCCACATATGTCTTCATCCCCTATACTTCTAACAATAAGCATGGTACTCGCCCAATTGAAGACACCTTGACCTAATTTGTCAGTCACAATTGTACAGGGGACCAAACCAATTGCGCTTTCCCCATCTTCTCCCATGTCTGGTTTGTCAAAATGTTGACATATGAGGCTATATCCATAGTGACTGAACCCACATCATAATCATCAATTTGGACATTCATCTATGTCTCCCTTCCATTATTCTTCTTGTGTAAGGAGTTTAGTGCATGGTCTTGTTGGACTTTCTCTGGTCGATATAACAAACTTGCAATTTTTGTTAGCACATCAACATCTTTTTCTAGAAATAGACATCTTTCAAGGAAGTTTTGTAGAGTTCCAACCCTTTTAGAAGGTCCTCCTACAAGTGTCAGATCAAAAGTAGGTGGCATTTTGTAAATAGGAAACTTACCCATATCTCCTTTGATAATATATCGTGCCTCAAAGAACGTTTCTTTCTCCGTATCGACATCAAATTGCACCTTTTTTTGAGCCGCTCGTATGATCTACAGGATAGGATCATCGTCTCCTATCGTCACACCTCCTCATGTTACAACCGCAACATTAACAGGTTGTATTCTGGGTTCAGCATAAATTTTCCCTACAATCGGTCCTTGGTTTTGATTTTGGGGTGGGTTAAAATCTTGGTTCAAGTTTGGGTTCACGTTCTGATTCTATTTTTGCAGCGATAGAACATTCTTCGCTTGCCATTTTGCAATCAGTTGTGGACAATAATCAACTGCATGATCTACAGCTGTACCGTAGGTACATTTTGATTGAAGGTTTGAAAAATATCGATGATAATGTCCCATTACTCCATAATTATAGAACTGCATAGGTCCATAAATTCATCCTCCTCCTCAACTTAAACTTCCATTGTTTCCTCCTCAGAATCCTCCCTGTAGCCTCCTTGTTGTTGATATTGCGGTTGATTATACTGTGTTGTGGTAGATTCGACTGCTGTGGAACAAACTGCAGTTGATTATATTGTGGCTAAGTATACTATGGCTTCATTGGAGTATACTGCATCTAATTATATTATTGTTGCGATTGTACAAATTGGGTGTTTGCTGCAGTGGCATTATTTTTGTTAATCGGTGCTCCCCACCCTTCATGTAATACGTATCCATTATCCTTTCTTGGAGCAGATCATATGCTCTACAATCCTTCTCTTCATGACCACAGAGTGACAAAATTTACAGAACAAATTTGCAGGTTTCGATACTACCTTTTGGAGATATAAGCACTCTTCGTGTCGATGTCCATGATTTTGACAGATTCAGCACCATGGAATTCCTCCTTGGCTTAACATATTTTTAGCACCTGACAACAAATAATTGCAAAAATATGGGCATTAATCCTTATGATATCATTCTTTGTGAAATCAAGTACACCGTACCTCTTTGTGAATTTCTTTTCCCTTCTTGATATCTTGCAATTGAATTGTCGAGTTCTCCAATTGTGATTGTATCTGATTCATCCCCACTCCAGTTTCACTGAATGGTGAATCTTCTAGTTTCATTGTGATCTATGGAGCCTTGCTCTGTGTTGTAGTATTTTACTGCATTAATGGCATGCATATATGGGGTACTAATACTATGATGAGCCATTCTTTATGTTGTACGTCGCTCATTCCAAAACTAACTTTTTCCATCGGCGTCTTGAATCGTTGATCAAAATACCGGACTGACTCATTTAGGTATTGCTTTATTTCCTCCAATTTTGTAATGTGTTGTGATTTATATTTGGGTTTACTGAATTATTAAATCAATCTGGTTTTATCTCTGCAAGAGTCGTCTACTGATTCCCTGTCGAAACCTTTATGAAATTCATATACCAATCTAGTGTATGACCTTGAAAATTTGATTCCAGTTGACCCTTCTTAATATATCTGTCTTGGACTTGCTTCACAATCCATAACGTGTCATAGAGGAACCAATATTGTTCGGGATACTCAGTCTCATTTCTGTGGAACAAAGGTAAATTCACATTGTCGCCTGCCATTCTAGGCCTTCTTCCTATGTTCGTTGATCTTCTATGTTTACTGTCTTGATGACACACCGAAAGTATTTTGATGATTTGGTTTTTCTTCGTGAAATTTTTGCAGTGCACGAATGTGTAGGTACTTTGTTACTATAGGTTGGTCCTTCCTCAGGATCGATCATAGGCTAGTCATCTCCTTCGTCACTATAGGGTCACTTAGCCCCTTGTGATATTCTCTCATAGTTTCTTGTTTTGGTCACAGCATGATTGTCCTCAGTCCTTTGCCTCTTCTCTTTATAGAACCTCACCCCACTTCACAAAAGACCACACTCTTACTTGAATTCCCTCACAGTTTCATCATAACTCCCATCCATATACCCCTTATCATTCCATCTGACCCTTGTCTCTGCAGTACCAGTAACCTCTGCACACCAGGGCTCTACTCATCAGAGTTCATTTTCAATGTGCCCTTCTCACAGATAATCATCTTAATACACAATTGCAAAGACAATAGAAACCTACCTCTTGGTCCTTTAAAGAATTCCCTTTCTGCATCGCTATATGAATTGACTTTGTCAACTACAAATTCAGTAATGTATCCTTTCAATATGCTATCGAGCCACACTTCGATGTCCCTCGATGCTTTGTTTTCTACCTCTTTCAACTGTTGGATCAGCTCTGGGGTCCAGCACATATGTTCACCTCCTTGAAATTTTGTCTTCCGATAGGTAAGATGCGCCAACCACTTGTACAAGATAATTGTAAACTCGGTGAAGAAATATTCATGGATATCAGAATAGATATTCCTTCCCAACCACTCTTATGCCATTAGTCTTGAACTTGGATTTTCTTCTGCTGTGAATTCTCGAGCCTTATGATCGAACCAATCCTGAATCTCCTCTTTCATCATATGCCACAACATATCCTCCTCTTCCTTGCATTAGGGTCCCAACAACGGAACCATTGTCCTAGCAACAAAACCATTTGTTAACACAAATCTGTCAACAAGGTTCCACACACTATAGACACCCCTTTTCACCACAATCTCCCTGAGCACCAACACAAATAGGTTTTACCCTATCCAAAAACACCTACAAAGCAGATGAAATCGGACCCGATATGTTCAAGGGAGAGCTATAGGAACCACATTTCCGCAGTAAGGAAGAGGATTTGTGCACCTATTCTCTATATGTCGTAGTACTAACCAGATATTTAGGTGAGGGTTTGGACATCAATTACTCATGTATAATTGCATCAAGAACAATTCATATTAGATTTAGTCACCGCAAAAGAGATCAACAAACATGAAATCATTTAGTATGGAGAGACATCACATCATTCAAGAATATAAACCATATCACAACAATTTATCATTTAGATCACGTCATTAAAACCATTAAAACACAAGACAAATATTTCCCAACATCATCTACACATGTCATATTACTTTTGTACATCAAACAGGTTCCCACAATACATTCTTATGTTCGCAAAATAGAACCAAAATAGCAGATACAAAGATCGATCTTCCCTATTACATTTCTAACTCTATATATAGGCATGTGCCTTTACAAAATGGTTCACTTATAACTAATTTCTAACTAACTTGGACCAAAAAGTATAAAACTTTGAACAAATCAACTCTTGTTGACTTCTCCGTCTTGCACACTATTTCTGACTTTTGCACCATGTGCATCCATATTTCCTACCAATACTCGTGCTTAGTACTGATTGACTACTATTCTTAGTAGATCTGATTATATGACCCCAATTCATGTTTTGAGAACAAAAACATGTCTAAGGGGGATGAAATATAATATACCTAGGGGAGGATAATATAGGGTACTTAGGGAGGTACCCAATGGGAATACATGCATACTTGAGGGAGAAAAATAAGTGTAATATGACCATAAATAACGGAATATGCTTAGTAAGTAGCTTTAAGCAAATAATATAATAATGAGGAGTTATTTGGTATAATCCCCTATGAATACTTATAACAAAGTATAAATACACATGAATATCATTATATTGAGGTATGTCTGATGAATTATATTGTAGCAAGCATGGCTTGTGGAGTGATCCCTTCCTTAAGGAGTATATGATGGTGTTACCCTAGCTTAAGGGTTTATATCTATATCTTGATGTTATTCTTATGATGAATGTCTTTGGTTATATTTAAAGTGTAATGGTTCCATATCTTTGTTGTGATTCAAATTATAGGTTCAGAATCACTATAGACCAAAACCAACCACATTACACATTTTTTAACAGGGTTATTCAAGTCTTTAAATAGGATTCATCACATTCTAATACAATGGGAAAATACCATGGGCCTATAAACCATAAATGGTAAACCCATTAATGACCAAATACATGGTAATATAATTACTATTTCACCAAGTCATGATTCAACCAACATTACCAATGGGGTTGGAGGGAATCATCCCTCTCTCAACCAATGACATTTTAATCCATAAGATATTTTCCTTCGACAATCTTTTGTGATCTGTCATGTAAAAAATCTTCTTAAATTTTTGAAAAATACTTAGAGAGTTATGTGGTGAACTCTACAATATATTCTTCTTTGCAGTTCTCTACCTAGAAATAAACTGCATGGGTAATTTGGTGATCTACTTGGTGGAGTGCACCTAAGTTATGAATAATCTAGTTGATTTCCCACTTTATCCTCCTCTCATATTTTGAGGCTTTCTCTAATGTGATATTGCTATGTGGTTATGATTATTTTGTTCTCTCATTATTATGTGTATGATTGTCAAAAGCTAACAACTGGTATCAAATCTCAGGTGATCTTATGTGAATGAAGCCAACTACTATAGCTTATGGGGGGCTTATGAATAAATAAATGATTTTTTTTACTTGAGTTTTAATTAATATATTTCAGGGTGCATGATTGGTGGTACCTGATAACCCAACAAATTTTTGTTCTTGTTAAAATGTGATTTCCACGAGTGCTTAGAATCTTGGAAAATTTGTATCCCTCTATTGCACAAAGAAGGGAGGTGGCATCAAGTTTTGGAATGAACCACTGGGATAGGTACAAGAGTAGCATATGTACTTGTGGCCTAGCTTGATGTGGATCATATAGGTTGAGTCTTCGATTGCGAGAGGAATGTGAGATGGTTTAATCTCGGTTTTGGGACCAAGATTGATGAACCATGTAGTTGAAGAGAATTCATAAGGAAATGATGGTTATAGTGGTTAAGGGCCCATGCAACCCAGTAGATGGATTATTTTTATATGGATGTTGTTATGGAGAGAAACCTCCTATGGATTGGGATAGACCACAATAGACTGAATGACACCAGAAATCAATCCACTTTAATATGAAATAGAAATAAATTTTGTTAACACTAAGGGATACAGAACATACCTTATTCCAGACGGTTGTAGTAGATCACCATTGAGATTTTCCAACACGCTTGTACCTACAATTCACCCTCAACAACAACAAACAAGACAAGCATGATATATGTCAAAGTGTTAGGCCTACTCTAGCATATATAAATCCAACATGTATAATCAAATATTACTACATCCATGGATCAAAATATTCATAGTCATAAACATGTAATGGACGAGAAATGGATATTTCTATTAATAATGAATAGAGATAACTGTGACAAACTCTATCGACAACTCGTCGAAATGGAGAAACTGAGTCCTCGACCACTTCAATCCTCCATCTCAAGGGAAAGATTACAAGGAAATGGCAAGCTTGGGAAGAGAAGCAACGTGTGCTCAAAAGGACAAAGGGATGCAAACTCAAACATAAGCAAATGAGGAAACAATAAACTATAGTTTCCTTGCTCTCTAATGTTATCCTCCTCCAATGTATCTAAGAGGCTCAATATATAGCCCTTCAATAGGAAATAAAGGGTTGAGTTGGAGTGTTTCCAGGCATATAGAATGTCAAGAGTCAAGATATTCAGGAATCATTGAGGAAAACTCCAAATATTTTTTGTTTTGTGCACATTTCCTAATGTATGTGGGCTATAGTGGAGAAACCTACATGTACACGTAATTTTTAGGTCAAAACTTGCGTATGTCAATAAACAGGTGTTTTTTAAGGGATTCCTTGGATTCGATCAAATTATAATTCGAGCAAGGGGGGTCCAAAGAGTCTGCAGAGGTACATGGAATTCCATAAAAGTGTGATCTACCAAGTGTGGTAAAATCGGCTATAACAGATTCCCCCTAATGTGTGAGGTCCACATGATGGCCGAAATACATTATATCCATCCAAAAAGTGGAGTAATGAAGACCAAAGTGGAAGAACCAGCCACTCATCAGTACAATACAATGATAAATCTCAGCATGTGACTACAAATATACACTGTAGCAGTGTCGAATACATAAGAGTACAATGGCCATGAATAGGCATAATAGACATATGCCAAATGTGGTCATTGCCACGTACAATACAATATATCCATAATGTATGAAGATATTTTATAATATATTGGAAACTGGGCATGAGAACTGACACCTTATGAATACTGGCATGATTAAGCAGATATCATATGTGGAATTCCACCAAGCTCGGAGGTCTTCTATGCAAACACTACGGGTAGATGTCTCATCATGTGAATAAAGGTGTTGAAGTTGAACATGATGGTCCATCGTCTGATTACTAGTCATTGATGTATACTGTTAATAGATGCGAGATATCCCACCGATAACGATAATGGAAATCAAGGTACAGAGTGCAATCAAACAAGTGTTAATAAATGTGTTGAGGTCAAACACTTGAAAGAATCCATCTATTAGGGGACATTGATGTATTCCCAAAACTTTCGATGCTGAGAGGACCTGCCATTGATGACTGCAAGTCTGAAGGAACTCAATGGACTCTAGACTCTTATTCTAGAATAAATGATGTGAGACTAATGGAATGGAATTCGCTGGAAGGAGGGAAATAAGGAATCCCCTATCAACCAACATGAGGTACACAACAATGTTGAATAACTTTGGAAGAACTTGAATGAACAAGTTGTGCACAATCTAGTAACTGTATCAGGAATGGTTGACATGCAAAGACAAGATAACTGAGGAATGGTCATCTCAGAATAAAACTTCCTTCGAACAAAAGCATAAGGAATATGGTGACTAACAGACAACATAGACTCGACATGTAAACTGGGACAACTTTGCAACACAGGAGGCATCGAAAAAGGCTCCATAGGGACTGAAAGCATAACTAGTTGGTGGAGAAAACTCAAAATAATGAGTACAGATCCTAAATCCATACTAATAACCCAACCAATGGATGAAATATACAATGCTCTACTCAAAGGAGACACGACTCTACAGCTACCAAAAGTAATATCATTTCCTGTTTACCTTTATATGTTTTTTAATTTTTTGGAATTTTTCAGATTATGAATCTTGAAAAAGAATAAAAGTGTTTATAGTACATATCTAGGAGGAGACGAGTCTCGCGGGAAAGAAAACTAGTTCGAAGCAATGGAACATACCTATGCTCAATACAAGGAAGCATGTGCAGGATAAGGACACTCAGGGGAAGGTCTCCTCCTGGTAAGGGAAAATCAAGCTACAAAGCATATATAAAAGGCTCTGTTTAGTTGGGATTGACACAAGCTTAGGCTATATGGCTTAGAACTCTAAAAGTGAGGAGCTAGCATAAAGCTCAATAAGGAAGGAAAGGGAGTGATAATGCAATTACAACTTGATATAAATGAGAATCCCTGGGGGAAGTGTCCAGCATAAATTTCAAGAGAGGATATGAGGTTCTCACTCGAAGACATGACATGAATACCAAGGGACTCCCGGACCTAAGGGAAAATCTCAACATGGGTACCAAATAACAAAGCGGGATCTAACTAGGGTACCCATGAATAGGAAGGCTATACCACTTACATAATGCCACTTCTAGTAGCAGTATGATGGTTTTGTAACACTACGATGTGGGTTTGTACCTATAGTTAAGGTGACATGGTCATAAGGTGATGCAAAATGCAAGCAAAAAATGTGATCCTATCCTATATGCCAGTTAAAAATTATACCTGTAATAGATATGAACGGGTCAAGAACTCAGTAAAAGTACACTCGAATCGATCCCCTACACCATAATATTAGGAAAAATAGTTCAAAAGGGTTAATAAACGTCAAAACTATAGGGTAGTGGGTAAAAATTCAAAAATAATATATATAAATAGTAAAAACCCATACTTTACCATACCATTTTGACTTTTCACCACATATATTGCATTCGAGCTATTTTGAACCAAGTGACTTCCAACACTGATTCTGGGATCTACAGGCCACGAAATAAAGAACCATATGAGCCAGGTAAATCTTCATCCCACACCCAGACTTTTCCATGGTTTAATTTCAAACTTTAGTGGTTGATTTTTTAATTTGTAGCACCCCTACTTGGGCATATTGGCCCACATGGGTCACATATTATCAACTCATGTATAGGGCTCATTATGTGTAGAAAACACAGTGATTTCTGTCTATATGCGCAACTGTAAGCAGAGAAATTCGCGTATGAGCATGCGCATACCCAAAACTAATGCCAATTATCATCAAATATCTTGGTTTTTTGGCATGATGGTACTGGAATGGCATGAACGTGTGCATGAAGACGTGGATGGGGCAGTACAAGGTGGCATGTATTCTCAACATGAATTAAGAGCATGTGGTTTGTATAAATTTTGGCGACTTGGGAGCTTGAGGGCTCAACCAATACGTCTCGAAATGTGCATCGACTACTAGGATCCAGACACATAAGCATTTCAGCTGGATGGGATGTCCCTAAGGATTGAGGTTGAGGTGGTTTATTTTATCATCGGACTATCTCACCATGGTTGAGGTTGTTTATTTTATCACCAGACTATCTCACCGTGATGAGGTAGTAAACTTGAGGACTATAGGGCTGGGAGGCGGGCTCACCATTAATGAGTACATAGCCCTGTGACTACCTTCCAAACACTAAGAAGGTTGGAAGTCAGGTTCTGGTGAACTCTATCCGAAATCTCAGCCTTAATATCATAGTGTTGGTGCTAGCTAGAATAGATGAATTGGCATCTATTCACCAGGCTTCGAGGCCTCTTATTTTTTATGTGGTGGAGTGCATGAGACCTACCATATATGACTCGAGTATTGCGTATTGAGCAACATGAAGCAGCAATTGAAGGACTGTAACCTAGGTTGAACTAGAAATTTTGGGTTTTCCAGCATACTGGGTACCTTTTTCTTCGATCATGTACCGTGACTCATCCCAAGAGTTCATATTCCCAATCATGGTCCATGGGATCCAGCTCATACTCATTAGGTGGTTGTTATGTGATGGTTAGGGGGAGGGCATGTGGCCACACCATACCCACCTAAATTTTACCACTACTAGTGGATACAGATCATAGCCATAGATGGCTACCCCGGCGATAGACTTTCGTGGTGATATTTATATGCCCATACCATAGAGTGCCACATATGGAGACATAGGTGAACAATCCTGACTTTTATTTTATTTTCTAGATTATTAATTTTTTTGGATTTTTTGATATAATGAAATAAAAAAACATATTTTTGGGTTGTGACAAGTACTAATATTGATCATGTGTGTGCATATTGAGGACCTAGATAACCAGAAGGTCTCCCTCAATATTGTTGGAGGGGATGGGGAAATGATATATAGGGTGCAGATGTGGAGCACACACTCTAGAGCATACACACAAACTTCATCTTTTTGACACACAGGGTGCAGATGTGGAGCACACACTCTAGAGCATACACACAAACTTCATCTTTTTGACACACAGGGTGCCCATGGTGCAAGTCGAGGACTTACCTGAGGCTATGCAGAGGAAGGTGGTAGGAGTACCCCATGAATGGATCAGGGTTGTTCAGACAATTGGCCAATGTCATGGTTTTCTATCATGATCATCACCCTGGTTAGTAGCCATATAGGCCTAGATGTACATTTTTTATCAACCGTGTAGTGTTTTCTTGGTGGCTTAAAGCCCCAATTTTGTACCGTGACATTTTTGTATGATGACACCATTTTTGGACTATATTTGAAATGAATGCTTATAATGATCAGTTTCTTATATTTTACGTGTATTTAGTTGTGAATGTGATGTGCATGCTTCATTGTTGATGTAACAAATGCCAATCTAAAATGTAATTTGCATAAGAATCAGCAACATGATTATAATACCTAGGAATGTGAATGTATGTTATGTGTTCAAATTGTCATTCAAATAACCTAACTTGTAAGAATATTCGTAATAAATTCAATGTTGGGTGTTATAATGTCTTAATTAATTCACCTAATATTTAATTATCAACCAGGGTTGGTAAACTTAGAGTTGACACAAAGTATATGCGAAGGTAGAGGGGTTCCTAGGGTGTCATGCAGATATTTTAACAAAGAAAAGATCAAAAGATCTTTCAAAATGAAAAACCAAGTCAAAACTCCTAAAATTTCAACTACGAAGGTAATTAAACCAACACAGAGTACTAGCCTAGAGCAGTATCAAGCTATACTACCCTACTCTATAGACAAACACTGAAAGGTAAAGATATAAACAAGTAGGCTTTAAGAAATTAAACTTCCTTTTACTTAACTATTCCACTTCTTAATTTAAGAATTAGAAAGATTCATAAACAACTTCAGAAATTAACTATACAAGGCATTATAACAAGATTACGACAACTTAAGATACTTTTACAAATTTCAACAACTTAAGATATACATAAAATTAACAAATTTGCATAATGGTAAAACTAAATTATCTAGTTTCACTCTCCTTGGTTGTTTTGTGGATATTCATTTACTGTGATTGGAACCTGAGGAGGAGTAGTGTCAAAATGGGTTTCAAAAGAAGTAAAGAAACTAAATGGAATCAAATATGACTTAACTTCCACAAATATGTGTAAACTAAGGAAGGTCCAATTACAGGTGATGGTAAACATGGTGATCTATTCCATAAGAACCTGATTCTTAACTAAAAAGATATTATGAACAACTAATCTACTAAGAGACAAGATTATTTTTAAAGATTACTTTCATAAATAACCAATTCTTATATGAAACAAGTGTAAGGGAACTCTAGCTTATAAACAAGTAACAAACCTTAATAAAAGAAGAAATTAGAAAACTTAAAAAAGAATACTTAATAAGAAGCAAGTAAAAAACTTAAAAAAGATAACTCCTTTAAATCCTACTCTCCAAATCTCTTCAGTAACCACACAGTGAAAGAAACACGTCCTACTACTATGACCAATTTACAAGGTGCTAGTGTACTTATCTAGAGTTTTAATCATGTCTAACCCTAAACTTAACATACACAAGGATAAATCAAGCCTAACTAAAGATATAATTACCACATATTATGATAGTATTGAAGAGGGAAATCAGAAACCAAAAGAAACAGAATCACAAAGCATAACTCAAAACATATTCAAGGTGAAAGGAGGTAAAATATAGGAATAGAATTTAATAAATACTTTAAACAATCTAACCTATAGTATTAATGAGAAACATAACCATTATATAACTACCACAATCAAAACATATTCCCAAAGCTAAAGAAACAAAGCTTTAAGCAGGCTTAAAACAAAACAGGAATATTGAAGGTTGAACAAAAGGGTGGATAGCAGACTGGAAGGTAGTTCTGAATGATAGGCTAAATAGGATATTTGAATGATAGTATGTATAGAGAAAACAATATAAAATAACCTAAATTTACTAATTATCGGCTGATCTTGTGCACATGAAACCAAAATGCATAAAATAGTAAGTAAACCTACTTAGTGATCAAATTCAACAGCAGAATAAATTAAACTAACTCATAATTATAAAGACATCATTATCTATTGCATTGTTAAACAGAGTGAAATATAACCAAATAAATTTATGACAAAATGAAAATGAACAGAACCAAACCTACTGTAACTTAATCCTAAGATATCAAAGCAATCTACCCTATGTACTTGTCAACATAAGACTAAACAGTAAGCTGAAAAGGCTAGAAAGGAAACGAAAGGAAACTATGCGTGCAACCGATTATTTAATCTATGAAATGAAACTATATTATCAACACAGCATCAGACTAAAACCTATGCTATATGGAACAATGAAATGAACAATTACAGTAATTCAATTGCATAAACAAATTGGAAATAAAACTATACTAATTTGCAAGGAAAGGGATGACGAAAATACACATAAGAATGAAAACCATTGGTTGATGAGGGGCCCTCTCAGCAATCAGGGTGACGCTTACTAAATTATTACATGATCACGATCATAAACACAGCAAGGATGTAACTTATATTAAAATTTGAAACAATATTACAGATTCTCTCTTTGAAATCGACTGACAGAATGTCAACTAGCTAGCTACGTTCTCGTTTAAAGGAAAATATATATAGTGTTTACAGGAATGAGCAGGTCGACCCTTTCATTGGTTGACCACTCCTAAATTTAGTCAACCATTATTACAACCAACTGATCGAATACCAACACACAACTCTTCTCCTTCTTCCTTGCGCACTAGTTCTCCATAGCGCGTGATGTGGTGTGAGCATTCATTTTGACGTGGACTGGTGTCACTGTGTCGAGCAAAGGAGGCAAGCTAAGGAGCCTTCTAGAATGAAGGTCGTTCTATCATCTAAATGTGTGGACACATAATAGTTACAAATCATTATATCCCTTAACGCTGTGGAATATGCCAACGAACATTACACAGTTTGATCGACGAGCTAGATGGTAAGTTGGATGCGCTTTGCGCATATCTAGTGTGATGCATGTCCATCTATTGGCTCATCAAAAGATCGTAACCTACAAACAAATTCATACATATATCGAACGTGCTCCTAAATAATATCAATTTCAATAAAATCATGAAATAATAATAATAAATCAGAATTTGCATAAATCCAAATATATTCATACGTGAGGCTGAATGATAAGCTGTATCACAAAAATTTGTCAAAATATGACAAAATGGATGTCAAAAGTGTAATTTACCAGATGAAAATGGTGAAAAAACTAAGATCAACATTCCCCCAAACTGGAGAAATGCCAGGTCCCACTGAGCAAAACAAAGAGGAGTTAGGAAGAAGGCTAAGCTACATTAGCAGTTTCCTTCGACTTGGAAGATGAAACAGAGGATTTAAACTTCAAATTATGGGCATGAGATTTTAAAACAACATGTCTCTCTCGTTCATACCTATGTGATGAATTGATGGCCTTGTTGAGGTCTTCGATAGCTTTAAGTTGCAAATGAAAATCCTTATTTTCTTGTCGAAGGTATATGATTAACTTGGTGTATTCCTCATTCCTCTTTGTTGACTGCGCCAACTCCTGAGTTAATTGATCTACTACTAGCTGGTGAGGAGTGGATAGTTCTGCATGTTTCTTGGTTTTTGGAGGCATATTCAATTCTCTAGATGATATCTCAAGGTCAACAGAAGGAACTTGTTTTTTAGGACTCATGTCTCAGGTAGGTGCAGGGACATTCTCATGGGAAACATCCTTCACCAATTCATCCGAGACACGTGTTGGGCACTCTATATGAAAGTTAATTAAAGCCAACATACAGAATGTTCAACATAAATTTTCAACCCAAGAAATTCTTTTTATTACAAAGATAATTTACACTCTCTGGCTTAAACACTAAGTAGTTGATTCTATTGAATAAACTATCCTACCTGTCTGTCCATCCCAACTCTTCCCATGATTAATCTAATCTAAATTACCTTCCTAAGAATGAAGAATTGTAATTACCTATCTAAAAATTCAATCTAGGATGAAGGATTTAGGACATAAACATCTAGAGTTACTTTTACAGAAAGGTAAATCCTAATTTACCAGGCCATATGGAAATCCATCACAACTATCTTAATTCAACTTTAATCTAAGAATTAGAATGCAGAAATTGAACTTCAACCATTATAACTGTAAATGGACTGAATTAGCAAAACTTAAGAAAGACAACAATTGAAAGAAACTAGGGATGAGCTTGGCTGTTACGGATATCACACAATTTCATAAAGGAAATTAACCTTCACAGTCAAGTGTCACACCACTCTACTACAGCTTACATGAAATGCAATTACTTGATCATTCAAGGAAACACATAATGAATAATTACTTTTGCAGCTATTACAAAAGAATGCGTCTACTGTAACATCCACACCACACGACAGAAAAGATAAACACCTAATTAACTCGGCAATCTTTGTGGGAAGGCAGGCCCGGCCTTCGAACAGACACGCCGAAGACTAACACAAGTTAAAACAAAAAGATCTGAAGAATCCTGATCCTTGTATTAGATGAAAGAATGAAAGTAAAATATTTGTCACAGCTTATACAATACAATCAATTATTTTCCAACCCTCGGCTCTGAATAGTTCCTAATATTTATACATTAATATTCATAACTTCCACCCACTAATATCGGGCAGCCATTAAGATCTACAATCTTCAAGATGCCCTATTACAATATGGTGTTACAGCTGTGGGAGAAACAGAAGCAAGGAATATATGAAGTATGTTGCTCGAGCCAATGATGAAGTAATAGAACCCATTTAATATATACTCCATCCGTTGTAGCTACCCTTGAATAACGGCATGCTACTGAGGCTAAGTCTGTTGCAGCCTAGCCTGTTGTAGCTTGCGTGGAATAAGGATCTTGGACTGTGTTTCACATGTAGAGATGGAGTCCATGGGTACAGCTGGAAATGGATGTTCATCGCTTCTATAAAACCACTCGGCCTGATACACCTGTATTCTTCACATCTTGAACTATCTTTATAAAATCCCAATTTGTTAGCATAATCCAAGAGGCAAAGCCCTTTTTTATAACAATCATAAGTATTAATAAGATAAAACAATAATTAATCATACATGTAAGGATTCAGCACTCAAATGAAGGAAGAACATCTATTTGGTGCATAAAATGGAGGAAGATAAGGAAAATTGGGTATAATAAGTGTGTTTAAAAAGGGGTCATTTATGGGCCCAACATATCCCCCCAACTGTCATGTTTCACGTCGCTATGCAACAACCTCCATTAGTCTAAATATGAATCTGGCATTGTACTTTGTTCATGGAGAGAGGAAACGTTATAAGGGTGTTTAGGTGATCCCTGTTCTTCTAGAAATCCATTATGGGGAACCCAATATCTCCAACACTATTTCTCCTCTGCCTTTGTCAAAAAGAAATCTTCCATGTATGGATTTGTTGGCCACCAGATAAGAGGAAATTTGAACTTGAGTCCCAACCAATTGGCTCCACACTTCCTTATACAATCCACATACCCTTCGACCCTCGAGAGAGCATGTTTAAAATTCTTGAAATAGTAAGGGTCCCTATTCTGCAATGATATAGGAGCATCCTGCCATCTATGCTTACTGCCTTCCAAAGCCAATTGTTTCTGCATGGAAATTTGGCCGACACAAATAGAGATGACCCTTTCTTGGAGTTAAACTCTCAAAACCCCAAAATTTTATGAAAATTTTAAAATTTTGAAAATACATACCATTAATGATAATGCAGTGTGCTAACAGCTACAATTATTTGTAAGTTATTTGGTTAACAGATTAGTTAATACTAATCTGAATTAATTACATGGTTAA
Source organism: Pseudotsuga menziesii (assembly GCA_001517045.1). Taxonomy (NCBI): domain Eukaryota; kingdom Viridiplantae; phylum Streptophyta; class Pinopsida; order Pinales; family Pinaceae; genus Pseudotsuga; species Pseudotsuga menziesii. The sequence goes on along the minus strand of LPNX010930523.1, from coordinate 147,591 downwards.
GTTCAACTTATAGAATAATTTATTTTCCAGTTTGCTGATGAGTTTTACTTTGCGACAAGTAGGTGGAACTGTCTTGAATTCTGGGGCTTACTTAGCTTTTGAGCTAACATAGAAAGTTTACTTGTATTCACAGGTTTATAGGTAAGAAAGATCTAGTATTGCCTATCAATATTCATAAAGCATGCAGATATATTTTTTGTTGAAAAATAATAGCTCGGTAAAATATATGCTGTTCCAAATTCATTTGCTTCTATGAGGTAAAACAAACAGTTTATTCTTCTATCTAAAATGCCAAAGATACATATATAGAAGATATTTTGTCCTGACTGTAATTAGTGATAGTCATTATTTCTCTGGTTTATAATCTATAATTTTTGTTGTAAATTAACTTCACCTAGAGTGCATAACCTATACTGCTGTAATGTTTTCTTTAATAGTAAAATACATTATCAATTTAATAAGATTGGTATAAGCGATTACTGGTTACTCATTTTTTGTAAGTACTTAGACAGTATCAAAGATTCTATTATTAATCAAATCATGAAATAGCTTAAGTACTTCATACAGTTAGTAAACGGCCCAAGAGACATTAACTTTGTTGAACTGACTAAGTATAAGATTTATAGACCTCGTCTGAGTATTTGTCACTTACTGATCTAACCTCTATGATATTAAACGATACCTACGCAAATCATCTTGTTTATAAAGCCTTTGAACTTACCAGTATTTCTGGTTTAAAGATAGCTAGGGTTATAAGTTTATGGTTCTAACCAAATTCATTTCACAACATAAATGTTGGTGACATTGTAATTAGCTATGCACCGATATTAATAAGAATTTATGTTATTAACCTAGCTTCTATAGCTTGAGGCTTAATGACAGTTGTAACTATACTTTTACAACACTACCAATGGTCTAATCATTAGTGAAAAAGTAAATTTTTTCATACATAACATGCTTGGAACAAAAACTAACCATTTATGATATTACAACCATCAAAAGATTATTAACAAGCCTAATTGAAATAATATAAAACTATATAATTTATAACTATAGTTTTCCAACATAATAGTTCGAAAAGTATTCATAAGACATATCATAGATATGTTCTAATACGAGAATTTACTTGGCGTGAATAAAGTTTAAGGGGTACGATAATCTCCTCGTTGACATAAACTTGAAAGAATTGTAATGGTTTTCAATGTGTATTCTATATTTTACAAGGTGGAAGGTCGTGGCATTAGTACAACTATTGATAATGTTGAATATACTAATTATACCCCTTATTATATTATGGGCTTTCAATAGTTTGCAGCACGCATCATTTGGTTGACTCCGGGAACGTAGAACCTTGTAGAATGATTTGTCAACCTTATGATTGAGCGAAAATCATTTTGAAATATCGTTTATTTGATTCCATGCAGGGACTATGTAAGTTACCCACTACATGGTAAAATACTTGCACGAACACGTGGATTCACCTTGGCCAAGTGTTGAGACAATAAAAAGGGTTCTGAACCCCAGCCTTTGTCATTTTTCTCCGTCGTTTTCGGCCCTTCGGCCGCTCTGCCACTGTGGCTTGGCCACCATGTGAACTCTGTGTCTAGTTATGTGTTCAGCCTTCATTCATTGTTCTTGTCTCCTGTGTACCATGAGCTTATCCTGCACGATGGGAGGAGAGCTATGACGAAATGCTCACTGCTTAAACTATGTGTATTTGTTTTTCCTTGGGATTATTCCTCCATGGTTAGATTGTTGGGAAGTTTATCAGACTGTAAAAATTTTTATCCTGCCAACAAGGAAATGAGAGCTGTGACTTCTAAACTTGCGGTCTGGTCTGTCTTAGGGTTTCTAACAAAGTGAGTTCTCCTGTTCGGAAGGTGGTGGCAGTGCATGCTTACTGTCTGCTTGGTCGTCGCTCCCATTCTTTGACTGCTACTAGTTGTGGTTGCACTTGATTAACCTACCTCTGTCATGAAAAGGATGAAGGGTTTGCTAATCTTTATGTTGGTGTTGGCACTCCTGTTCGTGGGTGGCTATATTACTTTTAAAACTATGTAAATTAACTTACTTTAACTATTTCTAAAATTTGTTTTTAGCTCTGTTGTGTCATAAATAAAAGTAATAACATTGTGGGTTGTCTCACAGGTGACAGTAACATCTTCCTTCGTAGCTAGTGCAAAGCTTGGTCAAATTCCTGCTCATGGGTAAGCCCTAGTTATCCCATAGCAGTTCATCCTTATGCAGTTCCTTATGGAACGTTTGTGGTTTGTCACCGTGGCCTACAAAAGACCCTCGTCATTAATGTTTTCTTGGTTAACTCACTTCGTTGTTTAGTTTGTTTACAAACCCTTGCTACTTGCAGGGTTTCCAACTTAGGCCGTAACTTGTAAATCTTTGATTACTGATTTTGGATAAGTCTATGTAAAGAATAGTATAAGGCCTGTTGAGCCGCTCTATGTTGGCTTAGGTAAAAATATGAATATGTCTAGAGCTTAGACTTGGTTATTTTGATACTTCAGTTGTAATTTTTTGGTGCATTAGGGTTTCACACTAACTTGACTGTGTAAAAAATATTTCTACAGTTTTTAAATTCTAAATATATTACTATTCTCTCTTCTGCTATTATCATAATATTTGTTATTAAGCTCAGTTAATCGAGCATGTTTATATTATGTTAATAACCCTGCAAACAATTACATTTTTAATTTATTCTGTAAGTTAATTAAATAATACATGTTAAATAACTGTATGTTATAAGTAGGATTATTTATAATTTCATTAATAGTTTTCTATGTCCTTATAGGACTGTAATAATTATTTTATAATTGATATCTTCATAAAATTAAGTAATCCAATTCTTTGGATTTGTACTTATTTAATTATATTGTTATACTTTTGAAGTACAGGGTTTATGCTATCTGATATGACATTGTAATATAATACTATATTTTATACTATTTAATCTTATGAGGGTTTCAACCCTGCTAATTCTTTTTTATAAATGTTTTTGTTTAGCTCAATTGAATCTAGTTTGTTCATAAATAAATATTATTTTAACCTTGCACTTAGTCTGTTTTGTAAAGTGTACAGATGAGATTCTGATGATATCTTATTGTTATACTATTATGATTGTTATAGATAATTAATTTATAAAGAAACATACTGTACCAATATTACCCTATTTAAATATGAACAATAGTAGAATTTGTTAAGCAATAAGGATAATAAAATAGCTTTGTAAGAACAAATAACTTAGTTCCTTTTCTTCGCAGAAATATGAGTATTTGTTTAAATTGAATCTTTTCTTAGGTGTCAGTTCAGTAACTTCAGAATTGCAAAAGTACAGTTTGAATCAGATAAATAAATTGTTTACATTATCAACTTAAATGAAATAAACCTAACTAACATTCTTAAATCAATTAGTTCTATCATTAGAATTAAATCAGGTTTGTCTATCCTTATTTACAGTTTAGATTGTTGCAAATAAAATACTTGTCCTTAATAGGAAAAGAAATGAATTACAGAGCTGTAATGGCATTTTTACTTAACCTAATATTAAGCATTCAACTGCTATTTTCTTTTCCTTTTGTTTCAATATAGATATAATGTTTACAGAAGTAAGTACTTTGTAGAAGAATGATTCATGTACTAGAACATACTACTGTTAGTAAAATAATATGATTTCTTTTTCTTTTTCTTATATTATAACATACACAGTATAGATCTAACAACTACTCTATGAACAGATTAATATTTCTTCCGGAAAAAAAACTATCTAATGAAAGAAAACATTTCGATATTCAAAACAAACAATTTGTTTTATATTTACATCATACTTCATTCATTTAAATACACTACCTGTGCTAGAGTACAATATGGATTACTCCAGATGGGGAAAAACACAGGTAGGATTTATTTTTCATCAAAGAATAGATTCAACATTAAACAACTAAAATGTTTTACACTCAACAATTTACATCATAACCTATAAACATTCTTCATTTGTTCACACACAGATATAAAATTTGACGCAGAAATTAAAAGATAGTAGAACCTGTTCTTAAAGTTGGATGACAACAGCAATGGGAGGTCGTTCCTCCCTACCAACTCCTGGAGAGCACTCAAACAGCAACTTCTTAGGACCCCCGAGCCTACTCTGGTCTCCTTGGCTGGAACTAGGTGGAGCAATCAACAAAGTACTAGTACTGAGACTCAATACGAACACTGCATATAGCACTAAGATCTTTCAGCTCCAAAGTTGTACTAGATCAACTTCCTACAGTTTATCCCTCAAACACCTTCCTTCAAATTTCCCTTTCCCAATGAATTCCTTGAAGTGCATTCACCTGAATGATTCTTCTCCTAGAATGAGCAGCCTCAGCTCTCTACATTGGGAATTTTTATTAAGATTGCCTAGGTCTTTTTGGGTTAGTTGTCATTAATTGAGCCACCTGCTCTAATCCCACTTTCTTGGGGGATCATGACCCCAAATGTAGGGAGGTTGCCACTTACAACATAGGAAGTGTTTGAGGATACTACCACTTGTCTTTTTGCTCTTCACCTAGTTCCCTCCACCAACTTGACCAGTAACACTCTTTTTAACAGCTCTCCCAAGCTGTTGTCTCCACTTTTATTTATTAAAAATAAAATATTCAGAATTACATTCCATATCTTTTGACTATGCTGAGTCATCAGTTTCAACTTACCATTAAATTTAACATAATGTATTGGAATCAAATAAAAATAAGATAACATTATTTTACAAAATTGGGGCATGTGACATACACACCCCCTTAGAATATAACATCGTCCTCGATGTTATTTATTCTTCATCCTCTGAAGTCCCCTGGAACAAAATTGGATATGCATCTCACATTTTACTTTCCAATTCCTAGGTGGCTTCCTCAGGACTAAGGTTCTTCCATTGCACCTTCACCTATCCAATGGTGTGGTTTCGAAGTGTAATTTCCCTCCTCCCGAGGATATAGTCTGGTTCCACCAGAAATTCTCCTTCTGGTTCCACCTGTACAACATTCCAATTAACCACATGAGTAGCATCATGAACATATTTCTTTAAAATGGAAATGTGAAAAACATTATGTACTCTTAAGTTAGGTGGTAATTCTAATTGATAAGCTACTTGACCAATCCTAGACATAATTTCAAATGGACCACAGTAACGAGGTGCCAATTTTGCACAACTCCCTAGTATTAGAGAGCTCTTTTTGGGCCTTACCTTGATGAACACATGTTCACCTACCTGAAACTCCTTTGGATTTATTTTCAAGTCTGCTTGACTTTTCTGCTGATCCTGTGCCACTTTCAGATTTCCCTGCACTTGTTTCACAATTTCCTCCATTTCTTTCAACAATTCTGGACCTAATACCAATCTATCTACTGGATTACTCCAAGAGATAGGAGTATTACATTTTTGTCTGTATAAAATTTCAAATGGATTGAATCTAGTTGGTGTCTGATAATTATTATTATACGCAAATTCTACTAGATGTAAATAGTCCTCCCACTTACCTGGCTGATCTTTCGCATACATTCTCAATAAATATTCCAGTACTTGGTTTACCCTTTCAGTTTGTCCATCTGTTTGAGGATGGAAAGAAGTATTGAAATTCAATGTTGTATTTAATCCTTTAAATAAGGACTTCCAAAAGTTTCCTATAAACTTAGGATCTCTGTCTGAGATTATGACTTTTGGTACTCCATGTAATTGAAAAATCTGCTTTAGAAAAATATCAGCTATATTGGCAGCCTTGTAAGTAGTTTTAATAGGTATAAAATGAGCTTCCTTGCTTAACTTATCAACCACTACCATAATAGAGTCATTCTGATTTTGATTTCTAGGTAGTCCAGTAATAAAATCTAGACTAATCACTTCCCATTTTCAACTAGGGATAGGTAAAGGCTGTAGCAAACCAGCCGAGTGTTGGTGTTCAGTTTTTACCTATTGACATTCCAAACACCTTGCAATATATTCAGCTACTTCAATTTTCATATTTAGCCAAAAATACTCTTTTCCTAGCATGGTTATAGTCTTTTGATAACCTGGATGACCTGAATATGGTGTTTTATGGATTTCATCCATAATTAACAGCTTGACCTTCAGTACATTAGGTACATACAGTTTATCATTATACAGTAAAAATTATTTTTCATTTAAACTGTAACCTTTTATTAAATTTTTTGAGGGGTTTTCCTTAGCTTTAGCTGGCAATTTCTGATAGATTTCATCTTGTTTTACTCCTCCTTTAAGCTATTCATCTAATTCTGAAACGTAAGTGTTGATTGCTGTTGCAAAATTCATCCTTGTGTTCCTACTTAATGCATCAGCAACTTTATTTTCTTTACCTTTTATATGCCAGATTTCAAAATCATACTCGCTTAAGAAAGCTAACCACCTAGCTTGTCTAGCATTCAAATTAGGCTGATCTAAAATATATTTCAATCCTTTATTATCAGTCATTAAAACAAATTTTCTACCAATTAGGTGATGTCGCCACATCTTTAAGGCATGTATTATAGCTGCTAGTTCCAGATCATATGTTGTGTAATTCTTTTCGTGAACTTTTAACTTTCTAGACTCATAGGAAATAACATGCCCTTCTTGAGTCAAAACACCGCCTAAGCCTTCATTACAGGCATCAGTGCATACTACAAACTCTTTATTAGGATCTTCTATTATTAAAATAGGTGCTCTGGTTAATAAAGTTTTTAACTTCTTAAAGCTTTCTTCACATTTTTGGTTCCAGTTGAACTTCTTTCCTTTCTTTTGCAAGGAAGTTATCGGATTGGATATCCTCCAAAAGCCTTCAATGACCCTCTGGTAGTAACCGGTAAGGCCCATGAAAGATCTAAAATCCGTCACATCTTTAGGAACTGGCCAATCTTCAATTTCCCGTATCTTTTCAGGATCTACGAAAATTCCTTCCTTAGTCACTACATGACCTAAATACTGAATCTTATCCTTGAAGAAGTCACACTTACTAAACTTTGCGAAGAGTTGATGTTCTCGCAACTCTTGCAAAACAATTTTTAGATGTTCTTTATGTTCTTCTTCATTTTTTGAATAGATTAGAATGTCGTCGATAAACACGACCCCAAACTTATCTAAATACTTATGCATTATGTTTTTCATTAATCAAATAAATATAGCTGGGGCGTTAGTAAGCCCAAATGGCATTATGACAAATTCGTAATGACCATATCTTGTTCTAAAGGATGTCTTGAAGATATCTTCATCTTTAATCCTCACTTTATGATATCCTGACCTTAAATCTATCTTTGAAAACACCGTGGCTCCACATAGTTGATCAAACAGATCATCTATGCAGGGCAACGTATATCGATTTTTGATAGTCATCTTGTTTAGCTGACAGTATTCTATGCATAATTGCATAGTTCTATCTTTCTTTTTAACAAAGATGACACGTGCCTCCCAAGGAGACACACTTGGTCGAATATACTTTTTATCAATTAACTCTTTTAATTTTGATTTTAACTCATTAAGTTCCAATATGTTCATTCGATAAGGGGCCTTTGAGCTAGGTACTGCACCCGGTACCAGCTCAATGGTGAAATCCAATTCCCTTTTCGGAGGTAATCCCAAAATTTCTTCTGGGAATACATCAACATATTCTTTTAAAACAGGGTTTTCTTCTATTTTTAACTTATCTGTTTTAATTCTACTTTTCTCATCTGTAATTGTTACTGTGTAAGCTTTACATCCTTTTCTAATAGCTATTTTAAGTTGTAAAGAAGAAATCTGCCTTACCATAGTTTTTCTAGGAATACCCTTAACATTTACTGGTTGTTCATCATTGTTTAAGCATGTGAAAGTTTTATCGTAACAATTTAAAATTACTCTATGTTGTTCTAACTAGTCCATACCAATCAGCAAATCATATGAGCCAAGTGGCAAAACATTAAGTTTAACAACAGTTTCAAATTTATCCATAAGTAAAGCACATTCTTTCACAAAACAAGTTACTTTTCTTTTAGCCCCAGTGGCTAACTAAACTAACCATGAATTCTCAAACTTATCGATAGATAACTTACATTTTTCTACTATCTGAGGTGCAATATAACTGAGACTAGCTCCTGGATCAATTAAAATAGTTACAGGGGTCTGATTAATCATACCTTCTACTTCCACCATGGAAGTCTGATATTCAGCTTGTCAGTTCTCCAAGGTTGCGTTAATTTTGGGCATGCTCCTTGCTAGTTCCCCAACGGTCATCTCTTCCTGTATAGTATGAATGTTGCTAACAGTCTTCTTCTAGTTTGGACAGACTGAAGCATAGTGTCGGCCATTACATTCCCAGCACTTGACAAGCTCTTTATGCTCAAAATTCTTGGTAACGTTTCCATGATTATTTGCAGTTTCCTTACCCTTAAAATTGTTCTGATTGTTGGGTGTACTATTCCTATTTCCTTGGAAATTCTTGTTGTTAGAATAGTTTTTGGCCTTATTATTCTTGAAATTTCTGTTAGGCACAAAATCCTTCTTCTTAGATTCAAACTGATTGTTATTTTTGTTAGCCTTCCAGTTGGCCAAGCCTTCTTTCTTCCGATTTTGCTCAAAACAAAAGTTAGCCTTCCTCATAGCTTCCTCCAAGGTCTTTGGGTTATCATCCTCAATTCTATCTTTAATATGATACAGTAGACAGCTAAGGAATCACTGTACTTTTGGTTTCTCATCTACAAGGTAAGGTACATACCTAAGTAGACTTAAGAATTTGTTGTTCAAATCCTTCATTGTCATTGAACCTAACTTCGGTCATAAAACTCTTTAGCTCTTTCCTTGTAATACTGCTCAGACAGGAATTTCTTTTTGAAATACCTCTTAAAGGTACTCCAGTTAACTTCTTTCTCTCTTATACCCTTGACTCTCTTCAAGTCCTGCCACCAGATGTCAGCTTTTCCTAAGAGGTTATATATAGCCATTCTAGCCTTTAACTGGTTAGGATAATTATATATTTGGAAATACTTCTTCATCCCAGATAACCAGGATTCAACTTCCTCCCCTTTCTCAGTCTCTCCATTAAAAGTTGGTGGTTTTATCTTTTTGAATTCCCCTGAAATTTCCTCATAAGGTTTTTATTTCCTCTTCTTGACATACAAATCATCATCACTACTGTCACTAGTATTATGGTAACTTTGTCGTTCACCATACACTTCAAATGACGAACTACTTTCAATTTTTCTATGGTTCATCTTTTTAAATTTTCATTGATGAATGGCATCTCCAGATTCTGCCTTCCTAACCCTACCCTCAGTTTGAAACTTTTTCATTAGGATATGATTCAGCTCTTCTTGAGCCCTCAGAATCCTTTCATTCTCTCTCTTTACAGACTCCATTTCAGTTTTCAAATCTTTTACAGTCTGTAACCGCTCTGAGGAATTTGTAGTTACATCCTCTGGTATAGGATCTCTGGGTAAATTTCCTGTTTCTATAGCTGGAGACTCCTCCTGTGCATACTCTTCCAGCCTTTCCATACCTACCTGTTAAACTTTAGAAAAAGACAATTCTCTATTGAATAACATTTTAAAAATAAAATACGTTAGCATAATAATTTAATTTACTGTTTGATGAAAGCTAGTTGGGCTGCATCAAGGCCTAGTGTTTGAACCTTGTGCTCTGATACCACATGTCAAAACCCCAAAATTTTCCAAAAAATTTAAAATTTTGAAAATACATAACATTAATGATAATGCAGTCTACTAACAGCTACAATTATTTGTAATTTATTTGGTTAATAGATTATTTAATACATAATCTAAATTAACTACATGGTTAAGTTCAACTTATAGAATAATTTCTTTTTCAGTTTGCTGATGAGTTTTACTTTGGGACAAGTAGGTGGAACTGTCTTGGATTCTGGGGATTACCTATCTTTTGAGCTAATGCAGAAAGTTTACTTGTCTTCATAGGTTTATAGGTAAGAAAGATCCAGTATTGCCTATCAATATTCATAAAGCATGCAGATATATGTTTCGTTGCAAAATAATAGCTCGGTAAAATATATGTTGTTCCAAATTCATTTGCTTCTATGAGGTAAAAAAAACAGTTTGTTCTTCTATCTAAAATGCCAAAGATACATATATAGAAGAGATTTTGTCCTAACTGTAATTAGTGATAGTCATTATTTCTCTGGTTTATAATCTATAATTTTTGTTGTAAATTAACTTCACCTAGAGTGCATAACCTATACTGCTGTAATGTTTTCTTTAACAGTATAATACATTATCGATTTAATAAGATTGGTATAAGCGATTACTGTTTACTCATTTTCTGTAAGTACTTAGACTGTATCAAAGATTGTATTATTAATCAAATCATGAAATAGCTTAAGTACTTCATACAGTTAGTAAACGGCCCAAAAGACATTAACTTTGCTGAACTGACTAAGTATAAGATTTATAGACCTTCGTCCGAGTATTTGTCACTTACTGATCTAACCTCTATGATATTAAACGATACCTACGCAAATCATCTTGTTTATAAAGCCTTTGAACTTACCAGTATTTCTGGTTTAAAGACAGCTAGGGTTATAAGTTTATGGTTCTAACCAAAACTATGTCCTTAAACAAATTCATGTCACAACATAGATGTTGGTGACATTGTAATTAGCTATGCACTGATATTAATAAGACTTTATGTTATTAACCTAGCTTCTATAGCTTGAGGCTTAATGACAGTTGTAACTATACTTTTACAACACTACCAATGGTCTAATCATTAGTGAAAAACTTTTTCATAAATAACATGCTTGGAACAAAAACTAACAATTTATGATATTACGACCATCAAAAGATTATTAACAAGCCTAATTGAAATAATATAAAACTATATAATTTATAACTATAGTTTTCAAACATAATAGTTCAAAAAGTATTCATAAGACATATCATAGATATGTTCTTATACGAGGATTTACTTGGCATGAATAAACTTTAAGAGGTTCGATAATCTCCTCGTTGACATAAACTTGAAATAATTGTAATGGTTTTCAATGTGTATTCTATATTTTACAAGGTGGAAGGTCGTGGCATTAGTCCACATCCATGATGAACTATTGATAACATTGAATATACTAATTATACCCGTTATTATATTATGGGCTTTCAATAGTTTGCAGAACGCATCATTTGGTTGACTCCAGGAACGTAGAACCTTGTAGAGTGATTTGTCAACCTTATGATTGAGCGAAAATCATTTTGAAATATTGTTTATTTGATTGCATGCAGGGACTATGTAAGTTACCCACTGCATGGTAAAATATTTGCACGAACACATGCATTCACCTTGGCCAAGTGTTGAGACAATAAAAAGGGTTGTGAACCCTAGCCTTTGTCATTTTTCTCAGTCGTTTTTAGGCCTTTGGCCACTCTGCCACTGTGTCTTGGCCGCCATGTGAACTCTGTGTCTGGTTATGTGTTCGGCCTTCCTTCATTGTTCTTGTCTCCTATGTACCGTGAGCTTATCCTGCACGACGGGAGGAGAGCTGTGATGAAATGCTCATTGCTTAAACTGTGTGTAGTTGTTTTTCCTTGGGATTATTCCTCCATGGTTAGATTGTTGGGAAGGTTATCAGACTGTAAATTTTTTTATCCTGGCAGTAAGGAAATGAGAGTCGTGACTTCTAAACTTGTGGTCTGGTCTATCCTAGGGTTTCAAACAAAGTGAGTTCTCCAGTTCGAAAGGTGGTGACAACGCATGCTTACTATCTGCTTGGCCATCACTCCCATTCTTTGACTGCTAATGGCTGTGGTTGCACTTGATTAACCTGCCTCTGTAACGAAAAGGATGAAGGGTTTGCTAATTTTATGTTGTTGGTGGCACTTCTGTTCATGGGTGGCTACATTACTTCTAAAACCAGGTAAAATAACTTGCTTTAACAGTTTCTAAAATATGTTTTTAGCTCTGTTGTGTCATAAATAAAAGTAATAACATTGTGGGTTTCCTCAGAGGTGACAGTAACATCTTCCTTCGCAACTGGTGCAAAGCTTGGTCGAATTCCTGCTCATGGGTAAGCCCTGGTTATCCCATGGAAGTTCATCCTTCTGCAGTTCCTTATCAAACGTTTGTGGTTGGTATTCGTGGCCTGCAAAATACCCTCGTGGTTAATGTTTTCTTGGTTAACTCGCTTCGTTGTTTAGTTTGTTTACAAACCCTTGCTACTTGCAGGGTTTTTGGCTTAGGCCATAACTTGTAAATCTTTGATTACTGATTTTGTATAAAGCTATGTAAAGAATAGTATAAGGCCTATTAAGCCGCTCTCTGTTGGCTTAAGTAAAAATATGAATCTATCTAGAGATTAGACTTGGTTATTTTGATACTTCAATTGTAATTTTTTTGGTGCATTAGGGTTTCACCCTAACTTGACTGTGTAAAAATTATTTCTACAGTTTTTAAATTCTAAATATATTACTATTGTGTGTTCCACTATTTCTTATATCGTAATATTTGTTATTAAGCTTGGTTAATCGAGCATGTTTATATTATGTTAATAACCTCGTAAACAATTACATTTTTAATTTATTCTGTAAGTTAATTAAATAATACATGTTAAATAAATGTATTTTATAAGTAGGATTATTTATACTTTCATTAATAGTTTTCTCTGTCCTTATAGGATTGTAATAATTATTTTCTAATTGATATCTTCAGAAAATTAAGTAATCCAATTCTTTGGATTTGTACTTATTTAATTATATTGTTATACTTTTGAAGTAAAGGGTTTATGCTATCTGATATGACATTGTAATATAATACTATATTTTATATTGTTTAATCTTATGAGGGTTTCAACCCTGTTAATTCTTTTTTATAAATGTTTTTGTTTAGCTCAATTGAATCTAGTTTGTTCATAAATAAATATTATTTTAACCTTGCACTTAGTCAGTTTTATAAAGTGTATAGATGAGATTCTGATAATATCTTATTGTTATACTATTATGATTGTTATAGCTAATTAATTTATAAAGAAACATACTGTACCAATATTACCCTATTTAAATATGAACAATAGCAGAATTTGTTAAGCAATAAGGATAATAAAATAACTCTATAAGAACAAATAACTTAGTTCCTTTTCTTCGCAGAAATATGAGTATTTGTTTAAATTGAATCTTTTTTTAGGTGTCAGGTTAGTAACTTCAGAATTGCAAAAGTACAGTTTGAATAAGATAAATAAATTGTTTACATTATCAACTTAAATGAAATAAACCTAACTAACATTCTTAAATCAATTAGTTCTATCATTAGAATTAAATCAGGTTTATCTATCCTTATTTACAGTTTAGATTGTTGCAAATAAAATAGCTGTCCTTGATAGGAAAAGAAATGAATTACAGAGTTGTAATGGCATTTTTACTTAACCTAATATTAAGCATTCAACTACTATTTTCTTTTCCTTTTGTTTCAATATAGATATAATGTTTACAGAAGTAAGTATTGTGTAAAGAATGATTCACATACTAGAACATACTACTGCTAGTAAAATAATATGATTTCTTTTTCTTTTTCTGATATTCTAACATACACAGTCTAGATCTAACAACTAATCTATGAACAGATTAATATTTCTTCCGGAAAACAACTATCTAATGAAAGAAAACATTTCGATATTCAAAACAAACATTTCATTTTATATTTACATCATACTTCATTCATTTAAATACACTACCTGTGCTAGAGTACGATCTGGCTTACTCCATATGGGGAAAAACACAGGTAGGATTTATTTTTCATTAAAGAATAGATTCAACATTAAACAACTAAAATATTTTACACTCAACAGTTTACATCATAACCTATAAACATTCATCATTTGTTCACACACAGATATAAACTTTGACGCAAAAATTAAAAGATAGTAGAACATGTTCTTAAAGCTGGATGACAACAGCAATGGGAGGCCGTTCCTCCCTACCAACTCCTCGAGAGCGCTCAAACAGCGACTTCCCAAGACCCCCGAGCCTGCTTTGGTCTCCTTGGCTGGAAATAGGTGGAGCAATCAACAAAGTACTAGTCCTGAGACTCAATACCAACTCTGCATACAGCAGTAAGATCTTTTAGCTGCAAAGTTGTACTAGATCAACTTCCTGCAGTTTATCCCTCAAACACCTTCCTTCCAATTTCCCTTTCCCAATGAATTCCTTGAAGTGCATTCACCTGAATGATTCTTCTCTTGGAATGAGCAGCCTCAGCTCTCTACATTGGGCACTTTTATTAAGATTGCCTAGGTCTTTTTGGGTTAGTTGTCATTAATTGAGCCAACTTCTCTGATCCCACTTTCTTGGGGGATCATGAACCCAAATGTAGGGAGGTTTCCACCTACAACCTAGGAAGTGTTTAAGGATGCTGCCACTTGTCTTTTTGCTCTCCACTTAGTTCCCTACACCAACTTGACCAGTAACACTCTTTTTAACAGCTCTCCCAAGTTGTTGTCTCCACTTTTATTTATTAAAAATAAAATATTCAGAATTACATTCCATATATTTTGACTCTGCTGAGTCATTAGTTTCAACTTAGCATTAAATTTAACATAATGTCTTGGAATCAAATAAAAATAAGATAACATTATTTTACAAAATTGGGGCATGTGACATAAACCATCTACCGAGTAATGATGGAATATGTAATCCTTCGCTACTAGAGGGCAAGGAGAAGGCGAGGAGATTGGGGCTCACTCCGAATCCAAAGATTAGTGTTAGCCACATTATGAGAAAAGGTCTGGAAATATCTCCCCCACTGCACATGATTGCTAACAAGAGAGGAAAAGGCCCTCAACTGAACATCTCCTAGATAAGGGGTAGGGTTCAAATGGTAGTCCAAAGGACAAGTCATTTCATGTAAATAAAGTTCATAGAGCAGGTTCTGCTCAATGAAATTACTTTTCATAAATGTTTCTAGAAACTGGGTTGAGGTTTCCATTTCATAGGGTCTCCTTTCCTTTACTGCTTTCAATTTAAAACAAATAAATTGTTCAAATAAAAACACAAGGTAAGAAGGAGATGGTACCCTAGTGCTTAGCAGTTCTTGGGAAAGAATATACACCCAATCCTTCTCCTTCTACATAGATTTGAAATTTTTGAGCTCCCTTCAATTCTTTCTGCATTTCTTCCCACCGTAATTTCTAGAATATCAAGTCTTCTGCCCATTTTTCCTTCAATTCTATGATAGTATTCTCATGGTCATCCAGGGGAATCATTCCTTCTTGGTACTTGTCCACCTGCCTCTTCCATTTCTTTACTTATATTTTTAATAGTGAGATCTCTTTGATCAGCCCCTAGATTCTCTCATCTCCTTCCTTTTCCTCATCATCAGAGTCCATATTGACAAAGTTCTGGGAAAATTGGGTGCATACCTTTCCACCTGATGTTTCAGCTTGAACTTTATGTACTGGGAGTGTAACATATTCCCCTTCTATCAAGGTTTCAGCAGTCTCTACCTTCATGGGTACTTCTGCAATAATTTTTGGGGATGTTGGTTCTTGTGTAACAACATATTCTTTTTGAAGCTCCCCTTCAGCAACTTCAGCCTGTGTGGGTACTTCTGCCATTAATTCTGAGGATTCTGGTTCTTGTGTAACAGCATCCTTCTCCTGTAACCCTCCTTTAGCAACTTCAGCAGTCAATTGTGAAGATGTTGGTTCTTGTGTAACAACTTCTTCATGCATTTTAATTTCCACATGAGTCTCAGCTACAGCTACTTGGATTTCAGCTGTGGCTTCGACAGGCAGATGCAAGACTACTGGTTCTTGTGTGTCAGCGTCCTGTCCCCCCATTTCTTCATGTTGTTGGCATTACTCTTGAGTTACTTCCATATCTCTCGAAAGATGAAACTGTTTCCCAAATACCTCAGTATCCCTTGATGATTGTGACTACAGCTGTTCATTTTCTCCCAACTCCACATTAGGGATTATGTCCACCTTAGGATCAATTGTTCTTGATTGAAATGGACTTTTAGCAGGGATTTATGAGGATGTTGGTTCTTGTGTATCAACATCCTGATTGACTTCAATATATTCCTATTGTTGGGGCTCCTCCATTAGTTTTGTATCCTAAGATGGTTCTGGGGTCACAGTCAAAACTTCTAAGTTTGGATCAGGAATTACCTCAGTCTCTAGTTTACCTGTTTCTTCTTGAATGGTAACCTCGACAAAAATTTCTAAAGGTGTTGGTTCTTGTGTGACGGCACCCTGATTGGATTCAATGTTCCCTTCATTAGGATGATCCAGCAATTTTGATGGTTGAGACTGTAATTTCTTAGCTTCTTCCACTTTTATATCGGGGATTAGTCCTACCTTTGGTTCATATTCTTTCCTTACTTCTGCATCAGGTACTTCTTATTATTCTTCAACTGCTGGAACAGGCTTTTGGGTCCCAAATGCACGCATTGTGACTTTGTAACCTAATTGATTAAAAATTTCCCCACATGCAAGACAGACTACTTTCTCCACTTCTTCATCCTCCTTAGCATGGGATGATCCTTATAACTGGTCTGCAGCTTCTACGAGTGTGTGCAGTCTTCTCTCTACCTTTTTCCTACATGACTCCTTCCAATTCTCCAATTCTTTCTGAAGAAATTGCACTTCTTCCTTCAGTACCCCATTTTCATACAAAAGCCCCTCAATTTGAGGTTCTTCTGCAACAGGATCCTGTGGAGCATTGCTTGTCCTAGGTCTCAAAATGGGAAATTCAATGTTTGCTTTAATATTTGCCCATTTTTCCCATGCTGCAACTGATCTGGGTCTCCTTCTTCTCATTGGCCTTAAAGCATGCACCTCCTCCTTTGATATTCTTCTCTTCTTTTGTGGTAGAGGGGTCTCTAGTTATGCAGCTGATGTAGAAGGAATGTTTCTTATTTCAGAATCTTCTCTGGTTTCTATCATCTCTATTTCCTCCTCAACAAGAGTTCCCCTCCATTCCGAAGAATATTCAATGGTGAAAACCTCTACATTATCTTCTGTCATCATGGCTCCTACAGCTTCATATTCAACTTTCGCAGCATTGACTATTGTTCCAGCTTCAGCTTCTGCTAATGGAGCTCCCAAATCCTTTATCCCTTCTACAGGATTTGTTTTTGCTGCATCCTCACTTGATTCTTCTTCTTGGTTATCGGATTCTGTTTCATCCTCCTTTTCTTGATCATCTGATTCTACCTCATCTTCCCCCGCAACTAAAATGGAGGGACTCCTGTCCTCCTACTCTTCTTCCAATTGAACATCCAACACAAGTGTAGGTGCCCTTACTTCCTCTCTAATTGGAACCTCAAGAAAAAGTACAAGTCCCATGGATACATGAGGTTGGCCAGTAAATTGTTCTTGTGTTTGATTTATCTGAGCTAAGTCCCTTAAGATTAATAGTTTAATGAGGCCATGATGGATAAGGGAATAATATGGATGCTTAGCTGATCTGACAAATCCCACCATATGATGTAGGTCTTTGAATAGAAAAAATGGAACATTAAGTAGATTTTTGTGGCATAAATGAGACATCAGTGGAAACTCAGAATAATAGATTGTCTTATACCTACCTTCACAGGTGATATACTTTTTAAGGAACATGGACGCTTGATCCCATGGGAGAGGAAGTAGTTGTAATTCTATTCCCCTCCCTGATGGATGCAATTGTTCACCTGCCACCAAAAATTCCTGTACTACGGTAGCATTGGGAGTCCTTCTCCCAAACCAAGCTCCTCCTACCTGCGAGAGGCTAGTAACCTCAGCCACAATTGCCTCAGAAACTTCTATCCACAAACCCATGATCTTCGAGTGGGTTTCTATAATATTTAAATCAAACTACAAAGTAGTTTCATGATGAAAACCATTGAGACATTGGAAAAACTCGGTTGAGCCCGCGACTTCGAAGATAGAAAAAACTGCAGCATTCTTTTGTAATTATTTTATGTTTGGAGGTTCTTGCTGGGCTAGGATACCCATGTTATCCTTCTTTCTAAATACCAGTATCAACTTAGCAAATTACAGGCCCCGATAATGGAGGTTTCAGTGCAGAGCATGCACGAGGAGCTGAGGTTGGATTTGGGAAAATTGGAAAGTTAAGACAGTCGTAAGCATAGAATCATTGATAAGATTTTTCCCCAAATTAGGAAAGGGTGGAAGTCGTGAAATAAACGTGAGTGGCCATTTGATCATGGGAATGGACAGCTAACGAAGTACGGGTGTAACGACAGGTATAAAAAGGTAGGTATGATTAACTCTGTCAAATCTACTTAATGCTTAATCATGTAAATAACCAGAACCATACCTTAATAATTATGAGATAAACTGTGACTTCTCGAAATAATACAGCATGTCAATGCAGCCTTCAAATTTAAACAGTATTGTGCATGTGTCGCCATGATCCTCCTCCCGATGAACCAAAAACTGTCTTATCGACCTTGACGTAATCATAATTAAAGTTGTGAGGTGAGTCGGAATCAACAAAATCACAGGCAACAGAAATTCTGGATGAATTTGGAGGATTTACAGCCCGAATGTGGACAAATCTGGAGGAGTTGCAACCACAAGCCATAGGAAAAATTAGCCAAATTAGCAGAGTCACAGCTGCTAGAAAGAGTAAAAGTGGAAAAAAATTAACAGAGTTGCATCTACGCTGAACGAGAAAATGGACAATGTTTTATGGAGTTACTGACATACGGAACAAAAAAATGGCAATATCTTACAGTGTTACAGCTGCAATGGAACAAAAAACTAGGCAAGGTTTTACACTGTTGCAGCTACAACGGAACGAAAAAGTAGGAAAGTTTTACGGTGTTGTAGCTGCAACGGAAAGGAAAAGTAGGAAAGGTTTTATGGTGTTGTAGCTACAGAATAGGAAAAATAGGTAAGGTTTTACGGTTTTACAGCTATGGAACGGGAAAAAATAGGCAAGGTTTTACAGTGTTGCAGCTGCAACAGGGCCGAAAAATAGGCAAATTTTGCAGAGTTGCAGCTACTCCAAACTGTTCATCATTCAAATTATTTTTTTTCTTCATGGAGATTTTTTCCCAAGACATGAAGTTAGAATATGGGTTCCAGTCATCATGGTCGGTCATGACCATTGCTCCCTAAGTTAGTTCCTACATAGATTCTTTGAAAAAAATGATCAAGCCTAAAGGAAAACAATGCAAAAAGAAAAAAAACAGTAAACATCAATTTATTTATGTACAAAACTTTTTTGTGCAGAAATCACAATGACTTTCTAAATATTAATAGGGGTAGAGAAAGATTCCTACCCTTGCGCTAACTAGTACCCCAGATCAGCTGCAACCTGTGAAATAAATGCATCCCTTAAAATTGGTTTGTGGTACAGTCACAGCCTGTGACCATTAGAAAATAATGGTGTATGGTTTTCGTCAATGGTGACCAGGCAGACTGTACCATTATTAAACACTATGTCTATCTGATATGGACCCAACCATCTTGTGCGTAGCTTACCTTTAAAGTCCCTTTTGAATCTTGAATCATATAATAATGCCCAATCTCCCTCATAGAAGAATCGCTTCTTAATGAACCGATCGTGCCAATTGGATCTCTGTTGCTGAATTAATGTTGTCTAATCCACAGCAGCTATACTTTTTTCCTCAAGTTCATTCAATTGATTAAATCTATTCCTCTGGGATTCAGTTACAACTAATTTTATCTCCATGGCTATCTTCAAGTTTTTTATTTTAAAATCAATGGGAAAGATAGCGCTCTTGTCATACACCAAGTCATAAGGAGAGAAACCTATAGTATTGCACCACGTAGTGCGATATGCCCATAGTGCTTCCGGAGTCTATCACCCCAATCTCGGTGATGTCTCCTGGCTGTTTTGGTGAGGATAGCTTCAATGAATTTATTGGTACTTTCCACCTAGCCATTGGCCTGAGGATGGTATGGTGAAGCTATCATGTGCTGAATATGGTACTTTTGTAGCAAATTTTCAAATTTATGTGACACAAAATGCGGTCCTCCATCTGTGATTACTTCCTTGGGTATTCCAAAATGAGTGAAGATTTCTCCATACATGAAATCTATTATAGGCTGGTCATTAGCATTCACCAAAGCCAGAGCTTCTACCGATTTTGTCATGTTGTCAGTGAAAAATAAAATGTAATCTTTCTATTTTGAGTGAGGATTGACAGGCCCAATGAAATCTAAGGCCCATCTATCAAAGGGTTCCACCACCAAATGTGGTAGAAGAGGCATTTCATCCAATCTGTTAGTTTGTCCCATTCTCTGACAGCTGTCACAAGACTGGACATAATTCTTGGCATCCTTGAAAACTTTCATCCAATAATAGCCCATTACTAGCACCTTATGACATGCTCTCATGTCTACAAAATTTCATCCACATGGCTCATCGTGACAAGCCTTCAGAATATGGAAGACTTCATCCTCCCTTACACATCTCCTAATCTCAAGATCAAGACCTGTGTAGAAAAGATGACCATCTATCCAGCAATATTTGGAACTTTGTTGAATAATATTCCTTTTCTCTCTTTTTGACAAGTGTGTCAGAAGCTTACCTGCAGCCAACTAGTTAGCAACATCTGCATACCAAGGGGAATGAGCTGAAACTGCAAATAAGTGTTCATCTGGGAAAGAATCCTCAACTGGCAATCTGTCATCACTGTTATTAAAATAGGATAAAAAATCAGCAACAACATTTTATTTCCCAAGTCTGTCAACAATGGTAATGTCGAATCCCTATAACAGTAACAAACATCTAGTTATTCTAGCATTTGTAATCGGTTTTTCATTAAATACGTGATGGCTAAGTGGTCAGTGTGTACAAAGGTGGGGTATCCAGTGATGTAGTGTTTGAATTTCTTAATGGAGTAAACAGTGGCTAAAAATTTCTTTTATGTAAGAGTATAATTGAGTTCAACAAGGGCCAAGTTTTTACTGATGTAATAAATTGCATATGGTGATTGACCATCCTATTGTCCCAACACTACTCCAGTGGCAGTGTCTGAGGCATCTAAGGAAATGTGAAAAGGAAGAGCCCAATCGGTCCCCCTTAATATAGGAGTTGTATACCATGTCTTCTTAAGCTCAGTGAATGTTGTCTGGCATGCATCATTCCAAATGAATTGTACATCCTTCATCAATAAGGTAAATAAAGGAGAAGCTAGTTTAGAAAAATTCTCTATAAATCTTCTATAATAACTAGCATGCCCTAAAAAGATACGTACCTCTTTCTATGTTCCAGGAGTGGGTATGTTTCCAATTACCCTAATTTTGGATGGCTCTACCTGGATACCATCAGTAGAGATAAAGTGCCCCGGCACTACACCCTCGCTCATCATCATGTGGCACTTCTCAGTGCTCAAAGATAGCTGGGTTTTCTCACAGCGTGTTAAAACCTTCTCCAAGTTTTTTAGTTCCTCTTCAAAGTCACTTCCATAAGGGGTAAAATCATCCATGAAAATATCCATACTGTCATTAACCATTTCCCAAAATATGCCAATCATAGCTCTCTGAAAGGTGGCTAGTGCATTGCATGTTGATGTATATGTAACTTTGGAATGTATTTCACTTGTATTTCTTATATATTGTAACCCGATGTTTATTTCGAGATGTACTTGAGTCATGTCATGCCTTGATGTTCCTATAGAGAAGATCTATAATGTAAACAAGTCATGTCAAGTCATTGTGGGTAACCCTCCTCTTGGCTAAGGGTTAAAGTCCCCGCATATCCGGGGCACTAGGGTTATTAGACTCTCCTAGTGAGGTCGGCCCTAGTAGGGTTTGGTCAAGTCAAGAATTAGTATAAATAGAGAGTTGGCATCTCTATTTATCACACACATCTCATACACACTCAAGTTTAGCGCATAGTCGAGGAAGGAGAAGACAATGGGCTAGATAGAAAGAAGGTTACTGTTGTCGAGAGATCACTTACTGTTTTGGGTTCTACTTTTGGTGCTAATTCTATCTCTGAGGAAGTTGTGGGGTTTTCACCATTTATGGTTTCCCTGAGGATAAACATTGTGTTCATTGTCTCTTGTGTTTGATTGATGTGCCAGTTATTCTCTCAGTTAAAGATCCTAATGTATTGCTAGCTTAATGATGAAATTCTAACATGGAATCAGAGCTAACCTAAGAAGAAGACACTGTGCAGCTGCGGGAACTATGGATTCCTAGTTAGTGGATCTTCCTCCATAGATTTTCAGCAAAATAAGGTTGGATTAACTCTCCTCCTTAGGGCGCATCTTTCTATCGAAGCAGAATCCAATTCTGAGGTTTTTCAGTTTTGGACCTAACACTACTGCCAGAAATTAGGGATTTTCACAGAAGAGGAGCTTTTCAGTGAGCCCAGGCCTGGATTGATCTCCTCCCCAAAATCAAATTTAGGGATCAAATTCAAAGCATTTGGTTGGACAAAACTCTAGAAAAGCAAAACCCTAATTTGCTACAGAACCAACACTGCAGGATTTCAGCTCCAAATCCAAATCAAACATCTTGACCTGGTAAGATCTAAGTCTTTTGTATTTCCATTTGAGGTTCTCAATTTAAGATGTCTCATCATACCAATCTTGATGAAAAGCTTGAGGGAGCTGATAACTTCTAAGCCTGGAAGAAAATCATTTGGACTCCTATATCAATGAGGAGGTTCTAGTTCCAGAGGGAGAAGAGGCTAAGTCCTTACATAAGAAGAAGTTGGTTATGGAAAAGAGAATCATTTATGATTCTATCAAGGATCACCTCATACCACATGTGTCCTCCCTCAAGACACCTAAAGCTATGTTTGATGCCCTAACCAAATTGTTTAAAGGGAAGAATGTAAACAGGAAGATGACTCTGAGAAACCAATTGAAGAATGTAAAGATCCATAATGTTGAGACAATTCAGTCTTACTTTACAAGGGTATCTTAGATCAAGGAACAACTGGAAGCAATAGATGAAGAAGTGGAAAATGCAGATATTGTGATGACCACCCTGAATGGTCTCCCTAGATCATGGGACTCTTTCATTCAAGGGATCTGTTCCAGGAAGAAGTTAGTCAAGTTCAGTAGACTATGGGAAGAATGCTCTCAAGAATAAGCTCATATAGCAGCTCTAGAAGAGAAGAAGGGAAATGAAGATCAAGCTCTCACTGTTCACTCCAAGAGAACTAGAAGGAACCATCATCACTCCAAAGGTAAGATCTCACACCCTAAAAGAGATATGTCTACCATTATATGTTACACATGTGATCAGAAAGGTCACATATCTAGATTCTTCCCTAATAAAGGGAACTTAAATAAGAAGAAGGAAAACAAGATAACACATCATGCTCATGTTGCAGAAGATGATGAACCTTCCACAAATAGAATCAGACAAGAAAGTGATTCTTCAAGTGATGAAGAATATGTACTGATCTCGGCTCTTACGGGAACTGTTTCACATGGAAGAAATGATTAGCTCATAGACAGTGGTGCTTCCAAGCATATGATAGGATTCAAAGAATCATTTGTGAAGCTATCTGAACATGAGTTACCTCACAAGATGAAACTTGGGGATGACTACCAGTATCCAATAAAAGGTAGTGGTGAATCCTCCTATATACTAGACTCTGGAAAGTCTATGAAGATGAAGAATGTATTATTTGTTCCAGGACTAAAGAAGAACCTCCTCTCCATATCTGCATTGGATGCAAAAGGAATGAGGGTTTCTTTCATAGATGGCCAAGTTCTTATGCGGCCAAAAGGAAAGACTTTTGACGATGCAATAGTGATTGGGGAACAAGAAGGAGGTCTATACAAGCTGAAGGGCCAACCAGAACAAGCTTTGGTTCATGACTCAGTAGAACCAAATGAACTTTGGCATAGAATTCTTGCACATGTGAATTACATAGCACTACCACTTACAATCAAAGCTATTGAAGGTATTCCAAAAATTCAAGCAAAACATGAATGGGTTTGCAAAGGATGTGCGAAAGGAAAGAACACAAAGAAGACATTTCCAAGTAGTGAAAGCAAAGCAAAAGGAATATTGAAAATCATCTAGTCCGATGTATACGGACCAATGTCATCAAGCTCACTAAGCAGGTATGTGTACTATGTTTCTTTTATTGATGAATTTTCTAGGAATACATGGATTTACTTCATGAAGAACAAATATGAAGTGTTCGTCAATTTCAAGGAATTCAAAGCCTTGATCGAGAACCACATTGAAAAGAATATCAAGACTTTTCAATCAGACAATGGTGGAGAATTCACTTTGAATGAGTTCAAGGAACTATGTAAAGACTCAGGGATTAAGAGGGAGTTTTCCACCCCTTATAATCCACAACAAAATGGGATTACAAAAAGGAAGAATAGAACTATCATGGAAGCTGCAAGAGCTATGATTCATGATCAAGATCTTCCTATGCATCTTTGGGCAAAATCAGCCAGAACAACAGTGTATGTACAGACCCGTACTCCACACATAGTACTCGAGAACAAGACTCCTGAAGAATTCTTCTCCGACAAGAAACCAGAATTCAGCCATCTTAGAATATTCAGCTGTCCAGTGTACATACACATTCCAAAAGTGAAGAGGACAAAATTATATCCTTTAGGAAAGAAGGGTATATTTGTGGGATACTCTAAAAGCTCGAAGGCTTACAGAATATACTTCCTAGGGTTCAAGAATATTGACATCAGTAGGGATGTAACATTTCACGAAGATTCAGCCTACATCAAATCTAGAAAGAAACCTCCTGAAGAATCTCCCAGAATTCATGATACAATCATGAACGAAGAAACTCAAGAAGAAGATCAAGAATTTTAAGAACCACAAAGACCTGTAGATCCACCACAGGAGAACAATCCTCACAAGAGGAAACCTGCTTGGGTATGAGAGATTATCCAAGGTGTGGAAAGATATGGGGTTCCAGAAGAGAATCTTAGAGAAAGAAAGAGGACCAGATCCTGTTCCAGTTATGTAGCTTTACTATGTGATTTCATTGATAAAGAACCTTCCAAATATGAAGAAGCGGTAGAACGTAAATAATCGAAGGATGCTATGATCAAAGAGTATCAATCAATCATGAATAATGATGTTTGGGATGTTGTCCCAAGACCAAAAGGGAAGTTAGTTGTAACTTCCAAATGGATCTACAAGATTAAGCATGTTGCAGATGGTAGTATAGAAAAATATAAAGAAAGATTTGTTGCTCGTGGTTTCTCACAGAAAGAAGGAATAGACTATGAAGAAACCTTTGCACCTGTAGCCAGATACACTTCCATCATATCGGTACTTTCTTTGGTTGCAGTAATGAAATGGAAAATACACCAAATGGATGTCAAGACTACTTTCTTGAATGGTGTAGTAGAAGAGGAAGTGTATGTGGAGCAGCCACTCGGTTTTGCGACACATGGCAGGGATTCTCATGTGTGCAAATTGAAGAAAGCCCTATACGGTTTGAAACAGGCACCCAGGACATGGTACAGCAGAATTGACAGCTTTCTATCCAGTTTGGGCTTTACCAAGAGTAAAGCAGATTCCAACCTTTACTAAAAGGTTGAAGATGGAAACTCAGTGATGCTTCTACTATATGTAGATGATCTATTTATGACAGGTATGGATAGGTTGATTGCTGATACGAAGAGAAAGCTTACTGCCGAGTTCAAAATGAAGGACTTAGGAATGATGCATTATTTCCTAAGTATGGAGGTGTGGCAGACTATGGATGGAATCTTCCTTGGACAAGGGAAGTATGCAGTAGAGATCCTGAAGAGATTTGGGATGATGGACTGCAAGGCATTAACCACACCTATGGCATCAAATCTAAAGCTATTGGGTGATGCTTCATCAGAATCGATTGATTCTGTGATGTATCATCAGATGATGGGGTCCTTGATGTACCTGATGAACATGAGACCAAATATTTGCTTTACTGTAAACACCTTGATCCAATACTTGACAGATCCGAGACATGTTCACTTGACTGTTGCAAAGCATATTCTAAGGTACCTGAAGGGTACGGTTTATTATGGACTCAAGTATAAGACTGATCAAAGGATTAACCTGGAGGGCTATGTTGATTCAGATTGGCCAGGCAGTGCCATCGATAGGAAGAGTACTTCAGGGTGTTGCTTTAGTATGGGATTAGGTGTGATATCGTGGTTTAGCAGGAAGCAATCCTGTGTGGTACTGAGTACAGCTAAAGCAGAGTATGTCGCAGCTTGTTTAGCTAGTTGTGAGGCAGTATGGATGAGGAAGCTACTATCTGATATATTTGATCTCCAGTTAGATGCTACTTGTATATACTGTGACAACTAGAGTTGTGTAAAGTTTTTAGAGAAACTAGTATTCCATGAAAAGTCAAAGCATATCGAGATCAAGTATCCCTATATCAGAGATATGGTGCAGAGAGGAGCAGTGAAGCTCTAGTATGTTGCGATGGATGAACAAATAGTTGTTTTGTTGACTAATCCATTGGCTAGGGTGAAGTTTGAGTACTTCAGAGGGAATCTTGGTGTTCTCTAGATCAAGATTCCTCCCAAGAGGAAGTGATGAGTCTGTGATGAGCCATTCTGACATGATGAGAGGATTGGTTCCTTCCATGGTCAGATATAAGTGTTGTGCCTTTCCGACATGGTGAAAGGATTGGTTCCTTACATGGTCAGATGTAAGAGCTATGACATGGTGAGAGGATTGGTTCCTTCCATTGTCAGGTGTATGTGATGATGCCACATCCAGAATGAAAAAGGGCTGGCTCTGTGAAGACACATCTAGTATGAAAAAGGACTAGCTCTGTGTTGATGCCACATCCAGCATGAAAAAGGGTTGGCTCTGTGAAGACAAATCTAGTATGAAAAAGGACTAGCTATGTGTAGATGCCATATCCAGTATGAAAAAGGATTGGCTCTGTGAAGACTCATCTAGTATGAAAAAGGACTAGCTCTGAGTGTGTGCCACATCTAGTATGAAAAAGGACTAGCTCTGTGAAGACTCATCTAGTATGAAAAAGGACTAGCTCTGTGAAGACTCATCCAGTATGAAAAAGGACTGGCTCTGTGTGTGTTCCAAATCTAGTATGAAAAAGGACTAGCTCTATGAAGACTCATCTAGTATGAAAAAGGACTGGCTATGTGTGTGTTCCACATCTAGTATGAAAAAGGACTAACTCTATGAAGACTCATCTAGTATGAAAAAGGACTAGCTCTGAGTGTGTGCCACATCTATTATGAAAAAGGATTAGCTCTGTGAAGACTCATCCAGTATGAAAAAGGACTGGCTCTATGTGTGTTCCACATCTAGTATGAAAAAGGACTAGCTCTGTGATGATACATCCAGTATGAAAAAGGACTGGCTCTGTAGATGTACATCTAGCATGAAAAAGGGTTGGCTCTGTAGAGATTCCTATGACGAGAAGAATCAAGAGATAGCACCCATGATGATGACCCAGTGATGATCAAGATCGAGTGATGATGATCCAGATCCAGTGATGATGATCCAGTAGTGATGATCCAGATCCAGTGATGATGTCCAGTGATGATCCAGATCCAGTGATGATGTCCAGTGATGATCCAGATCCAGTGATTATCCAGATCCAGTGATGATGTCCAGTGATGATCCAGATCCGATGATGAAGATGACTTGAAGATGAAGATGACTTGAAGATGAAGATGACTTGAAGATGAAGAAGACTTGAAGATGACGAGGACTCGATGATGATACAAAAGATACAGAGAAGAAGACTTGTGCTGAAAATTGTGTCGAAAGATACCTTCGTAGTTAAGAGGGAGTGTTGATGTATATGTAACTTTGGAATGTATTTCACTTGTATTTCTTATATATTGTAACCCGATGTTTATTTTGGGATGTACTTGAGTCATGTCATGCCCTGATGTTCCTATCAGGAATATCTATAATCTAAACAAGTCATGTCAAGTCATTGTGGGTAACCCTCCTATTGGCTAAGGGTTAAAGTCCCCGCAGTTACAGGGCAGTAGGGTTATTAGACTCTCCTAGTGAGGTCGGCCCTAGTAGGGTTTAGTCAAGTCAAGAATTAGTATAAATAGAGAGTTGGCCTCTCTATTTATCACACACATCTCATACACACTCAAGTGTAGCGCATAGTTGAGGAAGGAGAAGACACTGGGGCTAGATAGAAAGAAGGTTACTACTGTCGGGAGATCACTTAGTGTTTTGGGTTCTACTTTTGGTGCTAATTCTATCTCTAAGGAAGTTGTGGGGTTTTTACCATTTATGGTTTCCCCGAGGATAAACATTGTGTTCATTATCTCTTTTGTTTGATTGATGTGCTTGTTATTCTCTCAGTTAAAGATCCTAATGTATTGCTATCTTAATGATGAAATTCTAACATTGCATAAGCTGAAGGAGAGTACCCTATATACAAAGGTACCCCATGGGTAGGTGAAGGTGGTTTTGTCTTGGTCTTCAGGAGTGATCTAGATTTGATTGTATTCACTAAAACCATCTAGAAAGGAGAATAATTTCTTCCTAGACAGGGTATCAAGTACTTGGTCGATGAAAGGTAGAGGAAAGTGGTCTTTCTGTGTTGCCTTGTTCAGCTCTCTGTAATCCATGCATACTCTCCA
The DNA here is from genome assembly GCA_001517045.1 of Pseudotsuga menziesii. Lineage (NCBI taxonomy): Eukaryota > Viridiplantae > Streptophyta > Pinopsida > Pinales > Pinaceae > Pseudotsuga > Pseudotsuga menziesii. The sequence goes on along the minus strand of LPNX010930523.1, from coordinate 119,045 downwards.
GTTATCATTCTTCTTGGGTATTATCATGAGTGGAGAAACCCACTCTCTGTCTGAGATTAGGTATATAAACCCTGCTTCCAATAGTTTTTTAATTTCCTCCTTCACTATGTCCCTAAGATTGGGGTTCATCCTTCGTTGTGGCTAGCACACAAGCTGGGAGTCACTCTTGATATAAATGTGGTGGGTGCACAAATTAGATGGGATACCCTTCATGTCTGTGTACTCCCAGGTGAATGCCCCCTTATGCTTTTTCAAGAGAGTGATTAGGAATTCATGTTCATCAAGAGTAAGATTGGGATTGATATTCAGTGTTTTTCCAAGTTCTATCTCGACTGGAACACTTTTAAAATTCTTCAATACTGGAATTATGTGGGTATCACTGACTAATGTCTCCTCTATGAGATTTTCTTGCTCTGTTTCACCTAGAGTACTGTTCAGGATCTAATAAATTTGTTTATTGATAGTGGTGGGTTCACTGATCCAAACGGTGGGCAGAATCATATTAGAGAAAATTTCAACTCAAAATGGGCCTTTTAACTTTAACTCGAATTCCATGTCACCATGTGTTAGCCAATGAAATTGCTTTAAATTTGAAATACCGTATAGGTCTTAAACACTTTTTTAATATAAATTTGGGGATAGGTATCATAAAAAAAACTACTTTTTTTGTTTGTATTTTCGACATATCTCCCCATGTTTTTACTCAAATTTCGATTGGGAGAGCTCGTTGGATGCGGAATTAAATTCCGCATCCAACGAGTGCCCACTCAGCATACTTTTGATGGACACCAATACCCAAAAAACAAGACATACCTAAAAAAATGTGATGATGATGTCATCATCACATTTTTTCAAGTATTTCTTGTTTCTGGGGTAGCGGGGTCTATGAAAAGTATGCCGAGTGGGTACTCGTTGGATGCAGAATTAAATCATTGTCACGTTTTTTCAAGTTTTTCTTGTTTTTGGGGTAGCGGGGTCTATAAAAAGTATGCCGAGTGGGTACTCGTTGGATGTGGAATTTAATTCTGCATCCAACAAACTCTCCCAATCTAAATTTGAGTAAAAACATGGGGATATATGTCAAAAATACAAGCAAAAAAGTAGTTTTTTTCTTTTCTTCCTCCAAAATTAAAAAAAATTATTTTATTATTTTAACTATTATTTTATTATTATTTTTTAGGAGGCCCATTTTGAGTTGAAATTTCCTCTATTGTGAAATTGTTAATGGCGTCGTCTTCTATTTCATCTTTAAAGGCCAAGGATCTCCCTATTATTAACAGTAGCTCAACACCCTCCAGGCTCCTCTAGATCTACCCATAACAGAGTTTCAGCTTCTAAACTAGACCAATATGGAGGATACAAGGTAAGGATTTTCATTTCAGTCCCATCTAAGATGGACATAGACCCTGACCGGTAGCTGATACAAGCGTCAGCTATGGCCAACGAGGGTCTTCCCAGAATTAGCAGGTGCCCCCTAAGCTGCGACTTGGGTTGTAAAACCAAGAAGTCAGCTGGGTATTCCCATGAATCAACTGAGATGATGAGGTCATCCAAGATTTCCTTGGGTTTGATGGTGGACCTATCTTCCAGTTATAAAATGGTAGGGGTTGGCCTAAGATAAGTGAGCCCAAGTTTTCATATAGTTTCTATGGTCATGACACTAATAGATGCGCCTAAATCTACCAGAACATTTGGTATCTGCATGTTCCCAATCTGCATAGTGACACTGGGGTTCCCAAGATCATCATATTTGGCTAGGAGGGTTTTTCCCATTATCAGTTCAGATAGTTTCCCTATGACATGAACAATGGGAGGATCCCTGGGTTTTCTACCTGTTTTTCTTCTACAAAGATCCCGAACAGTTCTGGCATAGATAGGCACATCATGAAGGGCCTCCAATAGTGGAAATTTGACATAGAGGTTTTTTAACTCTCCTAACAGGTTAAATTGAGGTTTCCCCTTTGCCTTCTGTAGTGTTAGTCTTTCAGGGTATATCGGTTCTCTAATCAGTTGTGTAGGATGTGTTTCAATAGATTCTTCTCTTTTTGTTTCAGCCAGTGTCTCAATAGAACTTTTAGCATCCTCAATAAGGGGGATTGCTCCGTTGGATGACTACTGTTGATTCGTCATTTATTTAGACGCAGAGGATGGAACATCCTCAATGACAAAAGGCTCCACTACCCTCCCTGATCGTAAGCGGATATCGTTACAGGGAACTGGAGTAATGGAGTAAGCGGGCATGTTGGTAGTCTCAAACTGGTGGACTTATTTATTGTTTGGGTTGGGGTTAGGTTGCAGAGGAAGCTGCGGTCGTATAAGCATATTAGGTGCAATATTGTTCTTGAGTTGCAGGTGCGGCTGCTAATATGGTTGAGGGTATTGTTGAGCAGGGTATGGTTGATGAGGAAACTATTGGTGTGGAAACTATTGAGGATATTGGCTATGGGAAAACTGGTTTCTTAGATGGAAGTTTCTCCACCCGGGAGACCAAGAATTTTGTTGGTTTGGTGTCTATGTCCAAGAGTTCCAAGAGTTGAAATTCTACATAGGAGGTTGAGAAGGATGCCATTGATGGGTGAAATAAGGTGAAGGGAATTATGTATTCATGTGATGCATATTATTCCAATTATTCATATTATTTAAAAATGGAAACGAGTCTGGAGTCATACCTTGGTTTCAAGGTTGCCAAGGATTTTTTTGGGCAATGAAGTAGGTTGGTTCCACGTCTGTAGTTGATTCCTGCATAATTGCCTTCACTTGAGGTAGTGAGGGGCACTCCTTTATATCATGGTTCAATTCACAGAGCTAACACACTTCCACTTTGTCGAGTGGGCACTCCTTCAGGGGATGTTTCTTCCTACATTTGGGGTAGAATACACCGAGTGTTAGATCCTCTACTGCTTGTTTCTTCTTTTCCCTCAGGACATATATTTCTAAGGAGATGGAGCTCATCATTTCTATTTTTAAGTTCTCTAGAAGGTTTCCTATTTCTGCTTGGGTATCTCCTCCATTGGATGACTTATTTTTTCTCTTGAAGACATCTTGTTCTAATTTATCCCGTTTTTTGTTCCTGAAAGATCCTCTGGAATACCTTTTGCACAATTCAACAATATTTTCAAATGATTCCTTTGAGATATCCTCCTTTCCCAGCAGATTCAACATACCTAAGCAGTCTTCCCTAATCCCACGAAGTAGGATTATCTTGAGCACATCTAACCCAATATTAGTATGTCCAGCCCTCTGCACATTGTACAAGAGCCTCTCAAAAAAATATTCCAAGCTTTCTTTGTCCCTTTGTACCATCTTGAATAGTTCTTCTCTTTTATCTTTGGTGTTGTAGTACTCTTGTTATTTATCTAGGAACGCCTATTTCATTCGGTCCTAGTTGGTGACAGTTCCACCACCCAGGCTCATGAACCAACGTAGCGCATTATCCTTCAAAATAGCAGGGAAAAGTTTTAACTTCTGCTCACTGGAAGTGTAGTCGTAGCTATGATAGAGGATGTCAAACTCGAAGAGGAATTATTCTGGATCCTCTGTGGCTTTTCCATGAAAATGAGGTAATACTAATGGTGATATTTTTTTCATGGGGGCTAGTCCCTCTAGCTGTTGAATGGGGAACTGGAGTGTGGCAACTGTTCCCTCAAGAGGGGGATCATCATCATTGTGTTGATTTTCCCCCATCACCTATACATGATCTTTTGGCTCGCGTCTGTTATTCATATTTTCTTCTTCTCTTTCCTGCCTTGGTTCCTTCTAATTTTCTTGCTTCTTATGAAACCGTGTCCACTCATCCTTTGTCACCTCCTTCCCGTTAATGTGATAGACCATGTCTCGATCACCTGCTCCCATAGAACTAACTTTGTCTTCCTCCGTAGGGACATCTAAGGGTGTCATAGCTCCTCCTTTATTCTCCACTGCAGAAACAAATGCTTCCACCCTAGGGATAATTGGAATTATTCTTACGGAGGACCCCTGATGGCGAGCTCCAATAGAGGAATTGATTCTAGAAACCAGATCTTCAATGAATGTTCTTCTTCCCATTGCTGCGTTTCTACCACAACCTCAACCACCTACAATGTTAGTATTCTGAGGAGTTCTTGGGGTTGTAGGATTGTCACGTTGTACTCTTCTCATATTCATGCAACCCAAAACATGAAAACTTAAAAAGTAAAGAAAAATGAATGGATTCAACTACTATGGTGTCTAATCATTACCTTCCCCAGCAACAGCGCCAAAATGTTGAGCAGTCTATATGCAATTTAATTAAAGCTAACATACAGAATGTTCAATATAAATTGTCAACCCAGGAAAGTCTTTTTATTGCAAAGATAATTTACATTGTCTGTGCTTAAACACTAAGTAGCTGATGCTATTGAATAAACTATCCTACCTGTCTATTCAGCCCAACTCTTCCCATGATTAATATAATCTAAATTACCTTCCTAAGAATGCAGAATTGTAATTACCTTTCTACAACTTCAATATAGGAATGAAAGATTCATGAAATAAACATATAGACTTACTTTTGCACTAAGTTAAATCCTAATTTATCAGGCCATATGGAAATCCATCATAACTATCTTAATTCAACCTTAATCTAAGAATCAGAAATGCAGAAATTGAACTTCAACAATTATAACTGTAAATGGACTGAATTAGTACCAATTGAAAGAAAATAGGGATGAGCTTGGCTGTTACAACTATCACAAAATTGCATAAGGAAATTAACCTACACAGTCGACTTTCACACCACTTTGCTGCAGCTTACATGAAATGCAATTACTTGATCATTCAAGGAAACACACAATGAATCATTACTGTTGTAGCTATTACAAAAGAATGCATCTACTATAACATCCACACCACATGACAGAAAATATAAACACCTAATTAAATCGGCAATATCTTTGGGAGGGCAGGCCCAGCCTTCGAACAGAGACACCAGAGACTAACACAAGTTAAAATACGAGACTAACACAAGTTAAAATACAGAGATTTGAAGAATTCTTCTCCTTGTATTAGATGATAGAATGAAAGTACAATCTCTGTCACAACTTATACAATACAATCAATTATTTTCCAACCCTCGACTTTGAATAGTTCATAATATTTATTATACATTAATATTCATAACTTCCACCCACTAATATCAGGCAGCCATGAAGATCTACAATATTCAGGCTGCCCTATTACAATGTGTTGTTACAACTATGGGAGAAACAGAAGCAGGGAATATAGGAAGTCTATTGCTCGAGCCAATGATGAAGTAACAGAACCCATTTAAGAGATACTTTGTCAATTGCAGCTACCCTTGAATAATGGCGCGCTGCTGAGGCTGAGTCTACTGCAGCCTATCCTGTTGTAGCTTACGTGGAATGAGGATCTTTTACTACGTTTCACATGTAGAGATGGAGTCCATGGGTACAGCTAGAAATGGATGTTCATCTCTTCTAGAAAACCACTTGGCCTGATACACCTGTATTCTTCACATCTTGAACTATCTTCATAAAATCTCAATTTTCTAGCATAATCCAAGTGGCAAATCCCTGTTTATAACAATCATAAGTATTAATAAGATAAAACAATAAGTAATCATACATGTAAGGATTCAGGGCTCAAATGAAGGAAGAACATCTGTTTGGTGCATAAAATGGAGTAAGATAAGGCAAAATGGGTATAGTAAGTGTGGTAAAAAATGGGACATTTATAGGCCCAACAACACGGGCCAACCCGAACAGAGGTGAGTGTAGATCAGGTTTATATGATTTAGCCATACCATCTGGATGACCAGTCTAAATATCAGGTTGAACCATGGTCTGGATGCTAGGCTGAACCATGGACTGGACAAATTTTTCCTTCTGGTCTCTGGTGCGAGGTCATGGTAAGGGTACAAACTTAGGAGATACAGGGTTAACAGGGGTAGAATGGGTAGATGGGATAGCCTCTAATGTGTCTTCATCAATATGGACATCATTGGGGCTTTTCTTCTCTAAGGATGGGGTTTGACTGGCTTCGCGATTATGGAGATGCTGAGACCTTTTTCGAATGTTGAGATGGGGGTGAAGAACTTTAAACACAAAAGTATCCAAAGTATGATTCCTTTCTTTAAGTTGATCCAAGATCAAGAGCTTAATCAGACTATGGTGATATAAACTACCTTTGGGGTTAATGTTATTTTTCCTAACCTGGCTCGACATTTTCTCCAGGCTTCTAAGGAAATAAAAAGGAAAATTGAGAAACTTCTGATCAACAAAATGTGCTAACAAATGGAGATGGCAAGCTTTGAATACACTGAACTTACCCTCACAAGTGATAATATGTATGATGACAGTCAAAGGTTTGATGTATTCTGGATTAATCCAATTTTGGTGGAATCCCTTGATTCCTGCAACATGCTGGTATTATGGTTTAAGAGCAAAGTTGTGAGACACCCACAGAAGAAACCAGTGCTTATGCCATTGAGTTCCCTCTCTTGGTAGCTTAGTCACAAGCGTGATAGATTCATCAATTACTGGAAAGGTGAGATGAACCACCCTAGGTGTACTCCCATCAAAACCCATTGCCAAAAGCAGCGAAATTTCTTCCTCATATCCTTGCAGTAGGTGAAGAAAAGGATTCCATCCAGCCCCGAAAAATATCTCTCGACACTCTCGAAATTATGGTATCTGAAATAAATCTTGATAGCTCTTAGGTTCAAGTCGATTTAGCATTGTTTAGACAAAGGCAAGGATGCAAAGTTCACAAAGGGGTACAGGGAGATCGTGACTAAAATGGCTCTGTAGGGATAATAGTAGGTGAGGTGACAGAATGGGAATAAAATCGCAAGATGGTGGTTTAAAACGTGCTTTATTCAATCGATCAAACGATCACACCAAGGCTCAGAACGTTTAGGCGATCATGTTATTATGGAAAATATTAAGTTGAGTGTCGTTAAAGGATGCATGCGTTAATGGGCTCATAAGGTTTTGATCAGTTCAACCATGTCCAAAGTAAAATTTTGGATAGGTTGAATGTATTAATCAATGCGCTTTCATAAACCATATTCACAACCATAATAACTTAAGTGAACACAAGGATCGATCATTTGATGGTTTATATGTGGAAGAGGATAAGAGGGTAAGTGTGATAACAATATAATGATGACTGAAAAGTTATTAATGTCATATCACATCCATATGGGGGGATTAAGCTAGATCATATTATGTCAAAATCATATCATAGGTCGAAATTTTTCATGGTGCTCTTATAAGCGTGTAGATATGACTTAATAATCATAGGTATAGCTCAGCTAATTTCAGCTTTTTCCCAAAAACAAAATTAAGCTAACACCTTGACATGATTTTAATCATTACTGCTATAATACCACAGTTTTTATTCAAATCGCCATTTAGCATTTCATTCATACTAGCATTCGACCCTTCATATGGTCTTTCATATGATCCTTCATATAGATTTTTTCTGTAAAAACATGCTTTACTGGATCGGATTCCTGCTAGTTATCCTGAAAACATTTGTCATTTTTCAGAGGTAAATGAATATTTATATAAATAGTCAAAAAAATAAAGATAGTATAATCTTCACATCATAATATTCCTACCCCAAAACAAAGACATGGCGTGTCCTCAAGCCATGCATGAAAAACTAAGTAATTTCAAAATACTTTAATACAAAGTAAAATGGAAATGATGCAGATATGTACATTTATCAGAAACAACAATGCTTAGAAAGATCAAATGAATAATGATAGTATAATTGAAAAAATCCATAGGAAACGCTAGTCATCCATGCCTTATTGTAAGAATTTCTTGTCATCTCAAGAATATTTTTGAGTTTACCCTAGAGTTTGTGAGATTCCATAGTTATGGGTCCCATTTCTAGGACAATCATATCCTAGATATTGGTTGAATTAGATGGTTGCATCCAAGTCCAACTTACAGCCATTCTCTAATGACATCATAAACAATTGGCCTATGCATGTATTTATATATATTCTGGTTTTTTACAAATATATTATCATTTTTTCGAACCATGTGCATAGTGGTGCATTAGCCAGATCTATTTTACCTTATATTTGCCCGCTTCCAGCAATCCTGTTCAGTAACTCGACGGGTTTATCTTGGTACGATGCAAGCATAGCCCCACTGCCAGCAGGCCTTTTCAGTACCGCGATGGGTTTACTTGCATTTACCAAGCTTCCTTGTTTTCAGATGTTGCTTAGCATTGACCCGCTGCCAGCAAGCCTATTCAATACCCTGACGGGTTTGCTTCGTATAATGATTTTGAATATATGGAAGTCGGTAGGTACTAGAGCGTGCTAAGCCTACTAAACACATAGTTCAAATTTAGAACAAAGCTCATAAGTAATTTTTATAATGGCCTTAATTATGGATCATGTCAAAAGAGAATAACTTAAAGTTGTTCTTTGACCTTTCAGTCTATCTTCTTCATAAAATGTCAGTAATGTTCCCCACAAGCAGAAATTTCGCTTACTTTCAAGTTACCAAAAAAAATGCTTGAGAGGCAATTTTTGATAATAAGTATAGGATGAACTAGTAGTCCATAGGTGTAAGATAAGAATCTGAAGAATATGATAATTAGAGTAGGTATTTCAATCAACTGTACTATTAAATCAGAAATGTACATGTCTGAATCAAAATACCATATATAAAAGCATAACAAATTATAGAATAAGTGGTTAGGGATGATATACAAGGAATTCTTTTAATTGCACTATAAACTTCAATTTTCATAGTAACCAAAAAGAAAGAGTTAAGATATATTATGAGTCTTTTAAAGCACTACCCCTTTTCAGATAATACTCCATGAGCTGCTTATAGAGATAAAGTATTTGTAATCAACTACAAAATCACTTATTAGATGATTCATATTTATTCAAAAAGCATTCATAGAAATGAGAAAAAGGAAAAAAGCCTTCCTATTTTAATTGATAAGGCTGTAACAGGTGATCATGGAAGTGAATCTCTATATAAATGTAGTTAATTTGTTAGAAATGACTCTTACTTATTCAGGTGAACAAAAACATATTTATATATATACAAATAATGATAACCCAAAATAACTTTAAGGATCGGGAGGAGGAGGAATAATTTCCTGCAAGACATTTTATAGGAAATATTGTTTAGATATTGGTTGATGGTAAAGTCTAAGTCTGTGTGCATTTACTACAAAGGAAATTCTTGAACCATCAATTGTCTTAATTTATACTGACCCATTATCGAAAGCTGTAACTACTTCATATGGACCCATCCAATGAGTAGTTAATTTTCCTTTAAAAATTTTGTACCTTGAGTAAAATAGCAATGCCCAATCTCCAGTATTAAATTGTTTTTGCTTAATAAATTTATCATTCCATTTCTTTCGTTGATTATGTATTAACATTTTTCTTTGGATTGAATCCTGTATAATTTCATCTAACTCATTAATCTGTAACACTCGTTGTTTCTGTGCTTCATCCAAATTCATGCCTAATTACACTGCCATACGAAAGGTCTTAACTTGAAATTCGATAGGTAAAAGGACTTGTTTTCCATACACTAACTCATAGGGGGCATGTACAATAGTGTTTCTCCATGTTATCCTTTAGGTCTACAAGACCTCCGAGAGTCTATCTGCCCAATCCTTACGATGTAAGTGAATGGTTTTGGTTAAGATGGCTTCTAATACTTTATTGGTTGATTATATCTGGCCATTAGCCTAGGGATGATAAGGTGAGGATTTGTAGTGTCAGATGCCATAATTCATGGTGATTTCTTTCATCAACTAAGAAGTGAATTGAGAGCCTTGATATGAGACAATTTCTCTAGGCACACCAAACCGAGTGAATATTTCTTCATATATGAATTCTACTACCGATTTCTCTATGGCCCTAAAAAAATATTTAGCTTCTACCCGCTTAGTAACATAGTCTATGAAAAATAGGATATATATCTTTTTACGAGACATGGGAGAAATCGGTCCTACAAAATCCAAAGCCCATTTTTCAAACGGCTCTATCATGACCTGAGGATGTAAGGGCGTCTGATCAGAAGACATAGGTATACCCATTCTTTGGAAACTATCACATCCTTCAACATATTTGGTAGCATATTTGAAAATACTCATCCAGTAATAACCAGAGTGCAACACTTTGTATGTCATCCGTTTATCAAAAAAATGTCCTCCACATGGTCCATCATGGCATGCATGGAGGATATATGTCGTTTCATCCTCCCATACGCATCGTCTAATAATAAGATCTGGGCCAGTACGAAAGAGATCATTATCAACCCAGGAATAGTTAGAGCTATGTACTATAATGCGATGCTTCTCGAGTGGGGACAAGTGATTTGGTAATTTCCCAGTTGCTAAATAATTGGCAATGTCTGCAAACCAAGGGGTTTGAACAGATACAGAAAATAGATGTTCATCAGGAAAAGTGTCGTCAACAGGTTTAGTACTGTCCTCATGTTGAATACGGGAAAGGAAATATGCTACTAAATTCTCTTTACCATGTCGGTCAATGATAGTAATGTTAAATTCTTGTAATAAAAGAAGCAATCGAGTCACCCTACCATTGGTAATTGGTTTATTCATTAAAAACCTGATTCCAGAGTGATCTGTATGCACAAAAACTTCGTATCCTGTAATGTAATGGTGAAATATATTAATAGAATAGACTACTACCAAAAATTATTTTTCAGTAACAGTATAATTCAGCTCAGCAAGGGTCAAATTCTTGCTAATGAAATAAATGGCATAAGGTGATTGGCCTTATTTTTATCCTAGGACTCCTCCTATGGACGTATCAAAAGCATCAGTGGATATAGGGAAAGGAAGGGACCAGTCAGGACCCCTCAGTATTGGTGCCACTAATAATTTAGATTTTAAGACTTCGAAAGCACTTTGAAAATATTCAGTCCATTGGAATTCTACATCCTTTGTAAGCAGCTTAAACATTGGTGCAGCTATTTTAGTGAAGTTCTCAATAAAACGGTGATAATAGCCTACATGGCTAAGAAATCTTCTTACCTCTTTTTTATTTTTTTGAGAAGGAAGGCCAACAATTACTTCTATTTTCACAGGATCCACCTTGATTCCTTGGGAAGAAACATGATTCCCCAAGACTATACCTTTTGTCAATAACATTTTACATTTCTCATGACTAAGGGCCAGGTTTGTTTCTTGACATTGAATCATGACCTTCTCAAGTCTATCAAAGGCCTCTTGAAAGGTATTACCATAGGCTTTAAATTCATCCATGTACACCTCCACACAATCGTGTATAAGATCAGAAAAAAATCCTAAAACTGCATGGTGAAAAGTGGTAGGTGCATTACATAAGCCAAATGGAAAAACTATATAGGAGTATGTTCCCCAAGTGCATTCAAAAGTGGTCTTATATTTATCCTTGGGTGCTATTAAAATCTAATTGTATCCACTATATCCATCAAGAAAGGAAAAGTATTGTTTTCCTGACAGGGTATCTAACACTTCATCAATAAAGGGCAAAGGAAAATAGTCTTTAAGAGTGGCCTTATTTATATCTATGAAATCAACACAAATACACCACTTCCCTTTTACTTTCTTCAAGACTACCACCAAAGCAGACACCCATTTAATATCGGAGATAGGATAGATGAAATCAGCATTGAGAAGTTTTTGTAACTCCTCTTTTACTATCTCTTTTAGAGCAATATTCATCCTCCTCTGAGGCTATCTCATAGATTGAATGGTTGGATCCATGTAGATATGGTGAATATAGGTGTCAAGGTGTATACCTTTCATATCAGTGTATTCCCATGCAAATTCTCCAGATTGATTTTTAAGTACCTTAAGCAATTGTTCTTCTTGACTCTCGGTTAACCCTGCATTTATGTGTAAAACGTTTCCAGGGCTAACTTCACAAGGTACAGTATAAGACCCTATGTGCTATTCAATTGCAAAAACACATGGTGTTTCTATGAATGTTGAGAGAGCCATATTTTCTTGAAACTCATCTCCAAATATCTGATCAAGTTGGGAAAAATACTGCAGAAAATCTATACAAGTTGCGGAAGAGACAAACTGGTTTAATACATTCTAAGTATTTTTCTCCTGAAGTGCCCAGGAATAGTCACTAGGAAAGAAAATATCTTCAATATTTTCATCCCTAAAGGGGAAATCTAACCACCACAAAGTTTCAGTTACAGGTTGTGCTGGGGGATATAAAATAAGTCTCTGTGTAGACAACCCATTCGAAATGGTAATTTCCCCACCCCTACATCCTATAAAGGCGTTAGTAGTGGCTAACCATGGTCTCCCTAAGATAATAGGATGTCCTTTAGAAGTATCCTTTGATTCCATGACCATAAAGTCAACAAGGTATTCCCATGAAGCTACTGATACAATAATGTCATCTAGGACTCCAGCAGGTCTTACCGTGGTACGTCTGCTAGTTCTAGGATTGAAGGGGTAGGTTGAAGAAACTGTCCCAGTTGTAAAACTTCTAAAACTACGGTGGTCGTCATATTAATGGACGATCCTAAATTGATAAGTGTATTTTCTATGGTGGTATTATTTACAATCATAGTCACTACTGGAGCCCCTGGATTTGTATATTTTGCAATCTTAGATTGATCTGTCATACATTTAGACATCTCTCCTATAACATGAATTGTAAGGGGGTCTTTTTGCTTCTTTCCTACGAGATTAATCCATAGTTCCTTTATTACCTTGTTGTAAATTGGTATATCCTTAATAGCCTGTAGTAGAGGAATTTTGACACAAATATTCTTTAGTTCGTTCATAATGTCATACTCAGGATGAACTACGGGTTTTTCTATTGCTAGTCGTTCCAGAAATGGAGGAATCCTTTGTTCCAGAATGGGTTCTTGTTGAGGATGGGTATGCACTCCGATATTTGGAATATCCGCATCCTGCAGAATAGCATAATTCACCACTTCATTTAAATCTTCTTCATCATTGTCTTCACGAGTGATGACTGATGATTTGGGTCTATCATTTACAACTCTTCCAGATCGTAATTGTATCTCATGTATAGGTACAGTCGAAATAACATAGGATGGAAGAGTTTGCAACTCAATGCTATTAAGATCTTGAGTTGGATTATTATTTGGATTAGGTATCGGTTGTGCAGGTAATAATGTAGTTCGTGGAGGGTTTGTATTTTGGAAGTGATGAGGTTGTTGTGTAATAAGGGGAACTGGAGGCACAAAACCTGGTAAACATTGTTGGATATTGGCTGAGTGTTGAGGATACGAATAATTAGGTGCAGAGACAGGTGATGGTTGGGGGTAGGATTGTCCCCTCCACCCCTGTGGCCAATACTGTTGCTAAGTAAAATGAGGAGGAGAAGGATATTGGGGTGGCCAATGCTGCCAACTTGTAGTGTTCCACTATTGAGGTGGTTGGTAAGGTTGATAATAAGGTGGAGGTTTTGGTGACAAATTCGGATGTGGTGGAGAATCCCTTGGTTGCCAAGGAGGCCTCCTGGATGTTTCACCAACATCCCCACTCTTGTATATGGCTTGTAACCCTGGTAACAATGTGAAATCGTCTATTGGATGCTCCTCCGTACAGATGTGACATACAGAGATACTGTTTAATGGGAATTATCGTTGGGGATGTTTAGTTCTGCATCTTGGATAGAAAATGCTCATCATTGATTGTTCCTCTTATTATCTTTTCTTAGCTTGTAACGCATCTAGTTGAGAACCCATTTCTCCTAAAATATCAGTTTTAAAATTTTCCAATAGGTTTCCTAATTCTATCCTTGTGACTCCTCCTGAACTGGGAGTATTTCCTTTTAGATTTCTATTATAAGGCTCCTGAAGATTCCTCCCACCTTTCCCCCTACATCTGGATTAATTTCTACTTATCTCCCCAATTTGTGAAAAAGGTTTATGAGAGATATCATCGGATGCCATGAGATTAATGCTTTCTACCAACTCTTCTAATATCCCCTGAAGGAAGAGTGTTCGTACTACATCTTCTCGAAGGTCATTATGTTTATATTTATGTAATTATATAGATAAATCTTTTGAGATAGTCTTCCAAGCTCTCATCTTCGATTTGTTGTATCTTAAAGATATCGTTTCGAGAGTCTCTTGGTTTGCAATACTCTTGGTACTTTCATAAGAATGTAGTTTCCATATCTTCCCAAGTTCTGATACTAGATTCTCCTAATCCCATGAACCATCTTAAGGAAGAGTCTTTTAATGTAGCTGGAAAAAGTTTTAATTTATGGGCATCTTTTAGATAGTTATAACTTCTATAGAGGATTTCAAACTCGAACAAAAGTGTGTCAGGATCTTCATTACTTTTCCCATAGAAAGTAGGTGAGGAAGGAGGGATGTTCTTCATATGTATATCTTGTGTAGTGTCTAAAATAGGGAACTCGAGGGTAGTCTCAATTCGGTTTTCTCCTTCTCCTTCATCATTTTTAACCTCTTCATTATCTTAATTTTCTCCTCACCACTCGATGTAGGTTTGATTCCTAAAGCGTGTGTACCTAGGAGGCTCCTTTCGAGGTGATAATGGTTCATCCCAACGTTCTTTTCAAGTGAGATATTCCTATGATCAACTATGTTTTTATTAGATCCTATAGGAATGGTAGGTGCTACTATGGTTTTCTATCTATGAAATAACTATATTTGTTGAGCCGCCAAAGAGGGCTTTTACCTAGGAAGGATCAATGAAATCAACAAAGTTAGGATCCCCTACTAATGAGAAGGTTGTATTGTTAGGTTTCTACACTAGTGAAGGGTTGAGGGTTTCCAAAGGTTGACCCTCTTGAATTTCTTCAGCAATGGGATCCTTAGAACTTTCTGCCAGGATTTCTTCCCCATCTATGGTTTCTCCTATAAATTCTTTAGGTCTCCAAGTAGAACTGCTTCCTATGTGATTTCTTCGATACCTTTCTGTTGAGTTAGTGGTTTGGTTATTTCGTCCCTTGTAAAGGTTAATAGGAATTTTAATAAGGTTTTGAGAATTATCTCTAATGTATCTACCCCTATAATCTCTAGGTTTTTTCATGAAAAGCTAAACTAAAGGGAAACCTATGCTACTAATGCTACTACTGTTGGATTTGGGGGCTCCTGTTATAACAGATGCTCTTACCTCTCATCTTACAGCTCCTCCACCACCAACCTATTACTAAACTTCATAAGGGGATTCTATTTATTCTACTGTACTGAACAACTCCCCAAAAATGGCGCCAAAAATGTTGGGTGTTATAATGTCTTAATTAATTCACCTAATATTTAATTATCGACTGAGGTTGGTAAACTTAGAGTTGACACAAAGTATATGCGAAGGTAGAGGGGTTCCTAGGGTATCCTGGAGATATTTTAAGAGAGAAAAGATTGAAATATCTTTCAAAATGAAAAACCGAGTCAAAACTCCTAAAATTTCAACTATGAAGGTCATTAAACCAACACAGAGTGCTATACTAGAGCAGTATCAAGATATACTACCCTACTCTATAGACAAACACTAAAAGGTAAAGATATAAACAAGTAGACTTGAATAAAGTAAACTTCCTTTTACTTAGTTATTCCACTTCTTAATTTAAGAATTAGAAATCTTCATAAACAACTTCAGAAAATAAATATACAAGGCATTATAACAAGATTATGACAACTAGAGATACTTTTACAAATTTCAACAACTTAAGCTATACATGCAATTAACAAATGTGCATAATGGTAAAAATAAATTATCTAGTTCCACTCTCCTTGGTTGTTTTGTGGATATGCATTTACTGTGATTGGAACCTGAGGAGGATTAGTGTCAAAATGGATTTCAAATGAAGTAAAGAAACTGAATGGAATCAAATCTAACTTAACTTCCAGAAATATGTGCAGACTAAGGAAGGTCCAATTACAGGTGATGGTAAACATGGTGATCTATTCCATAAGAAACTGATTCTTAACTAAAAATATATTATGAACAACTAATATACTAAGAGACAAGATTATTTTTAAATATTACTTTCATAAATAACCAATTCTTATATGAAACAAATGTAAGGGAACTCTAGCTTATAAACAAGTAACCGACCTTAATAAAAGAAGCAAGTAGAAAACTTAATAAAGAAGACTTAATAAGAAGCAAGTATAAAACTTAATAAAGAAGACTTAATAAGAAGCAAGTAGAAAAATTAATAAATATAACTCCTTTAAATCCTACTCTCCAAATCTCTTCAGTAACCACACGATGAAAGAAACAGGTCCTACTACTATGACCAATTTACAAGGTGCTAGTGTACTTCTCTAGAGTTTTAATAATGTCTAACCCTAAACTTAACATACACAAGGATAAATCAAGCCAAACTAAAGATATAATTACCACATATTATGAAAATATTGAAGAGGGAAATCAAAAACCAAAAGAAACAAAATCACAAAGCATAACTCAAAACATATTCAAGGTGAAAGGAGGTAAAAGATTGGAATAGAATTTAATAAATACTTTAAACAATCTAACCTATAGTACTAATGATAAACATAACCATTATCCAACTACCATAGTCAAAACATATTCCACAAGCTAAATAAACAGAGCTTTAAGCAGGCTTAAAAAATAATAGGAATATTGAAGGATGAACGAAAGGTTGGATAGAAGACTCAAAGGTAGGTCTGAATGATAGGCTAAACAAGTTGTCTAAATGACCGTCTATATAGAGAAAACAATATAAAATAACCTAAATGATCTAATTATCAACTGATCTTGAGCACATGAAACCAAAATGCATAAAAATAGTAAGTAAACCTACTTAGTGATCAAATTCAACAGGAGAATAACTTAAATTAACTCATAATTATAAAGACATCACTATCTATTGCATTGTTAAACAAACTGAAATATAACCAAATAAATTTATGACAAAACGAAAAATGAATAGAACTAAATATACTGTAACTTAATCCTAAGATATCATAGAAATATACCCTATGTACTTGTCAACATAATACTAAGCAGTAAGCTGAAAAGGATAGAAAGGAAACGAAAGGAAACTATGCATGCAACCAGTTATTTAATCTATGAAATGAAACTATATTATCAACACAGCATCAGACTATAACCTATGCTACAGGGAACAATGAAATGAACTTATAGTAATTCAATTGCATAAACAAATTGGAAATAAAACTATACTAAGTTTCAAGGAAAGGGATGACAAAAATACACATAAGAATGAAAACCATTGGTTGATGAGGGGCCCTCTCAGCAATCAGGGTGACGCTTCCTAAACGCTTACACAATCACAATCATAAACATAGAAAGGATGTAACTTATATTAAAATTTGAAACAGTATTACAAAGTCTCTCTTTGAAATCGACTGCTAGAATGTAAACTAGCTAGCTATGCTCTCGTTTAGAGGAAAATATATATAGTGTTTACATGAATGAGCAAATCGACCCTTTCAGTGGTCGACCACTCCTAAATTTAGTCAACCATTATTACAACCGACTGATCAAATTCCAACACACAGCACTTCTCCTTCTTCCTTGCGCGATGGTTATCCATTGCGCGTGATGTGGTGTGAGCATTCATTTTGACGTGGACTAGTGTCACAGTTTCGAGCAGAGGAGGTAAGATAATGAGACTTCTAGAATGAAGGTTGTTCTATCATCTAAACACGTGTACACATAACAACTACAAATCATTCTATCCTTTAACACTGTGGAATATGCCAACGAACATTGCGCGGTTTGATCGACGAGCTTGATGGTAAGTTCGATGCGTCCTGCGCATATCTAGTGTGATGCATGTCCAGCTGTTGGCTCATCAAAATATCATAACCTACAAACAAATTCATACATAATCAAACGTGCTCCTAAATAATATCAATTTTAATCAATAAAATTGTGAAATAATAATAATAAACCAGAATTTGCATAAATCTAAATATATTCATACTTGAGGCTGAATGATGAGCTGTATGACAGAAATTTGTCAAAAAGATGACAAAATGGATGTCAAAAAGTGTAATTTACCAGTTGAAAATGGTGACAAAACTAACATCAACAGTCATATATCTAATGCGATACACACCATATAACTATAATACCACTAACTACAAGTCAAGACGTACCTCAAGAGATAGAATACCATGAGAAATGGCATCGCGTAGTAACTCAATCACAACAATATATTCAGAAACATTGTTGGATAATGGCCAAAGACATACACTTCCTGAAGAAACGACATGACCTGTGGGTGTATAGATCACCCAAGCAGCCGAAGCTGAGTTTTAGGTGTGGCGGCCATATATCAAAGACTATGCCAACATCTGGCACAACAAACGGAAGCAAGTCAACAAACCGAATCACTACAAGGAGACCAAAACTAGACTACGCAATTGTACAATAGTATACAAAGTATCAGCCTCAGCTAGGAATCACACATAGTATTTTTTAAGATAGAGCCCATTTCTAGGTTCTACTAAGGTTGTCCCTTCATAATCCACTAACTTGTAAGAACCTTTCTCTAACACTTTCTTAACTACGTAATGCCCATGCCACATGGGGTTGAGCTTACCCACCCCTTGTTGGGTCATGGATTTTTCCATATTTTCATCACCTAGAAACATTTATTCCATCCCTCTTGTTCATATTATTATCCAGTTATCATTCCATTTTCCATCCATTTGTTGTAACTGCCCGTAAAATACCATATTACTTCCATTGATGCTTTAGTGGTTAATCATGATTATTTCCCTTTATTTTTAATGAATTGAAGAATATTACGCATAATTTTTCTGATGTTGGTTTATAGAGTGATTTTTCATATTAAAAACAGCACCACTCATGGTTCAAGCCTCCAACTCATGATCAAACAACCTTAACCAAAAACGCATTCCATATAAGAACACCTTGATTCGCGTCTCAATTTTC
>LPNX010930523.1:79675-98892 GCA_001517045.1 Pseudotsuga menziesii | reverse complement strand
TATATATGGTTCTCTAAATGTGTAATTCTCAGATTTATTGTTGTGACCGATTTTCCAAATTATCATGTTTGTTGAAACAGATCAAGTTGGGAATTCAATTTCTCATTCTCCTGAGAGGATTTTATGTATAAATATGTAATCAATCTCATGAGAAGGGGGAGAAGAGAAAGTAATGTTATGTTTTATAATTTGATCCATATCTATTGTAATGATTTCATTCCGATAATACATGCTGGCAGTTTCTTAACTCTAGAGTTGTAGACTTTCATTGTGGAGATCCAGCTCTGCTCAGTGGAGGAAGGACCCTCTTCCCTGAGAAGATGTCAGTAGTGTTGATTATAAGTGTTTTATTGTGTATATTTTTTTATTATCTAGTTCATGCTTTTATTGATTAGATATATCATAGTTGTATGCTTTCATTCATTAGATTTATCATAGTTGTTTTCCTGTTAATTTTTTTTGATAGATCGTTGGCTAACATAGCACTTCTTTCATATTTATCTAATTAGGTATTGATTCATAAGATTTGATTTTGTTTGAAGAGTGATTAGATTTACAGTTTGATTTCATGAATAGGTTTGAGGTTTGATTTATTTTAAAGAAGGTGTGATCTAGTTTACAAAGAGTTTTGATTTCATACCAATAGATCAACAGTGTCAAATAGAATTTGTACTTGCATAGATCTTGCATGATAGCTTTGAAATAAAGACTTCCTCATGTTGATAATTTATGTTCTAGAAGTTCAGTTGCTTATTTAATTAGACAATTAATATGCCCAACGTTTTGGTACCGTTGTTGGGGAAGTTATCAATGGTGCAAAAGTACATATGACAATGTTTTGCAGATGCATTATTAAAGTAGGGCATGTAGGTTGCATGATTACTTTTCAATTTATTGAATTTGCTTTGACTGTATTTTTTCTTCTTTCTTTTCATTTAGTTTTATTTCATTTTCAAATTTTGGAGCGTAAATCTTATCGTTCCCCTTAGTGGTGTTGTAAGCACCACCCATTATACTAACAAGTTGATAGGAACATTCGAAAGGGGAGCCTCAAGATAACACTTGAAGAATATAATGAAGAGATGGTAGGTAAGAAAGATTCAAAAGTCGTTACCTTCAAATTTCTCATCGGATATTCAGGAATAGTGGCACCAACAAAAAGCATTCCCCCACATGTTCTACCAAATTTTCATGGTTTGGAAAATGAATACCCTAATGTATTTTTATTTCAATTCGAAGTACTTTGTATAGGATATCATTATTGTTCTAATGATCGAAATTTGAATGTGTTTTCTCTTACTCTAAAAGGAACATCCCTCCGATGGTTCATGAGCCTCGGTGGGAATTGTATAGAAACTTGGGAAGACATGAAACATGTATTCTTGAAAAGGTACCAAGATTATTGCAGGGTTAATGAAGACATCTTTGAAATGACACAAGGAGAAGAAGAGAGTCTGGAGGAATACATGGAACGCTTTGAATATAACCTCTAAAGATCCAAACAAAGGCAACTGGGGAATGAGACCTTGAAAACACTTCTACTTAAGGGAATCCAAGCTAAATATTTAGAAATATTAAATCTGTTGGGAACATGTAATGTATTTCAGCTAGCATATGATCATATTTGTGAGTTATGTAGAAGGTATTCAAGAGGAAACTTCAAGACCGGTAAGAATTATAAGGAACTTTTATCTCTATTTTTTAAACTACTACAAAAACAAGAGTTTTACGAGCTGAAATTAGTAATTTATTTGAAAAATCTAATGCTGATATCAATGATTCACTAAATTCATAATTGGTTGTTTTGCAGGATAATGAAAAACATGAGGAATTTGAAGAAATAGTTTTCCCTCAGTCCCAGAAGAAACATATTGTAATGGATTTTCCTTTGAATAGTCTTACAATTTGTGGCATATGTAACTTGAATCATTCCATAGATCATTTTCCCTCCTTACCAAGGATGAAAGAAACATATCAAAGAGATCTGGGAGTTGTAGCCAACTCATTGCAAGAGTCATGGCAACCATGGCCTACATGTATGGTTCAAGACTCTATCCGTCCATTTCCTTACTCTCATACTCAATCATTGAATACTCTTCCACCATGGTAGTTGTTGGAGTAGGGTCCCGCAACTACAGAAGAAGCTGCTATTTTGACGGATAGACAGTTTTGGTAGAGATATGAGAGGAAGAGCTACGACACTGTAGCAGGTTTCTAGCTACAGATCAGAGCCAAAAACCATGACGTAGAAGATAGAGAAGTCAAGGAAGATGACGGTACCTGAGCAACCGAGAAGAGAGAGCTCACCCACTGCATTGAAGGCAGCGGCAGAAGACGGGAGGGCTCAACTACCCTCATAAAGGAAAAGGAGCAATGAGGCCGAGGCATTGAAGATGAAGGACAGAAAAAGGGAAGCAGCGCCGGTACCCATGGTCAGCACTGAGAAGCATGGAAGACTGCAGGAAGCTGTGGTGAAGGGAAGCGGTGCATAGTACCCATGATCAGCGCCGGGAAGTATGGAAGACCGTAGAGAGCTGTGGCATGACAGATAGCGGCTACCTCAAAGTACAGATACGTCGACTGTCACTAGTTAGGGTTTGGGTTACTGTTGGGACAGGCCCACAGTGTTGTAATGGCGAGACCTTCAAGCTTCCTATAAAGGGATATATTTTGTACTGTAAAAGGGTTGGTTGGTGGGCTGGTGGGTTGGTTGGTTCATTCAGTTGTTAGTTGTTTTGTAGATTATTAGACAGTGGTAGAAGCCAAGCTCTAGTTCTGTTATTAGCTGTAGTATCTTACTGTAACCAGTAGCTGGCTCATAGAGCATTCATGTAACGATCCGCAGGGATCGACAGAGAGGGAAGAGTATATTGTAAGAGGTGCAATATAGAGATAGAAAAGAGATCTAAGAGAGAAGATCTTAGGCTGCATATGCGGTGCAGCAGAACTGTGTTTACCTTCCCTTGAGCTATAATAGAAACATATTTTTGTGGACGTAACTTCCATCCTGGAGGTGAACCACGTTAAAGTCATGTGTTATGTGATTGCTTTGTGTGTTGTGTTTATTTCATGCATCTGTCAGTTATTTTATGAGCCTTGTTTATAGTTTAATGTATGTATGCATTGTTCAGTTCACAGTAATATAAAAGGATAGACATAAGTTGAAATCGTTGACATGTTGTATGCGGGTTCAGTTATGCTTTGCTTGAAACAGTCACTAATCGCAGTGTTGAACAGCCTGTTATGTTGATTCTTGCAATTCGACACGAACAACACTAAGTGTGCTGAGCCGTGGGAGTAGGGTATCGCAGGGAGGCGATACCGCACCGGTAGAGGAGCTGCGGTGCACAATACCATAGGTTAAGGACTTAGTGTTGGGAGAAAGTTACATGTCGCCTGATGCGTGGCGACGCGGTAAGGCTGGGGTCATCGTGATTCAGTGGAAGTTGCACGACGTAGAAAGGGACCATGCGACGAATAGAGAGAGATCTTGCGGCTAGAAGGGCTACGAGATACCGAGATCACACGACGCGAGCAGAGGGTCGTGCGACACGTAGAGAAAGAGGCCCTACAGCTAGCAGAGTTACAAGTCACAAGTAGGATGCCACAGAACCTGGTCCAAGACGCTAGAGTCCTTGGCCAACCCATTAGAATCACTTCGGGTGATACTTCAGGCCGCTTCGCAGTTTGTCGCCAAAAGGGCCAGTGAGCTAGGGGTGTTGTTGGTTAGATACATTAAACTTGGGTCTGCCCATGATAGCCAATAGTAGTTGTATTTCAGCTAGCATATGATCATATTTGTGAGTTATGTAGAAGGTATTCAAGAGGAAACTTCAAGACCGGTAAGAATTCTAAGGAACTTTTATCTCTATTTTTTAAATTGCTACAAAAACAAGAGTTTTACGAGCTGAAATTAGTAATTTATTTGAAAAATCTAATGTTGATATCAATGATTCACTAAATTCATAATTGGTTGTTTTGCAGGATAAAGAAAAAAATGAGGAATTTGAAGAAATAGTTTTCCCTCAGTGCCAAAAGAAACATAGTGTAATGGATTTTCCTTTGGATAGTCTTACAATTTGTGTCATATGTGACTTGAATCATTCCATAGATCGTTGTCCCTCCTTACCAAGGATGAAAGAAACATATCAAAGAGATCTAGGAGTTGCAGCCAACTCATTGCAACAGTCATGGCAACCGTGGCCTACATGTATGGTTCAAGACTCTATCCCTCCATTTCCTTACTCTCATACTCAATCATTGAATACTCTTCCACCATGGTAGTTGTTGCAACCTCAATTTAACTCTTACCTACCTTATCCACAAGGTTGGAATGGCCTATCTTATGATCACATGGCTGCTCTCCCTCATCCTGCAACACAGCTTGGTCCTTTAATATCAACCTCATAAACCAATCCTCTACATCATCCACATCTATTTTCTCATCAAAATCCTTGGTATCCAACACAATTTCCTGTCAAATCCACCCTCCACCCTAACCATAATAAAGCAGTATAGTATGCTTACAGTGTTGAATTGCAAAAGTTTCCTACATTTCCCTCATGTTCTACCCCACCTACATCGCTGCAAAAATACTATGCGTTGTTGCAGCAAATCCATACGAGGCCTAAACATGTTTTAAATCCAATACTTGGAAGTGAAGTTTCTTATGATCATCAACAAGTTAACAAGATCAACAAATTTGATGAAGAACAGATATTAGAACCAAAAGCATCCTTCACATCATTAGATATGAATCTCTTATGAATTGAGGAAGATCAGTTTACTAAGGAGCTTCATGGTGTAAAATCCATGAGAAATCAAGGGAACAACGACTATATTGAATCTTGGTTTCAATCTGTCATCAGTTTGCAACATCATTCCATACTTCACCAATTCTTGGAACCATCATTTCAAAGGAAGTTGATCTCTCATATCCTAGGATTCATAAAGTTATATTTTTCTGTTGGGAGTATGAGAATACTTGTTAGAATAATCAATCCATAGTTACCTACATTAGACATTAATTGAATGATTTTATTCTTATTACCTAGTTTCCTAGAATCCATTCTATGCTAGTTGCCTTCTACATGTCCTAGAAGTCAACACATGCCAAAACTAAGTCATGGAGAGCTTGGGAAACATCCTGGAAACCTTATTTAGTATGTATAATTTATTCTATATTCTTTAAAGTGCATATCTACTTTTTCTGAAAAGCTTCCTTGTTTTATTTCTTATTTAAGGAAAAAGGAAAAGCTAGACTAAGTGTAGTTGCCTTGTTTTTTTCCCACACCATCCTCCCTTCTTTTCTCCAAATAAAAGAATGTATGAGCTGTCTTCCCATCCCTCTTTAGATTTCCCACTTGAATTATCAAATTCGTGAGCATCTACCTAGATTTGGAAACTGCTTTATGCACCTATTGGGGATTTGACTAAGTTTGGTAAGCTTGTTTTTTTACTATTTAGAATGGCATATTTATGCATTAAATTCTCTCATGTAATTATATATTACATCAGCCTATTACTTCATAAGGTTGGATATTGCACACTTACTCGATACAGATTAGTGTTTTGCTCCAATTTCAGTCTCCTTTGGTGTGAATTTTGCATGTTTGATTAGCAATTTTGTGAGTGTAATTGTTCTATATCTTGGGTTCAATTTCCACATGGTATCAGAGCCTTTTTATATTGATTTATCTCCTTCCATATTGTTATTGCAAGTTCAACATCTTGACTGTGAGCGCATTCTACTGGCTGGAGGGCACAATTTCTGAGCTATGGACCAATCTCAGAAGATCATCTTGACTCCATTCAATTTCTTTGAGTGCAAAGCTAAGATAGAGATATTGTTGAGAGAAAAAGGTCTCTACATGTTGACTATGGAAACTAAGGCAGATCCCAATGCAACTGTAGAGAAAATTAAATGGCACAACAGGAGGGATGAGGCCTATGGTCTTTTGTGTTTGAGAATTTCAAAAGACCTCCTCTTCCATATTGATGGATTGACATCACCTAATGAAGTGTGGGAGAAGCTAGAAGATATTTTTGGAAAGACACATAAGATGAGAGGACGTCAAACCGAGAATGAGCTGATCTCCTTGAGTCCCAGTAGCTTCGAATCATTGTAACTCTACTTTTCCAAGTTTAAGGCCCTTGTTTTGCAGTTGAAATAGTGTGGGATCGAAAAGAAGGAAGAGAAACTAGTTTCAGCCATACTCTCTAAGCTTGGTCCTAACTAGTTAGTCTTTTTTTTTACCTTCCATGCCACCAAGTTGACAACTCAAGCCTAGAAGATGCCTAAGCTTGTAGATTTCATGGAATCCCTCACACGGGAGAAAGATAATTTGGTGATGATGGGCACCATCAAACATTCCAAAGACCAAGCTTTGGTTGTTGGAGATTCAAGGGTGGATTCAAAAATAAATAAAAAGCTAAAAATCCACCTGAGCAAAAGAGAGACAACAAAAAGTCTCAAGAGGAGCCCCAAGGTTCCAAGAAGAACTCCCAGAAGAAAAAGAACAAAGAAGAAATGATAAAGTGTGCATACTGCAGTAAGGGCTATCATCTAGAGAGCTCTTGCATGAAGAAGAAAATTGACATGTTGACCCAACTCTTGGAGAAGAATAACATCTCCCTTCCTGATTGCTTAAAGAAGAGGGGAGGAGGATAAAATTCAAAGGACAAAGAGAGAGTACATGCCTTGGTTGTTGGCACATCAAGCTCACCTAGCTTCATCATAGACTCTGGAGCTTCTAGACATATGGTTTCGACAAAAGATACATTCTCCTCTCTTGACATGTCGAAAGGTCCACCAATAGTTTTGGGAGACGACTCTCTCACTGACAGTTTGGGGAAGGGAAGGATTGATCTTGACCATGGTAAGTTCAATAATGTGTTGTATGTTCCTGTTCTTGCCTCTAATCTCTTGTCAATGTATCAGATGACTCATACTAGGTCTCCAAAGAAGGTCATATTCTCCCCTGATGATGTTGAAATCACTAAGATTTCGAATGGTAAACTCATAGCAAAAGGTGTTGTTGATCACACTTCGAAGGTATACAAGTTTTCCCATTTTATACCCTCCTCAAACCCCTCTGCTCTTCTTATTCATGCTAATGAAGTAAGCAATCTTTGGCATGAAATATTTGGCCATCTTAACTACAAGTATCTTTCTTATTTGAGTGAAAAATATATGGTCATAGGGTTACCAAAGATCAAGTTTTCTAAGGGAGTCTGTCAAGGTTGTATCCTAGGAAAACACCCAGAGCACAAGTATGAGAAAGCTAGTCATGAGAGAACCTTTGCACCTCTTGAGCTGATCCATAGTGAAAATGTTGGTCCATTATTTCATATGTACATGATTCAAGACAAATATGCACTGACCTTCATATATTACTTTTCCAGGTATTGTTGGGTTCACTTCCTAAAGCACAAGTCTGAAGTTTTTTACCTCTTCAAAGTCTTTAGATCCTTGGTTGAAAACCAGTCTGGGAGGAAACTCAAGATCCTCAGATCTAACAATAGTAGTGAGTATGTCAAGTCTAAGTTCATTAAGTATTGTAAAGATGCAGGTATTCAGATGCAACATTCGATCCCTTACACACCACAGCAAAATGGTGTTGCTGAGAGAAAGAACAGATCACTGAAGGAGATGGCAACCTGCATGATGGAGGCTAAGACTTTGCCACCAAAGTTTTGGGACGAGGCTATAAATTGTGCATCCTACATCTAGAATAGGGTGCCTCATAAGAATCTTGATGGTATGATTCCTTTTTAATCTTGGAGTGGGAACAAGCCAGATGTGACCCATTTCAGGATTTTTGGCTCAAAGGCTTGAGCTAGAATTCCAACTGAAAAGAGGAAGGCTTTGCAACCCCAAAGACAAGACCTCAATTTTGTTAGGTATTCTAAATATTAAAAAGGGTACAATCTTATCAACTTGATCACTAACAAATCTTTCATTGAAAGAAGTGTTCAGTTCCAAGAAGATCCTTTAGCAGTAGTTGAAGTTGGAGAGTCCTCTTCACCACCAGAACCATTGATTGTAAGTGAAGAGACTAATGAGTTTGTTGATTCTGATATTTTTGATATTTATGATTTGATTGCATATCCTAACATTCCTACAAGATCGAAATGGGCAGAAAATACCATTCATGCAACTGGGGAACTAGCTGAAAATCCTAATGACTCTAGGAGGACTAGATCTCAATTTGAGAGTTCCCTTTGTGTGAAAGATCCTCTATTTGCTGAGAAGTGATATATGCTCATTAAATCAGATCCAAATACATATGCATATGAATCACATGATCCAATATGGAAAATAGCCATGAAAGAAGAATTTAGCTCACTCCAGAAGAACAACACTTGGGAACTGGTTGATCTTCCCCCAAGGAGGAAGCTAGTTCAATGTAAGTGGGTTTTCAAGACTAAGTTTGCTGCTGATGGTTCACCTTTGAAATATAAGGCAAGTTTGGTAGCCAAGGGATACTCACAAGTACATGGTATTGACTACAATTAAACCTTTTCACCAATGGCAAAGATGGACTCCATAAGGCTAGCTCTAGCCATCGCAGCTTCGAAGCAGTGGGAAGTGCATCACATGGATGTGAAATGTGCTTTCCTAAATGGAGATATCATTGAAGAGATTTATATGCAGAAACCTGAATGGTTTGTTTCTAATCCATATTTAGTGTGCAGGTTAAAGAAATCATTGTATGGGCTCAAACAAGCCCCTAGGGCTTGGTATGCCAAGATTGATGGCTTTCTGCTGTCACTGAGTTTTGTTCAATGAAAGTCTGATAATAATGTCTATTTGAATCTGATTCATGGTTCTTTGATGATTATTTTTTTACATGTGGATGACCTACTGATTACAGGAATTTCAAAGAAAGAGATTTCCTCCTTGAAGGATGCAATGAACCATTCATTTTCTATGACAGATTTGGGATTGTTGAGCCAATTCTTGGGTCTCGAAATTGCTCAATCCCAACATGGAATAAAAGTACATCAGTCCAAGTATGCTTTGGATTTGATGAACAAGCTCAACATGAAATATTGCAAGCCAAGCAAGACTCCCTTCCTTTTAGGAGTTAAGCTTGAAGAAGCAGGTTCTTCTCCTATGGTAAATAATACACTGTATAGGCAAGTGATTGGGTGTTTGATTTTTTACACACACGCAACTTGATCTATCTTATGCAGTTTTTGTGGCTTCGAGATACATGGATCCGTTTCATGAGATCCACTGGAGAGCATCCAAAAGGATCCTAAACTTTGTTCAAGGAACAAGAACTCATGGGATCTTCTACAAAGCAAAATCTGGTCTTAATTTGATTAGGTTTACTGATAGTGATTGTGCAAGTGACAACACAGATTGAAAGTCTACATCAGGATATGTGTTCATGCTTGCAGAAGGATCAATCAGCTGGTTAAGCAAGAAGTAGAGTGCGATAGCACTCTCATCTACAGAAGCAGAGTATAGAGGAGTTGTAAATGCAGCAACTCAATGTTTGTGGTTGGAGGGGATACTTGGAGAATGTGGCTTCGAATTAGAGTTTTCAGCTATTATCTATTGTGATAGTTAGAGCACCATTCGAATCTACAATGATTTAGTTTAGACACATCAAACCAAGCACATTAAGATCCATAGGTACTACATCAGACAGCTTGTGCATGATGGTACCATTGATCTACTCTTCTGTGCATCTTCAAAACAAGTAGCAGACATCTTCACCAAAGTTTTTTATGAGAAGACATTCAAAAATCTCAAATCACTGTTGGGGATTGCTGATCATGCTGTGAAGCATGATTGATGACAATATTTCCAAATTTTGTTTTTCATGTCCATGTTTAAGGGAGGATTTTCCCACTGGGTTTTTGCCTCTTTCCTTGGTTGTATGGACAAGCAGTATGTAAAGGGTGACTAAGCCTTGTTTCTAGGCCCTATAGTTTTCTGATATTTACTCATAAATTCAGGATTAAGTGGGGGGTTTAGAATAATCAACCCATAGTTACCTACATTAGACATTAATTTAATGGTTTTTGTCTTATTCCCTAGTTTCCTAGATTCCATTCTATGCTAGATTCCTTCTACATGTCCTAGAATTCAACACATGATAAAAATGATTTATGCAGCACTTGGGAAACATCCTAGAAACCAAATTTAGCATGTCTACTTTATTCCAGATTCTCTAAATCACATATCTGCTTTTTCTGAAAAGATTCCTTGTTTTATTTCTGATTTAAGGAAAAAAGAAAAGCTAGACTAGGTGTAGTTGCCTTGTTTTTTTCCCACATCATCCTCCATCCTTTTCTCCAAATAAAAGCATGTATTAGTTGTCTTTCCATCCCTATTTAGATTTCCCACTTGACTTACCAAATTCGTGAGCATCTAGCTAGATTTGGAAACTGCTTTATGCACCTATGGGCAAATTTGACTAGTTTTGGTAAGCCTGCTTTTTGACTATTTCGAATGGAACATTTATGCATTCGATTCTCTCATGTAATTATAGATTACAGTAACCTATTACTTCATAAGGTTGGCTATTGTACACTTACTCAATACAGATTAGTGTTATGCTCCAATTTCAGTCTCTTTGGTGTGAATTTTGCATGTTTGATTAGCAGTTTTGTGAGTGTAATTGTTCTATCTCTTGGGTTCAATTTCCACAATACTTGAGTCATTTCTTAGAAAGTGGCTCCATTGGAATTTTTCCTACACTTGAAAATAGTTTTTTATTTCCAAGTAGTGTAGGATATTGTAAATAAATAAAATTGGTAAGATCCCATTCAATTTTTTACTTAGATGAATAGATAGTATCATTTTGTTTTGAATAAGAACTCTTAGACACGTGGTGCAGTAAGAGCCACCCATATTACTAATCTCTCTTTTTCAGAAAGTGGATAAGAGGAAGGAAGCATTGGTGAATGAAGATTCCATGGGAAAATGATTCAATGATTTTGGAACCCCTCAAGCTTGAACTTGGGCATGAATTTGTTAGCTCCAACACATTGTTATGGTGTTATAGATTACTGTCAGCTCTAATAGTCAGCTATAATAGTGAGATGCAACAGCCAACTATGATTTTCCTGTAAGTGAAAGTTTTTGAGTTGGAGAGGCATGTGTGTTACACATCATGGTATGTATTTAGTTTTCATTTATATATAAAACATCCATAAAAATACACAGGCTTTATTTCAACATTGCATCATTTTTTAAGAGTTGCAGTTGCTGCTACAACAGACTCTGTAAGTTAATATAGGTATTCAATGCTTGAAATTTTTGGTATGGGTGTGTGAGCTATTTAAATTTACATCATTAAAAACATTCACACCTATTTCAATCACTTTTTGGGAGCCATATTTAATTTATTGGATTTCTGTGGCATTTTGGCTTGAATGTTTTACTAAAACATGGTCAAGACAGTCCATTTTTGGGAGACCAAATGGAAATATTTTTTTAAATGTTTACATAACAAGTATCTCTTCGAATCTAGTTTCCAAAACAATTTTAATTTTTCATATTGGGAATCAAACAAAAAATTTATGGTCAAAATACTAACGGGGTGTCAAGCAGGAAGCTTAGGAACAGAGTTGGGACAATTAATTTTTGGATTCCTTATTAGACATATATTGAAAACCTATTTAATTTGTATATTCCCATATGAATATAATTTACAACGCAATTTAAATCACTCCATTCCGATATCGTATGCAAATTTTATGACCAAAATACTGACTGTCTATCACAAATCAACATTCCTAAAACTCTGTTTCCTAGACTATTCATTGGCCTATTTGACCCATCAATTATTATTGGATGCAAAACATGTTTCTAATTAATATACCAACATGAATATACTTTCAACTCTAATTGAAATCACATCAATCCGTTATCAAACCATGACAGTTGGTCTAGTCCAAAATTCAAAAAACACCTTGTCATGCAAGATGTTACTGACCAATTTGTAATATCATTACATAGAATTTTAAAAACATATTTCTAAGGGACATAGACCTATGAATTTAATTTTATTTGGATTTTGAATCACTCAAATTGGACAAGGAACAAAGAAATTATGATCAAAATATTGTTGGTGAGTCTAGATGGCCATTGCTCTCCTGTAGGTATAAAGTGGATTTTGCTTCATTCATTTTTCTTTGGATTTGTTTCATAAGTAATTGTTGTTGTTTTTTTCATAATTGTTGGGTGAAGAGAGACCAATCATCTCTCTTCTTTCGTCATCTCATGTTTTATTGCAAGAAAGTGCTAGGCTTTTGCAGGTCCTTGGAAGAAAAAGGTCAATACATGAACGAGTGACTCTTGAAGACTTTTTCTCAATTTGCAAATGGATTGAAAACATAAAAAAATGGATAGATTGATGTGCAAACCACACCAATGTTCCATAAGTCAATTCCCATTGCTACATGCCAAGAATCCTTTACCAATTGCTACTAAAGAAAACTCTCAAGAAGCCAATTGCGCTATGGTAGATTCATCCACCCTCCTCATTTCAAAACCCTAAAAATCCATTCATGTCGAAGTCCCATTTTCCATTGCTTATGTAGTCAACCTTAACCTTTTTATTTTCCATCACTACTACATCACGACTTCACATATACTTTCCACTTCTGAGTTTCATGTTGGTTCTATTTTTCACTATGATTATTCACAATCATTTATTTTGTACTTGTATTGAATGATGTGGAATTCATTAAGGTACAAATTCCAATGGTCTTGTCCCATCGACTCCAACACGTCACTTGGGATCGAAATTAGAGTTTTTTTAGTGCCATGGGATCTGCATGAATCAATGGCATATTCCCTTTTTGTTAATCATGGGGATTCATTAATGCCTCTTGATTGACAAATCTTGGAGGTGACTCGACTCCAGCACATTCATTCGTACCTGTCAAGATGCACTAAGGTACTTTACAGGTCATTGTCATCAAAGGTGAGTTTCTTCACATTGGTTAACGGCATACATTAATGGTTGGTAATCCAATGATTTATTTCCATGCTATAATTCAGCACATTAATTCGCATGGTAAGAATTGTACCTCGGTTTTGTAGCAGCTGAAGATTATGTGTGATCTAATGGTTTCAACAGTGACTTGCAACATCATTTGTTTCAGTATTTTTGCAATTCCTTTCCATTTTCGTTTCAGCAGTTGATTTTCAGAATAAGAGAATGAGCTTTATGATTTTGCGGTAGAATTCGTCCTCATCAATTATCTTAGCGGTTAGTCTTACATGAAACCAACAAAACATCATTTTAGATCAGATTCAACCTCATTCAGTTTCAACTCTCATATACATCTCTCTTAGCAACAGTTTGGCCTACATCAGCTCCAGCAAGCATCAATCCATCCATGCCAATCAAATATTCCATGGAGGTAACACATGAGGTAAAATAGCATGATTTATTTTATTTTATTAAAGATTTAGGCATATGTCATGAAGAACCGCTAAGCATTATCCATTTCCATTTTCTATATAGCATTTTATGCCCATCTATTTCCATCCTTTACCACTCAATTCTAACACTTCATCATTCATACACATCCAAATCAAGTCCTTCCCTACATCTCCTACATCCAAGCATAAGAAGATGCCTTGTTGCTGCCACACAAAAACCAACATTGATAAAAGATGCTTTATTGCCACATAAAAACCAACAATGAGAAGAAATAAAGTAGCTGATACACATGCTAAGGAAATTTTTAAAAAAAATCTCCACATGAAGACTGGGCATCAGAAAATGGTTGAAAAACTCATTAGAATTTTCAAATTTTGTCTTGGGAAGCCATGTCTTTGTTAGATAGCAAACTTGGAATTTTGATACCATGAGTTGATTTGAACCATATTTGAAGTTGCCATAAAATTTAGATGCTTGATTTTTGTTGAATGGAGAGCCATATAAATTCGATCTTCATATTCCTGTAGCAACATCTTAAGCAAATGAGCATTATCTTGTACATTCAAAGAATAAGGCTGAAGGAGTCTAGTGCATACATTGCTATAAAAATTTCTTATGGTACATAAATGGTTGTTATGTTTGTTTGTTTGACTGTCATGGATAGAGACCAAGTTCACTGGTGCCTGGATCAATTATTTGAGAAACATCTTGTCCTCATAATGATTTATTTCAAATTTCTTTATCAGCTCACAGACATGAGCCATACTCTCATATGAACCAAGAATTTTGATGGAATCTTGAGACTGTAAGTATAATTGAACAAGCATCTAATACTCAGGAAACAAATATGCATTATATCCTCTTCCATGAAAAAATGGATCAACTGCTAAAGATAAAAAGGTTTGTGTAACTTAATTTGAGAATCGTGGTATCTTGCAAGGTATTTGAGAATAACATCATGTTAAGTTTGGGGGAGATGGTTATTTCCAACTTAGCTGAAAACTCTTCTTTTCCATGAGGACATGGAAATTATTTAGTTTAAGCGAGAAGTGGTCATTATGTTTTCTAGTTTACTCTCCCATTTGTCATTCATATTACTCATGCACATTATTTTTCCATATTTAATGTAGAATTTGAATTGAGCATATCTCACAAAATATGCATCAGATTCTCATTATTTTTTGACAAGGAATGCATAACATAAAGATGAACAAACTTGGTAAGTTTCAGCTAAATCCAATGCATAGTTTTCAAGAAAATGGCCATCATCACCTACAACCATTTTTTCCTATATCTCGAGATCTGTATATAAAATTAATTTGAGCTTTGGGGAGCATAAGCATTATGTTAAGAGGAATATACTCACAAATTTTCAGAAAAAAAAATTCTTCACGGATTTTGAAAAACCGACCATCATCACCTACAACCAATTTTTATTTTTCTCAAAATCTGTGATGTGGGTATCTCTGATTTTCGGTCTGGAGAATCATTGGAATAGTAAAAACATGCCTGCAAAATTTCATTCTAACCCAGTTCATCGTTTGGGAGAAAATGACTTCAGAATTTTTCTGTTCTAAAAGTTTGTGACTTCACTAAATTTTCCGCTAAAAGGCTGTGACTGCACTAAAGTTTCCGCTTAATTGTCCACTAAAATTGTTGTGTCTCTACTAAATTTTTCACCAAATTCTCTGCTAAAATGGCTATGAATCTGCTAAATTTTCTGCCAAATTCTCTTCTAAATGGCTGTGGCTTCGCCAAATTTGTCTTATACACCAATTGTGACTCCACTAATTTTGCCTATTTTTCCTATTCTCAGAGGTATGACTCCGCTAGATTTTCCTTATACACTAGCTGCAACTCTGCCAAATTTGTCTTATACACCAGCTGTGACTCTGCCAATTCTGCCTATTTTTCCTATTCTCGCAGAAGTGACTCCGCCAGATTTTCCTTATACACCAGCTGTGACTCCACTAATTTTGTTCATTTTTCCTATTCTCCCAGTTGTGACTCTGTCAGATTTGTCATATACATTAGTTGTGACTCTGCCAAATTCTGCCAAACTTTCCCATTTCACAGCTGCAACTCTGCTAAACTTTCCATCTCTTTCAGTTGCAACTGTGCCAATGGTAAAATGAAAGCAACAATTGAATGAGTCTTTCTAGGTTGGATGCCACACAGGTTTTGGGTTTCATTAGGACATGCAACAAGTTCAGTTTGGGGGAGATGTTAGGTCACAGAATTTTCCATATTTTAATCACCTATCGACATATATTTCATCCCTCTTCTTCATATTATTATCCTTTTTCATTCCATTTTCCATCCATTTGTTGTAACTGTCCGTAAAATACCATATTACTTCCATTGATGCTTTAGTGGTTAATCATGATTATTTTCCTTTATTTTTAATGAATTGAAGACTATTATGCATAATTTTATTGATGGTGGTTTATGGAGTGATTTTTCATATTAATGACCCTTTTTACCATAAACATAAGTATTTCTTTACTGCCCGATTCTGGCAAGTGTTCCATGGATCCTTCAATGGAATCTGTAGGGCTGACATCCATGGATTTCTAATCTGTAGATCAGACTAGAATCTCTCTAGATAAAAGGAGATCATCCTTTCAAGCTTCTGGAGCTTCTTCTTCCATTATAACTGTTGATGATACAATACCTTCTCCTGACTGGAAACTTCCTGAAATATTACCCTCCGAGGTTTATAAAATGAAGTGGTGGTAATATAAATCATGTACACAAATTAAAATCAGTTTCTTGGACATCACCTTCACTAACCAGGAAGAGCAAATTCACATTAATTTAATTGATAAAGAACAAATTGATTGGGAAAAAACAAAAGGTTATAAATATGCGCATCTGGGCGCTGTCAAATTAGGACTCGACCCGTTAGTACGGCCCTATATGAATATTTCCTCTTTATGTTTTGTTTTGGATACCCGACACTTAGATTTTGTTGATTCTTTAATTGGAGGTTTTGAAGGCCCCTTGCACAATGGCCTGTTTTTTGGTACTATATTTCCTAAATATTATGTCAGCCTAGATGACCCCTACATCTATGATTTCTATGATTTATTGAAAGCCTATATTCGTCCTCTAGGTTTTAAAATGGATACTGGATCCAAAATCATTCAACTTAAATCTCTGGTTGTCATCCACTTTGGAAATGATTCCCTTCCACCTCTTACTCCTAAATTCCATGAAAGTTCACGCTTGCTCAGCATGGTGGAAACTGATAATTCTAAAATTCCACCCCTATCACATTTGACTGAATTGGCATCAGTTACCTAAAGCAATGGGAGATAAGATATAGAGAGTTAAGAGACTTTGACAAAAATAAGAATCAACAACTCTCTATTCCTAAACCCCTTTCCCTTGACATATTTTCAAACTCTTTTAAATTTCTTGAAGGGTTTCCTTCTCCTCAATTCGCTCCACCTCTTGTAAAATATTTCTATGTGAATAATGCTCTGAAAAATCAGCCATATTTAAACCCTGTTCTTCTTCCCTCCTTTTCTTTTCAAGTGTTCATAACAATGAGCATAAAGGTCAGCATGTAGACTTCCCTACCTGTAGAAAAGCACTTGAGAGACTAAAAATCAGAAACAAAGGAGTAATCTTGTACATGATGTCTCTCCCTAGAAGTGGCCCTGGTTTCACCTCCACTAACCAACAAGGTGATACCTCATTCCATCCAGGAAGAAATCTTCCTGATACTCCATTCTGACAGTTTTCACATGATGGTCTTTCTAAAAGAGAGTTCAGGCCACATAGATCATCAACTCCACACAAAATGGTCTCTGATGAAATAAAGCTGCTTAATTACAATAATTATCAGCAGCAACTAATTGGCCAAAATATAGATGACATAGCCTCTGATATTATGCTTCTAAGGAAAAAAGTACAGACTGAGAAAGAACACATTGCTTTGCTAGAATCTAAAAATGATCACTTGCTTGCAGGACAAGAAAGTAAAAAATGCAATTATCTTAGCACATGGAAAGTTAGAAAAAATGCTAGATGTATTAGGAAAAATGATGTCCAGAACCCAGGATGTAAGTAATAAAAAGAATCTTGTAATCCAAACTGCATTAGAGCTTGCAGCTAGAGGTCATAAAGCCAAACATGAAAGAAGATACTCATTTGGAATGATGAGTATTCAAGAAGATGACCAAAGACCATAATTCCTTTTTGGCCATGAAATGGAAGGCCAAGCAGAACTCAACGAGTTAACCGATATGGTCTCCCAGTTTAAAAGAATGTCAAATGCCCTTTAAGATAAATATTTATCAGTATTCAGGATCCCTAAAAGAGAAAATGCAGAAAGATTACTAGACTCAAAAACATTCGATGCCCAAATGAGGGGAGGAGCACCTTATTTATGTTAGAATAATCAACCCATAGTTAGCTACCTTAGACATTAATTAATCCATTTTTGTCGTATTTGCCTAGTTTCCATATTCCACCTTATGCAAGTTGTCCTCCACATATCCAAAGTGGTCAAACTTGCTAAAACTAATTCATGGAGCACTTGGGAAACCTATTGGAATCAATTCTGCTTTATTCCTGGCCTTCCTAGCCCATGTCTACTTTTTCTGCTTTATTGCCTACTTTTGCTGAGTTTTAAGGCAATTGGGAAAGTTTGACTAGGTGAAGTTAACTTGTTTTTTGTCCTCATCATCCTCCACTCTTTTCTCCTAATAAAAGCATGTATGTGTTGTCCTTCCATCACCTATTAGCTTCCCTAATTTATTTTTCCAATTCATGAGCTCCTAGACAAATTTGGAAAGCTGCTTTATGCACCTATGGGGGACTTGCTTAGATTTAGTAAGCCTGATTTTGACCAAATTCGAATGGCATCCCAATGCATTCGAATCTCTCATGTAATTATTTATTGTGGCAGCTTATGAATTCACAGGATTGTCTATTGTACACTTATTCAATACATATTAGTGTTCTGCTCCATATTCAGTCTCCTTTGTGTGTAATTTGCATGTGTAATTAGCAATTTTTGTGAGTGTAATTGTTCTAACACCTGGGTTCAATTTCCACATGGTATCAAAGCCTTTGTAGATCAATTTCTCTCCTTCCAATTTGTTATTGTAGGTTTGACATCATTGACTGGGAGCATTCTGCTGACTGAAGGGACAATTTCTGAGCTATGGATCAATCTCGGAAGATCATATTGACTCCATTTAACTTCTTTGAATGGAAAGCAGAGATTGAGATACTGTTGAGAGACAAAGGCCTATATAGAGTGACTATGGCAATAGAATCAGATCCCAATGCAGCTACAGAGAAAATTAAATGGCACAACAGGAGGGATGAGGCCTATGGTCTCCTGTGTTTGAGCATATCCAGAGACCTCATTTTCCATCTTGATGGATTAACATCACCAAATGAAGTATGGGAGAATCTTGTTGAGCATTTTGGTAAGACAGATGAGATGTGGGGACATCAAATTGAAAATGAATTGATCTCCTTGAGTCCCAACAGCTTCGAATCCCTGCAACTCTACTTTTCCAAGTTCAAAGCCCTTGTTTTGCAGCTAAAACGGTGTGGAATTGAAAAGAAGGAGGAGCAACTAGTTTTGTCCATACTCTCGAAGCTTGGCCCTGACTATTCAGTGTTTGTCTTGACCTTCCATGCCACAAAGTTGATAGCTCGAGCCTGGAAAATTCCT
This sequence comes from Pseudotsuga menziesii, assembly GCA_001517045.1. Taxonomy (NCBI): domain Eukaryota; kingdom Viridiplantae; phylum Streptophyta; class Pinopsida; order Pinales; family Pinaceae; genus Pseudotsuga; species Pseudotsuga menziesii. The sequence continues at coordinate 79,779 of LPNX010930523.1, read as the reverse complement.
AGCCTTGCAGATTTCATGGAACCTCTCACACAAGAACAAGATAAATTGGTGATGATGGGCACCATCAAACCTTCCAAATACCAAGCTCTGGTTGCTAGAGATTT
>LPNX010930523.1:50417-79459 GCA_001517045.1 Pseudotsuga menziesii | reverse complement strand
GACAGAGAGAGAGTTCATGCATTGGTTGCTAGCACATCAAGCTCACCTAGTTTCATCATTGATTCTAGAGCTTCAAGACATATGGTTTCAACCAAGGAGGTATTCACCTCACTTGACATGTCGAAAGGTCCACCAATAGTACTGGGAGATGACTCTCTCACTGAAAGTTTGGGAAAAGATAGGATTGATCTTGACCATGGTAAGTTCAGCAATGTATTGTATGTTCTAGGTCTTGCCTCTAACCTCTTATCAGTGTATCAGATGACCCACATAGGGTCTCCAAAGAAGGTAATATTCTCCCCTGATGAAGTTGAGATCATCGATATCTCAAGTGGTAAAGTCATTGCAAAAGGAGTTGCAAATCACACTTCGAAGGTATACATGTTCTCACACTTCCTACCCTACTCAAACCCCTCTGCTCTTCTGATTCATGCTAATGAGGCAAGCAAGCTTTGGCATGAAATATTTGGCCATCTTAACTGTAAGTATCTTTCTGATCTTAGTGAAAAAGAAATGGTCATAGGGTTACCAATGATTAAGTTTTCCAAAGGATTCTGTCAAGGTTGCATCTTAGGAAAACACCCAGAGCATAAATTTGAGAAAGCTAGTCATGAGAGAACCTCTGCACCTCTTGAGTTGATCCACGGTGATGTTTCTGGCCCATTTCTTCATATGTCAATGAGTCAGGCCAAATATGCATTGACATTCATAGATGACTTTTCCAAGTATTGCTGGGTTTACTTCCTGAAACACAAGTCTGAAGTTTTTGGCCTCTTCAAAGTCTTTAAGGCTTTGGTTGAAAACCAGTCTGGGAGGAAACTCAAGGTCCTTATATCTAAAAATGGTGGTGAGTATGTCAATTCTGAGTACATTCAATATTATGCAGATTCAGGTATTCAAATGCAGCATTCTATCCCTTACACACCACAGCAAAATGGTGTTGTTGAGAGGAAGAACAGATCACTGAAAGAGATGGCAACCTGCATAATGGAGGCTAAGAATTTGCCACCAAATTTTTGGGCCGAAGCTATAAAATATGCAGGATATATCTAGAATAGGGTGCCTCATAAACAGATTTATGGGATTACTCCTTTCAAAGCATGGAGTGGAACCAGCCAGATGTGACCCATTTCAGGATTTTTGGCTCAAGGGCTTGGGCTAGAATTCCAACAGAAAGGAGGAAGGATTTGCAGCCCCAAAGCCAAGAGTGTCTACTTTTTGGGTGCTCTAAAGATTCAAAAGGGTACAAGCTGATCAATTTGAGCACAAACAAAGCCTTCATTGAAAGGAGTGTTCAGTTCCAAGAAGAGCCTTTAGCAGCAGTGGAAGTTGGAGAATCCTCTTCACCACCAGAACCTTTGAATGTAAGTGAAGAGATAGTTGAGTTTTCTGATTCTGATATTTCTGATAATGATGATTTAATTGCAGATCCTAAAATTCCTACAAGACCAAAATGCGCAGCAAAGACCATTCATGCAGCTGGAGAACTAGCTGGAAATCCTAATGATCCTAGGAGGACTAGATCTCAGTTTGAGAGTGCTCTGTGTATGAAAGACCCTTTGTTTGCAGAGAAATGCTATCTGATAGTTGAATTAGACCCACAGAGATATGAAGATGCAGCACATGATCCAAGATGGCAAACAGCCATGAAAGAATAGTTCATCTCACTCCAAAAGAACAACACTTGGGAGCTGGTTGATCTTCCCCCAGGGAGGAAGCTAGTTCAATGTAAGTGGGTTTACAAAACCAAGTTTGCTGTTGATGGTTCACCTTTGAAATATAAGGAAATATTGGTAGCCAAGGGATAATCACAGGTACATGGCATAGACTACAATGAGACCTTTGCACCAGTGGCAAAGATGGGCTCCATCAGGCTAGCCTTAGCCATTGCAGCTTCGAAGCAGTGGGAGGTACATCACATGGATGTCAAGTGTGCTTTCCTGAATGGAGATATTACTGAAGAGATTTACATGCAGCAGTCTCAAATATTTTCTACTAATCCATCTCTTGTGTACAGGCTAAAGAAATCATTGTATGGGCTTAAGCAAGCCCCCAGGGCTTGGTATGCCAAGATTGATAGCTTTCTGCTATCATTGAATTTTGTTCGATGGAAGTCAGATCCTAATGTTTATTTGAAGCTGATTCATGGTTCTCTGATGATTATTTTCTTGTATGTTGATGACGTTCTCATTATAGGAAGCTCAAAGGGTGAAATTACCTCCTTGAAGGATGCAATGAACCATGCATTCTCTATGACTGATTTGGGGTTATTGAGCCAATTCTTGGGGCTCGAGATTGTTCAAACCCAACATGGAATAAAATTACATCAGTCCAAGTATGCTTTGGATTTTCTGAACAAGTTCAACATGAAGGATTGCAAGCCAAGCAAGACTCCCTTCCTTTCAGGAGTTAAGCTTGAAGAAGCAGATTCTTCACCTATGGTAAATAATACACTGTATAGGCAACTGATTGGGTGTTTGTTGTACCTTACACATACTCGACCTGATATTTCTTATGCAGTAAGTGTGGATTCAAGATACATGGATCAGCCTCATGAGATCCATTGGAGAGCAGCCAAAAGGATCCTTAACTTTGTTCAGGGAACAAGGACACATGGGATCTTCTACAAAGCTAAATCTAATCTTGATTTGATTGGGTTTACTGACAGTGATTGGGCAGGTGACAACACAGATCAAAATTCAACATCAGGATATGTGTTCATGCTTGCTAAAGGACCAATCATCTGGTCAAGCAAGAAACAGAGTGCCATTGCACTCTCATCTACATAAGCATAGTACAGAGGAGTTGTAAATGCAGCAACTCAATGTTTATGGTTGCAGGGGTTACTTGGTGAGTGTGGCTTCGAATCAGAATACTCAACTACTATATATTATGATAATCAGAGTACCATTTGAATCTGCAATGATCTAGTTCAGAGACAGAGAACCAAACACATTGATATCCATATGCACTACATCAGACAGCTTGTGCATGATGGCACCATTCACCTACTCTTCTGTTCATCTTCAGAACAAGTAGCAGATATCTTCACCAAATTTTTTTGTGAGAAGACATTCAGCAATCTCAAATCACTATTGGGGATTGCTGATCATGCTATGAAGCATGAGTGATGACAAGATTTTCAAATTTTGTTTTACTGTCCATGTTCAAGGGAGGATTTTTCCCACTGGGTTTTTACCTCTTTCCTTGGTTAAATGGACATGCAGTATGTAAAGGGTGACTAAGCCTTGTTTCTAGGCCCTATAATTTTTTGATATTTTTACTCATAATTCAAGTTTAAGGGGGGGTGTTAGAATAATCAACCCATAGTTAGCTACCTTAGACATTAATTAATCCATTTTTGTCTTATTTGCCTAGTTTCCGTGTTCCACCTTATGCAAGTTGTCCTCCACATGTCCAAAGTGGTCAAAATTGCTAAAACTGAGTCATGGAGTGCTTGGGAAACCTCTTGGAATCAATTCTTCTTTATCCCTGGCCTTCCTAGCGCATATCTGCTTTTTCTGCTTTATTGCCTGCTTTTGCTGAGTTTTAAGGCAATTGGGAAAGTTTGACTAGGTGAAGTTAAATTGTTTTTTGTCCTCATCATCCTCCACTCTTTTATCCTAATAAAAGCATGTATGAGTTGTCCTTCCATCACCTATTAGCTTTCCTGATTGATTTTTCCATTTCATGAGCTCCTAGACAGATTTGGAAAGCTACTTTATGCACCTATGGGGGATTTGCTTAGATTTAGTAAGCCTGCTTTTAAACAAATTCGAATGGCATCCCAATGCATTCGAATCTCTCATGTAATTATTTATTGTGGCAGCCTATGACTTCACAGGGTTGGATATTGTACACTTATTCAATACAGATTAGTGTTTTGCTCCATATTCAGTCTCCTTTGTGTGTAATTTGCATGTGTAATTGCCAATTTTTGTGAGTGTAATTTTTTTAACACCTGGGTTCAATTTCCACAATTTATACATATTTAGCCAGTAAACCGGTGACCCGAAACTTACACCTATTGGTAAAAATACTTGATTCGGATCTCATGGAAGTGGATCAAATCACACCTTTTGTTGGGTAAGTCACCCAAGCCATGTGAAAGAATCTATGGACTGACAACTAGAATGGAATTTTTACATAGTGGAGCTACTATTATAGGACCACAATGCTTTCCATTATTCATTGTCATGATTACAAATACATGGGTTTTCCCCACATGTACAACCAGGGAATCTGTTAGAGTCACTATCAAAACTAAATTCGGTGTTAAGAAATAAGCACGTTGAAAAGCATTGTTCCACATCAGATCCAATCATGACTCCATTAGGAATACAATAGAATTCTCCTTGGAAAATGGATTCAACTTTAGTATTTAGAGGAATCATTCTCGTATGAATATTATTATCCAAGAGGCATCCATTTTTGTCCATTCTTTTGTATTTCTACTGAGTGAAAATAGGGGGTTCAAGAGGGGAGTAAGCTCATTCAAGATGTCGGAGCTTAAATTTAAACCACATATGATTTTGGTGTGTTGCGATCATGTTTGCTTGTAGGTGTAAGATGAAATTCCCACGTCGTTGAACCTAGTCTTTCCTTGGACAAAATTTTCCAAGAAAAACTTATGTCCATCCTGACCATTATTGTTGCACCAGTGTAGAAGGATCTCCATGGATTATTATCTCTCCTTTTTCTCTGCAGAACTGAAATATGAGGTTGTAGCTATTCCATGTAAAAAACCCTGGGCCTATATCCACATAATACAATTCTCATCCATCTATATAGGTTGTGTCAATCCAAACATGATTGAGTTGCTGAAGCTAGTGCAGAGCATTTTCTAAGCCTTTAAAGGCTTGTTTTTCCCATCTCTCCAAGATTTGAATTTTCAGAGGAGAGGCATTTACTCGTCGGATCAAAGAAAGTGCGAGATATTTATCTTCTTCCTTTTTGCTAGCGCAAATCAAAAAATCTTCTCTTTCTTCTTTTGACAAGGGATCATTGAATATCTGGGCCTTGGATTTTTTATTTGACGAGATAGATGCTCCATAGCTGAACATATTGAGGCTAGGATTCTCCTGTAGTTCTTCTCTGGTTAACATGTCAACAACACAATTTAAATAACCTGGTTTATATACAACATGCCTGATTTTAAGGAACCATACTTACTTAAAAGTGTATAAATGTTGGTGAATATTACTAATTCTTAAAACGCCAACTATAAAATGATTGGCGATATTTTTCAAAAAATATTTTAATTTCCAAGGATTTTATAACCAAAGGAACTATAAAATTCATTTGAATCCTCATAAATGCATCTTTTGCGTTAAAGTAGGTAGCTTATTGGGATTCATCATTTCCAAGGATGGCATTAGGATCGATCCTCTTAAGGTCAAGGCAATACTTCAATTGTCTCCCCCGCGCACGATTAGACACCTTCAGAGTCTACAAGGGATAGATAACTTCTTGTGGAGGTTTGTTGCCAATTTTTCCAATTTGACCAAGGGTTTCATGTGCCTTTTAAAGAAGGACACTCCTTTTATTTGGGATGAGAAATCCCAGGAGTGTTTCGATGCATTGAAGAAATCCTTGGCATTGTCCCCCGTGCTTAGTCCACCCGACTATAGCCATTATTTCTTGTTATATGTGTCCGCGTCTCAAGAGACGATTGGAATGGTTTTGGTTCAAGAGGACAAAGAGCTCCAAGAGCACGTTTTCTACTATCTTAGATGAAACCTCATTGATGTTGAACTTCGTTACACTCATGTCGAGAAGTTGGCCTTAGTTACCGTTCATGCGGTTCAACAGTTGAGACATTACATACTCCTTCACTAAAAATATGGTTGTGGCTCATATCAATCCATTTTAATTCATCCTAACAAGGTGGATGATAGGGGAAAGTGTATTAAATGGATTTTTATCTTACAATAATTTGATCTTGAATTTGTTTCGGTAAAATCGAAGAAATCATTGATTTTTGCGGAGCTCATGTTAGATTTCATTAGTTTGGACGAAGTTGAGGTTCATGAAGATTCTTTTGTTGATGATCATATCTTCCTTATCTCAACTTTAGACCCATGGTATGGCAATATTATCGTTTATTTACGAACTTTGAAGATACCTCCTCACCTCTCACAGGATGATCATCGACATTTACAAAACATTGCTAAGAACTACCTCATTGTCGATGATACTTTGTATCATCGTGGGGTGGATTCCATTTTGTGTCGATGTTTAACTCATGAAGAGTTTGCAACTATGCTTAATGATTTCCACAGTGGGGTGTGTGGTGGTCATTTATCTGGGCTTGCTACAACCCAAAAAAAATTGAGAGAGGGTTATTACTGGTCGTCCATCTTTAAGGATTGTGTTAATGCAGGCAGGAGGTGCCACCCTTTCCAGGTGTTTGCACGGAAAATTCATTTGCATCAATCCCTATTACATCCTATTATCACTATCGGTCCTTTCACCAAGTGGGGGATTGATTTTATGGATTGCAACCTAGTTTCATCTAGGGGGAACCATCACATTATAGTGTTCATGGATTACTTCACGAAATGGGAAGAGTATATGCCTACTATCAAATCCGATGGTGAGATGGATGCTCACTTCATGTTAAATCATATCATTAATTTGTTCGGTATCCCATGAGAGATTGGCACTGACCATGGCAGGCAATTCCAAAATAAGATGATGGACGATTTATCTTCCAAATTGGGGTATAAGCAAGAGTATTCATCTTCTTATTATCCTCAAGCGAATGGACAGGTCAAAGCTGCAAATAAATCCTTTAAGTCCATTCTATAGAGAACTATTGCACAAAGAAAGAACAACTGACACATTATGGTTTATCCTGCTTTGTGGGCTTACTGAACCGCTGTTAAGACAACCACCATTTTTTCTCCATATCAGTTAGTGCATGGGGTGGAGTCGATATTACTAATTGATTGCGAGATACCTTCTTTAAATCTAGTTGTGGAACTCTTACTAGAGACTTTGGGCTTGGAATAACATCAAGTCAACTTAGATCACCTTGATGAGCAACGTCAATATGCCTTAGTGGCTCTTGAAGTAAACAAACTTCGCGTTAAGGCTCAGTATGATAAGTCTATCCCTCCCCAGAGATTTAGTGAAGGTGACTTGGTTCTTTTATATGAGCAAGCTAGTGAACCATTAGGGGTGTTGGGCAGATTAATTTTTTGATTAAATAAACAACTCAACTTTCATAACATAAATTATCAACCCAAGGAAGTCTTTTATTTCAAAGCTATCATGCAATATCTATGCAAACACAATTTCTACCTGACACTGTTGATCTATTGGTATGAAATCGAAATGATTTTTAAACTAGATCACACCTTCTTGAAAATAAATCAAACCTCAAACCTATTCATGAAATCAAACTGTAAATATAATCACTCTTCAAACAAAATCAACTCTTATGAAGCAAGATCTAATTAAATAAATATGAAAGAAGTGCTATGTTGACCAACGATCTATCAAAATGAATTAACATGAAAACAACTATGATAAATCTAATGAATGAAAGCATACAACTATGATAAATATAATGAATGAAAGCATGAACTAGATAATAAGAAAATCTACATAATAAAACACTTACAGTCAACACTACCAGCATATGTTCAGGGAAGAGGGCCCTTCCTCCACTGAGCAGAGTTGGATCTCCACAATGAAAGTCTACAACTCCATAATTAAGAAACTATCAGCATGTATTATCAAGATGAAATCATTACAATAGATCTGGATCAAATTCTACAACATAACATTACTTTCTCTTCTCCCCCTTCTCATGAGATTGATTAGCTTTAGAATGGTGGCACTAGATTCCCCAAGAATCTAGAGAGGAAATGTTAAATGCAGGAGATGTAGACCAACAAATTATTACTGCCCTGGGTAAATAATTCTATTGTGATGATGAAAATGAAGATTATGAACATCTTGCATCTTTGTTATGTTAGCCAGAATCTGTGATGTAAATAAAAGTGAAGAATACTTTTTCTATATGAAAAAACTATTAATTTCTTCTGGCAATGATGACAAGCCTGCATATCTGAAGCATTATTTAAGAATTTTTCCTGGCTATGTTCCTGATGTCATTGAACAACATCTTAAAGATAAAAAATCCCTTTGGCAGGTCTTTCTATTGCTCAATTGCATGGATTCATCATGGAAACTTCGAAAGAACATTGTCTAGAGAAAAGAGTAGCTAAATATTTTAAGTGGCACTCTTCAATGTTTTCCCCTGGTTTTTGCAAAGATGTTGCAAAAATTCCAGATTGGGGATGTGGTTCCCACAACAGAGGACACTTTGGGAATAATTCATGTAGTTGTAAAAAGAAAATGCAGCCAAGGTATACCAATGCACCTAGATTTCATCCAGATAAAGGATACAAGCATAAAAAAGGAAAAAGTTTCAAGAAAAAAACATATTTTAAGAAAATATATGAACCTACAGATAAAGAAAAATGTTTCATTTGTGGTAAAAAGGGTCACTGGGATAAAAAATGCCCAAATAAGAAGAAAAGGCCAAACCAGTCCAGGTTTTCCTCTTTTTATCTCAGAGTGTTTATTGATGACAAATGCTCGGCATGCCCATGGGCTCTTAGAGGGTTCTATGAGAGCTTTGTCTAATAGTTCTTTAATTTCATTTGCATAGAATTCTCTTATGAGGGAGGCATGAGAGAAACAGAGTATTTTTGGGCTTTTGGTTTTTCCAGAGGGTGAAAAGGTAAAGAGACAAGGTACTTTTCTCTAGTTCAAAATGCATTAGGTGACTCTGAGGTGCAATCCTTCTCTAATTTTGAGGAAATTTCAGAGAGGGCATATTCCTTATGCATTTCTGCATAGGTGATGCATATTTCCATTTTGAACAGTTCTGCAAGACTTGGAGTGGGGTTAGATTGAGGAACAAGATTCTTACATTTGAAAGAAGCAGAATAGTATAGAGAGGTGGAAACTCTTTTCCCATTTATTGTAAAATTAAAAATCATATTAGGCTTATCAACTGTAATGGGGCTGACTTTATGTAAAAAAGGTGAGACTATTATGCAATCTTCCTTAAGATCATCTAGTCTATTGAGGTGCAGAAATTCTTTTATTCCTCCAATGCTTATTGGAAAATATGGAACTCTTCCTTTGAGCTGTACAGGAGTTCCTTCAATGGCTACACCATGTTCGTTTGTTTTTTCCCAGTATAACGATGGTATATCATTTCCTTTTTCCAAATTCATTGGTAAACTAGATCTATCATACAATCAAGCTCATAAGCTTTGTATTCAGGTGGATAAAACTTTATTTTAATGAAATATTTAGGACCAATGAATAGCCCTAAAGGGCCTAGTGATGTTTCTTCATTATGGAAATATTCTGCTCATGAGTCGCTAGTGTGCTAAGAATGTTTTGGACTTTCAACACCTTTTGGTGACTATAGTGCTTCATAATAGGCTCTGCACATTTCTTCATCAGAGGGTTGGTCTCTTTCTCTGATTGTTATTTCAAGCATTCCTTTCAATTCCTCTATTTCTTTTTTACCAGTTGCTTTAAGGAATTTTGCTTATCTTTGATTTGTAGTCTAAGAATATTCTCTTTATCTTTTCTGAACTTTTATCTATCCTCATGATGATCAGGATAGGCTTTGTATAAATCTATAGGCTAGTAGAATGTTGAATTCTTGTTGATTTCCGGAGAGACATATTTCTCTCTTACTGCTGAGACTTTCTCTTTTGATTTTATTCTTGTTAAAATCTTTTTCTTTTCATCCTTAAGATCTTTCCTTTTTATATATTGATGAACAGGAGTCTCAAACAATTCTTTGTCAATTTCAGCAATCCTAAATTCTGAAGAGACCTTAGGCGGGTTAGAAGAGAACATATAAAAGATGAAATCAGGAGGACCCGAACATCCTCCTAAATTTTCATATTCATCATAATTAGAAGAAGAATATTCAGATGAATCAGTGGCAAATTTATCTAAAATAGGGTCAAAGTCAGAGGAATCACCTTCTTCTGGTAAGAAGACAATTTCACCTTCAGGGTAATCTCCTGCTGTACACCACGCTAGATCCCACCAAGCTAGATGTAGTTCTTCGGAGAACATAGCAGCAAGTCTTGGCCTTTTCTTCTTATTTGGGCATTTTTTATCCCAGTGACCCTTTTTACCACAAATAAAACATTTTTCTTTATCTGCAGGTTCGGATATTTTCTTAAAATATGCTTTTTTCTTGAAACTTTTTCCTTTTTATGCTTGTAGCCTTTATCTAGATGAAATATAGGTGCACTGGTATACTTTGGATGCATTTTCTTTTTACAACTACATTAATTACGCCCAAAGTGTCCTCTATTGTGGGAACCACATCCCCAATCTGGCATTTTTGCAACATCTTTGCAAAAACCAGGGGAAAACATTGAAGAGTGCCACTTAAAATATTTAGCTACTCTTTTCTCTAGACAATGTTCTTTCCAAGTTTCCATGATGAATCCATGCAATTGAGCAAGAGAAAGACCTACCAAAGGGATTTCTTATCTTTAATATGTTGTTCAATGGCATTAGGAACATGGCTAGGAAAACTTCTTAAATAATGCTTCAGATATGCAGGCTGATCAGCATTGCCAGAAGAAATTAATAGTTTTTTCATATAGAAAAAGTATTCTTAACTTTTATTTACATCACAGATTCTGGCTGACATAAACAAAGATGCAAGATGTTCATAATCTTCATTTTCATCGTGACCATAGAATTATTTGCCAAGGGTAGTAAGAATTTGTTGGTCTACATCTCCTGCATTTAACATTTCCTCTCTAGATTCTTGGGGAATCTAGCGCCACCATTCTAAAGCTAATCAATCTCATGAGAAGGGGGAGAAGATAAATTAATGTTATGCTGTAGAATTTGATATAGATCTATTGTAATGATTTCATTATGATAATACATGCTGACAGTTTCTTAATTATGGAGTTGTAGACTTTCATTGTGGAGATCCAACTCTGCTCAGTGGAGGAAGGGCCCTCTTCCCTGAGTAGATGCTGGTAGTGTTGACTATAAGTGTTTTATTATGTAGATTTTCTTATTATCTAGTTCATGCGTTCATTCATTATATTTATCATATTTGTATGCTTTAATTCATTAGATTTATCATAGTTGTTTTCCTATTAATTCATTTTGATAGATCGTTGGCCAACATAGCACTTCTTTCATATTTATTTAATTAGATCTTGCTTCATAAGAGTTGATTTTGTTTGAAGAGTGATTAGATTTACAGTTTGATTTCATGAATAGGTTTGAGGTTTGATTTATTTTCAAGAAGGTGTGATCTAGTTTACACAGCGTTTTGATTTAATACTAATAGATCAACAGTGTCAGGTATAAATTGTGTTTCCATAGATCTTGCACGATAGCTTTGAAATAAAATACTTCCTCGGGTTGATAATTTATGTTATGAAAGTTGAGTTTTTTATTTAATTAAACAATTAATCTACCCAACACCCCTAATGGTTCACTATCTTGGTCATATAAAAGAACCAAGTCACCTTCACTAAATCTCTAGAAAGGGATAGGCTTATCATACTGAGCCTTAACGTGAAGTTTGTTTACTTCAAGAGCCACTAAGGCATCCTAACATTGCTTATCAAGGTGATCTAAGTTGACCTGATGTTCTTCCAGGCCCAAAGTCTCTAGTAAGAGTTCCATGACTAGATTTAAAGAAGGTATCCCGCATTCAATCAGTAATATCGACTCCACCCCATGCACTAACTGATATGGAGAAAAAATGGTGGTTGTCTTAACAGCGATTCAGTAAGCCCACAAAGCAGGATAAACCATAATGTGTCAGTTGTTCTTTCTTTGTGCAATGGTTCTCTATAGAATGGACTTAAAGGATTTATTTGTAGCTTCGACTTGTCCATTCGCTTGAGGATAATAAGAAGATGAATACTCTTACTTATACCCCAATTTGGAAGATAAATTGTCCATCATCTTATTTTGGAATTGCCTGCCATGGTCAGTTCCAAGCTCTCATGGGATACCAAACAAATTAATGATATGATTGAACATGAAGTGAGCATCCATCTCACCGTCATATTTGATAGTAGGCATATCCTCTTCCCATTTCGTGAAGTAATCCACGAACACTATAATGTGATGGTTCCCCCCAGATGAAACTGGGTTGCAATCCATAAAATCAACCCCCCACTTGGTGAAAGGACTGATAGTGATAATAGGATGTAATAGGGCTTGATGAAAACGAATGTTCCATGCAAACACCTGGCAAGGGTGGCACCTCCTTCCCACATTAACACAATCCTTAAAGATGGATGACCAATAATAACCCTCTCTCAAAAAAAATTGGGTTGTAGCAATCCCAGATAAATGACCACCACACACCCCACTGTGGCAATCATTAAGCACAGTTGCAACCTCTTCATGATTTAAGCATCGACACAAAATGGAATCCACCCCACGATGATACAAAGTGTCACCGACAATGAGGTAGTTCTTAGCAATGTTTCATAAACGTCGATGCTCATCCTGTGAGAGGTGAGGAGGTATCTTCAAAGTCCATAAATAAACAATAATATTGCCATACCATGGGTCTAAATTCAAGATAAGGAAGATATGATCGTCAACAAAAGAATCTTCATGAATCTTAACTTTTTCCAAACTAAGGAAATCTGACATGAGCTCCACAAAAATCAATGATTTCTTTGATTTTACCGAAACAAATTCAAGATCAAATTCTTGTAAGATAAAAATCCATTTAATACACTTTCCCCTATCATCTACCTTGTTAGGATGAATTAAAATGGATTGATATGAGCCACAACCGTATTTTGGTGCAGGAGTATGTAATGTCTCAACCGTTGAACCGCATGAATGGTAACTAAGGCCAACTTCTCGATTTGAGTGTAATGAAGTTCAACATCAATGAGGTTTCATCTAAGATAGTAGACAATGTGCTCTTGGAGCTCTTTGTCCTCTTGAACCAAAACCATTCTAATCGTCTCTTGAGACACGACCACATATAACAAGAAATAATGGCTATAGTCGGGTGGACTAAGCACGGGGGACAATGCCAAGGATTTCTTCAATGCATCGAAACACTCCTGGGATTTCTCATCCCAGATAAAAGGAGTGTCCTTCTTTAAAAGGTGCATGAAACCTTTGGTCAAATTGGAAAAATTGGCAACAAACCTCCACAAGAGGTTATCTATCCCTTGTAGACTCTGAAGGTGTCTAATCGTGCGCGGGGGAGACAATCGAAGTATTGCCTCGACCTTAAGAGGATCGATCCTAATCCCATTCTTGGAAATAACGAATCCCAATAAGCTACCTACTTTAACACAAAAGATGCATTTTTGAGGATTCAAACGAATTTGATAATGATGACATATTTTGAAAACCAGGTGCAAATGATTTGGGTGATCCACTCTCAAATGAGAGTGAGCAGCTAAATCATCCAGATAAACTTCAATAATCTGCTTAAGTTCATGAAAATCAAAGGTCATAGCCCGCTAAAAAGTGGCTTCGATGTTTTTTATAGTACGCAAAATTACCCCAAGGACAAATGAAAGTCGTCTTGTGCTGGTCCTCAAGTTTGATATGAATCTAATTGTATCCCAAAAAACCATCCATAAACAAAAATACTTCACTTCCCGCACACTCATCTAAAATCTGATAAATGAATGGTGTGGGAAAGTTATCTTTAGTACAGGCTTTGTTTAGGTCTCTAAAGTCAGAACATACCCAGATGGTTCCGTGTTTCTTATCAATCGGAATGGGGTTGGATACCCATTTAGTCAAGGGAACTAGATATATAAATCCATCCTTGAGAAGCTTCTCTATCTCTTCTTTAATGGGCGGTTCCTTACAGGGATTTATCACACATAAGCATTGTTGAACATGCCTAGCCCCAGGGTAAGTTTTGATTTCATGTTCAACAATACGAGGGTCAGTTCCTAACATCTCATCATACGACCAAGTAAAGACATCACGAAATTCTTTAAATAACTTAGTGTATGCCTAAATCTCATCGGGAGAACAATTTTCCCCAATGAGAGCAATCTACCAGGAGTTCGTGAAATGTTGATAGGGATAGTTGGTGACAAATTGGCCATGTTCCCTTTGGAATATACACCATGGGTTCCTAATGGGATTATGGGACTACCAACCTTCTCACTAAGAGTCATCCTAAATTCATCACACTCGATCCGTTCAAGCTCTGGGAGGAAATAAGAGCGTTGGTGCAAGTCTTCCCAAGTCCGTTCTAAAACATTCATGGCTTTGAGAATCGCTTCATCGTAAGGGAAAACATCATCAAAGCAATCATGTGAGCGTGATGACACAACTACCTAAGCGGGAAGCAAAAAAGAGTTCTCCTCCTCCGTCCATGAAGTGGAAGGAATAGGATCTATAATGGGATCAAGAGTAGCTTGATAAACAAACTTTGTTATAGATAATGACATCTCCATCTTAGTAGGTCTAGGTTCTTCCTCCGAAGTGCTCGAGGAAGAGAGAGTCCAAGGGTCTTCCAAATACAAAGTTCAAAATGGGACCAAACTGGACGGTGATGATTTACTACCAAGAGTGGAACTTATAGTCAGGATTGGTGTAGAAATATTAAAGGATCCCATCAATGAAGGATACATTACTACACCGACATTCTCAGTTGTTGGATGAGAATTATGAATATTTGAGATGAAAGATCCTAACGATGTTTATGTCCTAGAACTGTCAAATGGTTCTATTCAATCGTGACAATCCTATCTTCGAAAGGGAATCAAATCACGCAAAAGAGAGAAGACACAACCGCTTTCATATTGAAAATCTAGTTTTGGCCCAGCAAAAGGTTGTATTCAATGTGCACATCAATCACCTCAACCTCAATGTACATTGTCTTCCCTCCCAACTGGACCTCAAGAGAAGGAAGAATACCATGCGGTCGAAAAGGGTGTTGTTGCAGCTGCAACTTTTCCCAAATTTCTGAAAATTTTGGACCCTCCTTGTTGATTTTGTTTGCCCCACTCTGCTACATGTCTGGATTGTTTGAGGCCAGTTTTTCTTGCTATTCGGGATTCTGTTTGGGTCTATGCATGTTTTGGACTGTATGGTTTAGAAGGTTTTATGTTGTCTTATCGTTGAGGTTTAAAATGGGATTTTCAGTTGCTGTTTTTCGGAGGTTAGTTAGACATTGCGCCGATAATTAAAGTCTTTTGCTGAGCCCGCATTTTATTGTTGGAAAAAAGACCTTGCCTTGCGATTTTTTTTTCGGAAAGTGTTATGACTTTGATTGAAGGATGTAGACTGATGGAGTTCCGCCGTTGCAGCCCCAGAATAGACTAACTTCCCACCGGACTGTTTTTCCTTGCGCCGATGTCCTGTTCTTTGCTTCTCCGATGTTGACTAGTTTGCAGATTTTTCTTGACCTTTTAACTTCCGGCATTGCGGCTGTGTAGCTCACTAACTATCCAATGCCTGTAGAATATCCGACCCCCGATGTTTCATCGTGCCAATTTTGGTGTGTGTGCTGGAACCCCTTGATTGTAGGTTACCCGTCATCGCAACTGCATAGCCCACTAACTAACCGATGTCGAGTGTTCCGATCCGTTGATGGGGGTTTTTATGTGCCCGTTTCTTAATTGTTTTCCCGCCGATTGTTATGAGATCGTAACTGTTTTTGTAAGAGACCGATGAGCCTTGTTTTTAGGTTGATCTTTGCACATAAGAACCCAGCTCCGGTTTTCTCTTCTTTAGTACTCATTTTATTGATATTATGTTTTATGTTTATTAAAGATAGTTGGAATAAATGATGAATTCTCGTTTGATTGCAGACAGACATGGCAATTTTTTCTCAGATCCCTTTGAAGATTATTACGGCGAAGAATATGCAGTGGGAGGACAAAGCATGTTAAAGCATAAGGCGGCAGAGTCGTTGCTCGAGGAAGAAAATTATAAGGGTCTGAAGAGGGACCAAGGAATGGTAGAGCGTAATAATTAGAGAGCAAAGGCCCAGGATTGGGCATTTCGTTAGTTACCTAGCTGTGCCCATTTTATAAAGGTCTTTATTTGAACATAGCATGAAATTATGAGCATTCGCTAAATGACAAGGCCAGAGATTGAAACGGTTTTTGGGAAACCGAAGGGGTTTTGAGATGGTTCTTGTATAAATATAGAAGAGGGAGAGGGAGTAGGGGCTTTTTCCAGGAGATACTTGTGAACTACTTGTTGTAAGAGGAACTATTTCGTTTTGCAATAATAAAATTACAATTTTACCTGTTGGAGAAAGTGTTGTGTGGAATGTTCAAATGTGATGAAATGAACAATGTTGAAGGGGAGCTATTTCGTTTTCAGTTGTGTTTCATTAATTGTGAGATCGTTCTAACTTTCTGAACCTATGTTCTTATATGAATGTTCTCTGATTTATTTTGTGATAATTTCCACTATGAGTAATGAATGTATTAACAGACGACGAGCTATCTTGTTGTGCATATCTTGTTCATGTTTATGTGTTTTGATTCTAAGAACAACTATTTGTGATTTGTCTTAGCATATGAACAGTATTACATTACTCATTAATTGATAATCTTGCTCCCTGGGGACAGATTAGTTAATATTGTTTTTTTTTAAGTTGTGCGTGATTTAGATGTGAGTGAGCCTAAGACGAGAGGTAAGAACCTGCGCATCACATTGTGACCACTCCTTGCATTCTTTATCAATCTGCATCTTAGATAGGCACCTGCATATCATACTTCAAGTCAAAAATACAAAAATATACACGGTGGACCAGGCCGCAACCGGTAAAACCCTTTGTTTTTGTTACTTGACCTACGGTAGTCGGACCGCAAAACCGGACAGATTCCCTATACCAAACAGTCACGGGCTAGTTGGGAACGTTGACTGGGGAGAATCCGTTGCTGTTGTTTCCTGCAAATTTCCAGGCCTCAACAAGCATCCATAAAAAGCAGTCAACATGGTCCCGGATTTCAACAATGGGAGTGATCCAAGGCCTTTCCAACATGAAAGAGACATCACATAAGCTGAGAGCCTCCATCAACCACTGTTTGTTTGATCATGATGTTCATACACTACACATGGACTAGGAATTCCACATGGTAAGGCAAGCGAGGATGGAATTCATGGGTTTCAAATGTAATCATCGTGGAAGGGTGAGAATCAACCATCCCAAGGGTAGTCAATAAGGTCTTCCTCTGCAAAGGGCAAGTACGAAGGACTTCAAGAGCTAACATCGCATAAGGAGTCTAACCCAAATCCTTGACAATAGAATAGTGTTGGGAGGCTCAAGCATTAGGATTGTACCTCGAGCACTTTAGGACTCAATCATAAATGCGGGGTATACCTTCAGGCTTGTCAATATGCAAAGGAAACTCAGGAGGCATAGACTCTTCCCCCACATTGGGTTGCGACTAACCATAATCCTTAGCACATGTCACAACATTTTCGACGGGTTTTGGTTCCCACCAGAAGCACTTCCAAAATTGACGCTCCTCGAATTCATATTTTTGTTATGTGATAAAGGATCCGTTAGCACAGGTGGTATTTGTGCAATGAATTTCGAGGCTTCATCAATACGGGAGCACAAGTAAGTGAGGTGATATCCCCCACAAAGATTGCAAGGGAACTTAACCCTATGTTTAGACTGCTTGTGCCACCCAGTATTACCACTGTTCTTGTCACCATTAGTGTTTTATTTCTTATTCCCACCCCTACGATTGTTTCTTCCCTTCTTCTTGTTTCGTCTAGGTTGTTGGTTACCCTTCTAGTTTGACGTATGTACTAAAATCACATTTGTTGTTTGGGTGGGATTGGATGAAGCCGAATCTTTTCCAGATGCAGACTGATTAATAGAAAAATTTCTCATTTGATTCATAACCTAGCCTATGCCCTTAACACTTGTGCATCCAACAATGCCATCAGCATGTGGGTCAGGTTTAAACTTAGGATTGAAGTTAGACTGTAGAGTGTTAGGTATAATTTCATATAAGATCCCAGCCTTAGCATAAATCAAGTCTAGTTGCTAAGCTCAAAATATATCCTATTCCTTATTCATGTCTCTAGATGTTGAAACATCCTTCGCGATATATTGAAATAGTGACTTGAGGAACCATTCCAATAGAAACTCGGGTGGAATGTTGGCCTTAATCAACCTCTTCCGTCTACGACACTCTTGAATGTGATTAGAGATATGTGTGGCTTTGTCTTTCTGAAATGTTTTCAAGGCCTCGGTACTAGCATCATAATGTATCGGTAATTGAAATTGGCTCAAGAATTTCATGCATAGATCATTAAAGGTCTGATATGTGCCCCCGGGCAACTCTATATACCATTTCACCGCAAGTCCTATGAGGGTGCGTTGAAATAGGCGTAAGTGAATTGAATCGTGATTCAAAGAATTAGAGGAGCACCATAGATAGAAAGTAGTAACATGCTTTCCAGGGTCCTCACCATTCTTTCCTTCAAATTTTGGAATTTCCAAAGGAATCTTAGCAAGAACAACCTGCCACATCGAATCATGAGCAACCAGATCATTGGTCAACTTTGATAAATCAGGCAGATTCAAAGTAGCTAGGAAATGGATCCTAGGTTGTGCCATTTGGTTCCATGCTCCCTAACAAGACTTATCCACATAGGGTTGTTGGTTATAAAGACCGTGGCCTTGGCCAGTCGGATAATAACCTCCTCCCGTCTTACCCATAAAGAGATACATGGGGATACTATAATTAGGAATACCTTGAGACAGGGGCGTTACATAACCATAATTATAAGACTGATATGATGGTCATCCCCTAGACACATAAGGAGGTACATAACCCCCTGACATAGCATGATCGGAAGATGAGGGGACAACATGTCGAGAAGCAATACACCATCCTGAAGAACCACGCAGGTTGTAAGGAGGTTGTGTCATGAAAAACAAATTTGAAGGAGCAGGTATAGAAGACGATGGAACATATGCCTAAATGTATGATGTACCTCCAATGTTCACATGTTTAGGGTCACCTCCACTAGAGGGGAACCCAGTGGTATGCCTGGATGAGGAGTATGGAATTCCTCCCACAAAGGGCGTGGAAGGTGCAATATGACCACTACCAAACTGATCGGCATGAAATGAGATGGTAGTGCCCATAGAAACACCACTAAGACCAACACTAGGATTGACGACATATGATGAAAAACTATCAGTCATATATGGTATGTCAAATATAAAAGGGCCAGAGCTAGAGGTAATGGGATGAGTCTCTCCGCTCGGCCTTCGAGGAGAATACTGGCGGTTAGTATTTACATAATCTGAAAAACTGGGATTGTGCATTATATGACGTACCAACCTCAAAATGAATGGTTTCTTCTAGAGTCCCATATACACTGAATGACACATTCCCCACCCCATAGGACGGAGAAGGAGGGGCTTTCAAGATCTCAGATGTATGACTCATGATGAGACCGATGTGTGAATCACAATGAGTATGAGTTTGCCTAGGTTATCTAACTCTCTTTCGTGAGCGAGGAAGAGACGTAGAAGGAAGAAGACATGCCAAACGACGAGAACGACAAGATGTCAACCCTCGATCCATGATGACTCCACAAAAATAAAGAGACTCAACTAATTATGAACCCTAGAGAAATCTAGCGCACAAAGAGCACACTTTTAAGTAAATCTAAGCCAAGTGCAAGCAAGACAAGGGGAGGATAAATGAGCTCCCGAATGTAGCCAAATGTAGCAGGTATGTCTCGCCTAGGAGAGGCCTGAGACTCCCATACACTACAAGCGGAGGTGTGTAACCAATTATAGTGGCCATCAGCTTCAACACATAAAGTGATTGCGCTATTCGACCCCTTCCTATCCATGACACTCACAGAATAACCCCTGCAAGTACCCCCTGCGAGACCTAGGTAAGGAAACTAAGGTCACCCCAATATAACCAATGATTAGGTGAACAGTCACAGGCGGGATCTACCGTACGGACAAGGTAGAAAATCTCGAAGCTCAAAATCACCAAAGGTACCTCAAAATCCCCCAGATACGAATAAGATACTGGAAATGTCTATGGCACTGCATAGATAGTTTTAAGGGGCTATCCCCACCACAAACGTGTATGTTGCCTCATGCTTAAATCTTGTGTAAGAGGAGCCTCCTGAGAACACTAATCAGACCAAGGATTTCACTCTCTCACCTGGAAAGACACCTACTTGTTTCATTTAGTAGTCTTGGAGAAATTTACTCACAAAAAACTATTCCAAGACTCTAAAACCTAAGCTTGTTGATGCACCACTATAAAATAAAAAGTATAATTAATTTTAAGTTAAACGTTGATTTTAAGGCTGTGATTAATTAAAAGAAATGGTTGTACAACTAGTGATGTTATGACTCGGCAGTAAAGTAATATGCACACCTAACAAACGATGCCAAGTGCAATTCATGTTGAATGAGAAAAGAGTATGACACTATATGAAATGCATAAATTTTCCTTCAAATGACAATGCAGATTTTTCTATATGAAATTTTAACTACTGTTCAATTAAGAAAAAACCTAAATGCAAGTACTAATCCATGCACATGCATCATGCATAAATATGCAAAAACAAAATATTTTTGTATTTTTGAAGTAAATGATATGTAAATGCAATAAATGACTCTAAAACTCCAAGACTCTGCAACAAGTATCAAACACAAGCCAATCAAGACACTGAGACATAAAAGGTCTAATGAACTAATACCAAGACACAAATAGAGAAAGATGACAAGGATAACTTTTACCTAAAAAGAAAATAAAAAGGTTTCTGGTCAGAAATAGAGGCAATAGACAGACCTCAAAAGCATCCAAGAAGACTTGGAAACATTCAAAACCCACCCAACAATTCTCAAACACCAAATTCACTCTCAAAAGAGGGGCATTGTTGAGGGGGCCATTTGACCTCCTAAATGTCATCATATTTGTATAATTATATAGTTTAAAGGGATAAATGTAACCTTAACAAATGAGTAGTTGGAGTGGGTATAACCGCTCCAACCTCTCTCATGATGTATAAATAATTATCAAAGGTGAATACTAAATCAGATTGGATGTTCCTTCCCAAATATTGTGTTTGATGGTTATGTTTGTACACTATATCGAGATCTTTTGCTTGAATGCATGTTGGAATCTTGACCCTTCCGACATCTGGCATTGTTGCCTCTCCCATCCGATCTGGCCGATGGCAGCAATGGGGGGAAGTCGTTTGGACCTGGACGAAAGTGAGGTGTCCATGTTACCTACAAAGAAAACAAAATTAAAGGGGTTCTTGCACTTAAGAAGTCAAATACTGCCTACGTGTTGATCAACAAAAGACTGCTCTTACATTTCGACCAAGCCTGGAGACACCATAATCAGTTTGAACCTGCATAAATTTATGACATGAAGAAACTCATGAGGAATAATGAGGGTGTTGGTTCAAGATAGAAAGCCATCGACTACACAAAATCCATGAAAAGAATTATAGGTGCTTTAATTCATCGTCAGCCTAATTATTGATGGAGAGCATCTGCATATTAAAAATTGGTTAGTACCTATATTATTTTTAATTTTTCACGACTTGATTCGATGTTAAAAGTCTAGTGAGACCTATTGATTAATGGTGAGTATCGATGGCATTCGTCGATTAAATATGGTTTTACCACAACAATCACTGAATACCCTTTAATCTGATGTCATGAAGATGCTAGTGGACTCGATGCCCTATTTCTTTTGTTGTTACATAACCTGTTTGTATCACCCATCGATCAAAAGTGTTGCTAGCCACCGAAGTCTGACCTGGAATAAAATGTGTGATGTGTGTATGAAAAACCTGCAAGAAAGATGAATGATTTCTCGTGATTATTTTTAATTTGATTTGAGTGAAATGATGACAATCATGTGTAATAAAGAAGCTTTGTAAATGTGTATCTGGTTGTTTTTTCGTGCATGTGAAAAAAGCTGTTTGAATTCTAACCAGTGATTCTAGATGGCGATTAAGTAGTCTATCTATAAGAGCCTTTGTTAAATGAATCTAGGACAAATCGATTGATGAAGATTAGGTATTGTCCTATAGATTAGTGATTGCGCTGTGGGAGCTCCATAATCACTCGACCGATAATGTTCGTTGGCTCAATATGCATTCGGTTGGATATGCAGTTTGTCTACACACGCAAAATAATGTCGATACAAATTCGACCAATCTAATGGAGCAATCTAGTCTGCCAGCCATTATGATCAAGTGGTTTCATAAGTTCATCCTCCATGACATCCTCTCGACCATTATCTCCAAAAAATAACCTGTCAATGACAAGATATTAACTAATGCATGCACAATGTTAAGAAAATCCCGTCCACCATTCACTCCTGACAATCTAACAAAGCTACAAACAAATGTGAAGTCGCCAGTGACTAGTTGGAAATAGTTCATCTAGACGCGACTAGTGCAGTCGACATATCACAACATACTAGTACAACTAGTGTTCAATGATAGGTTGGATAGTAAGAAAAAGCAGTCAGATTGATATAATTGTTATAATTTTGATCAATATACTTTTTTTTGGGGGGGGGGGGGTCGATCTCTTAATATGGTTAACGTAACATATTTGGTTGATGGGGCTAACCTTATGTTTGTTTTTGTAATTTTGGTCGAAAGTCACATTATGTTATTAATTTGTTGGATTGAAGTCAGTCGGTATGGTTGATATGGCTCAAATTTTAAATTTGTAAATGATCGATGGTCCTTGTAACATGTGTTCAAAATGGTCGGGCTCCTTTATATGTTATGAGTTCACTCATTTTTATGAAACACTATCTATTTAATTCGGTTTGATTGTTGGGACTATGAGTCATGAAACTTTCTAAGTGGCTTTGCTGTAAATTTTTGAAGTCAAGAGGGGGTTAAACGTGAGTCTCTTTTGAGGCAGGCGATCCCCTCCATTTTATGTAAATCAAGTTGGTCTCTATCCGATTATTGTCAGTCGAGTCAAGTTGGTCGAGTTATAAGTAGTCAGTCTCAACCATGAACAACACAATATGAACCGAGCATATACAACCTTGCATGCATCCTCACAATAGAAGAATTCGACGAAGACCACTTTAAAGTAGAAGCCATCCTACATCACATAGAATAGAGTTTAACACTAGATGATGACACCAAGAACAACTAAATAGATCGTGCCCCTTGGTGCAAAAATGTAGAAGCACTTATTGGATGGTGATTGCGGAAGTGGAAGGCAGAGATACAATGCAGAGAGAGAGCCAAAAGACCTCAGTTTGAGTTGTTGAAGATGAGCCCCTCTAGTTGAGAAAAAGTTAAAGATTCAATGATTGTTACCTGATTGACGACAAATAGTGAAGAATCACAGCTTGGTTGTTTACTTCATACTTGTTCACTTTGGGGAAGAAGCAAAGTTTTGTTGGTGGGGGGGATGTTAAGGGGGCCACTTGACCTCCTAAATGTCATCATATTTGTATAATTATATAGTTTAAAGGGATAAATGTAACCTTAACAAATGAGTAGTTGGAGCGGGTATAACCGCTCCAACCTCTCTCATGATGTATAAATAGTTATCAAAGATGAATACTAAGCCGGATTGGACGTCCCTTCCCAAATATTTGTGTTTGATGGTTGTGTGTGTGTGTTATAATGAGATATTTTTCTTGAATGCATGTTGGAATCTTGTCCCTTCCAACAGACATACGTGGTTGTCTGCAGTAAACCCGTGTGTATACGCAACTGTTTAAGGAAAACACACGTGTATACACGTCTATAAAGAAAACCCCCGTGTATAGTAAGAAAAAGATAAAAATCGACTTCAATATGAAAGATAAATAAATGTTGCTAACACTAAGGGATACAAAACATACCTTATTTCGGACGGTTGTATTAGATCCCCATTGAGCTTTTCCAACACGCTTGTACCTACAATTCACCCTCAACAACAACAAACACAACAAGCATGATATATGTCAAAGTGTTATTCCTACTCTATCATATATAAATCCAACATGTATAATCAAATATAACTACATCCATGGATCAAAATATTCATAGTCATACACATGTAATTGACAAGAAATGGATATTTCTATTAATAATGAACAGAGACAACAGTGACAAACTCTGTCAACACCTCGTCGAAATGAAGAAACTGATTCCCCCACCTGGGCCTCCACCACTTCAATCCTCCATCTTATTGGGAATCTTACAAGGCAATGGCAAGCTTGGGAAGAGCATCAATGTGTGCTCAACAAGACAAAGGGATGCAGACTCAAGCATAAGCAAATGACGAAACAATGAACTATAGTTTCCTTTCTCTCTACTGTTCTCCTCCTATAATGCATCCAAAAGGCCCAATATATAGCCCTTAAATAGGAAATGAAGGGTCGAGTTAGAGTGTTTCCAGGCATACAGAAGGCCAAGACTCAAGCTATTCAGGACTCATTGAGGAAAACTCCAAATATTTTTTGTTTTGTGCACATTTCCCGATGTACGCGAGGTACAGTGGAGCAATCTGCGTGTACACACGACTTAAGTGTGGTAAAATCCACTATAATAGATGTCAATGACAAGTTTGTATGAAGGTATAAAAGGAGGCATGATAGATGACGAGCATGGAAAAGCGAGAGGATGTAGTGACATATGGTGATGGTGCAGTCACGATGAGACACATTAACAAAAAAAATATTACAATGGAGTTGAAATTTTGTAATTGCATGTAAATGGGCATATGGTTGTAAGATCTGGTTAGGCATGCATACCCTTGGTAACTCACCGATAAAGTCTAGGTAGACCTAGGTGATAAGGGGCGTCCCTCATAACTCACTGGTAAAGTCATGTTGACCTAGGTGATAAAGGGGGAATGTGGAGATGCCTCAGTTAAAAATTTGAGGGGGGTTGGTGGTTTACTCCAAGTCAATTTTAAAGGGGGTATTGTTAAGGTTAACCTTGACTTGAGAGTGATACAAATGGTTTAGGTATCAGCACATGGTTTTTGGCCCATGGTATTTGGTATCCCATGGTATTACATGTAATGAAGCCTATAAAGGACTTGGCACACTCCATTGTAATGTATCCTAGAGGTGAGCGGGTGAGCTCACTTGGCCCGATTGGCCAATTTTGTCCAAGGTAATGGATATCTTCATTGGTTGGTTTTTCCCCTCATGGGGTTTTCTTAGGTAAAATGTGTTGTGTTAAATATGTTTTTTATGTGATTATGTTTATTTTTTGTTCTATCTTATTATTGTATGCTCATTCTAAACCTAACAACTTCATCCACTTTTGCAAACTAACCAGGAACTCGCACCAAAACACCTCGTAGTCATCTCTACTTGAGTGTTCATACATTTCTCAGACTTCCATCAACACAACTCTATTTTTTTTAGCACCAAACGCCTCAACCTAGTTCTCAAACCAATATTTAATTAATCTCTTAAATAATTGCTTCCTTGTCATACAAAACTCTCTTCTAAAGCATGGCCCCAAAAAAGGAACCATTGTTGGTGCAAAATACAGACTAGGGTTCTCAAGAGATGTCCAACAAAGGGGCCCATTGTAGTATAGAGTTACACCATATTCAATCTCTATAAGGATATGTCATTTGAAGCACTATTGAGGCTTAAGGATAAATAGTGGTTTGCAAGATGAAGGAATATCCATGCTCATTACAAATAAAAATACTTAAATTCCATTACAATTGTGTGCAATACTCAAATTCAAGACATTACATATATATAAAAAAAACATAATAGAATTAGTCACATTGTTTTCCAAATTTAAACAAGTACATTATATGCCATACATTCCATAACATTATGCAAAACATAAGACAACCAAGGCTATTTTCATTACGTACAACTCAACATTATTACATTGTATTATAACAGCTTAATGTAGGAAGTGGGTGGACTCAATCACGCATATAGAACTTGCTCTCTAAAACCAATTATACACTACCAACATACATTATTGAACAGTACAACTATATTGCACCTTACCCCCTCAAACTACAGACCATATGAATAGCCAATCACCTCCCTGACTGCACCTACCTCTGATTGGTTAACTCCATCAACTCGTAATTATACTGATCATGGTGGGACATTATTCCTCTATGCCTACCTTGGCTTATGCAATAATATTTTCCTTGGATAAATTCATTACTCCTGTATGTTTCCCAAATATCCTTCTTACTGTCCCTATAGTTTTAGGGACTGCACCTTTATTCTCTATTGTGGTCCTTAGGCGCTCCGTCTTTTTTGTGCAGTGTTGTGCATTGCTTACCAAAAACTAAGGGTTCAATATAAGCTATTATAGTGACCTTGTGCTCCACTATATGAGGGTTTGTATTGGTCGAATACTCTTTTTGTTTGGGCTTATTACGATAACGCCATCCAATGTCATTCATTTATTCATTTGTTCTCCTCCAACTCATTGTGATCGTAGCTCCTTAACACATGGTTAAGTGATGCTCCTCCATCGTTGTTTCTACTAGCTCCTATAATCAATATTAAGGTTTCAAGGTTATGACACATCTATAGATGCAATCTTTCCTCCCTTGTGTTAACTATTATAAATTGAATCAATTGAGATTACTTGTTTCCTTTATGTTCAATGCAGTGCATGCATGTACACGATATCCTAACATAGATGCCTCTTTCATTTTAACATTAATTTGTTATTTTTACCTCATGAACTTGATTTGAAGGCATTAGTGGTTAACTTTTATTCTTTAGACCAAGAAGGGGATAATCAAGTAATTGATTTTTGTAGTTTTTCCCTATTTATTACTATAGAATTCATTTTGTGTCTTTTGGGTAAAAACTTGAGTTCCCTTCTCCTCTACACCTATTGTTTCTGCACGATACACATATTTATTTGCCTTTGAAGTCACTTTGTGTATATTGACCATTATGTGTGTATTTATTACCCTAATAAGTGGTTGTAGGTGGTGGTTGTAAATAAGTGGTTGTAGGTGGCAGTAGTAAAGGATTTGTTTGTTGTGATTAACTACTTCCGCATTGATTGTGACATACTTCTAGTTATGTATTTTGTTTAAACACTTGAATTCCCTCTTCCTTTGCACATGTTAAATAAATTCATTTAGCTTTAAAGTTTATTTAGTTGTAAATTAGTGTATATCTAGATATTTATTTTCATTATAGAATACTCCCTTTTTATAATGTTAATAATATATAACTACATTAAAATTTTGTTGGCTTGTAATATATAGATAAATTAAGTTGAAATGCTTATTTAAAATTTAAAAAAAACTTAAATTAAAATCAAACAATAACCTAAGTAAAAAGCCAAATATATTAAAGAACCTAACCTTGATCCTTTTTTTATTCTTCATAATACGCAAAGAATTAAGTAACCATGATCATGAGCTAAGCCCATATATATTCCTCTAAAAAGCTAAATTACATCAAAACAATTAAGATGGACCATGTCCACAGTCCATGAGCTAAGCCCAAGCATTCCTTTTAATATACATTAAATCAATTAGTTATTATACCTGCCGCAGCAGGTATATTGTAATTAGTTGCAAGTCAAACTCTTTTGACTTTGGTATTAGTTGCTCTCTTTTGATGCAGGTATAAAAAATTAAAATCTGTTTTGCAAAGTATAACTTAGGAATTCGTAAAATATTTTTTTAATTTTGTTAAAAAAACTATTTTGTAAACAGCTGATTGGTGGATAGAAGATGATGTAAGACTTGGAATTTGGTATCTGGATTTGAGTTGACATGTGGCAAGATGACATCATAGTAATAAAATTAAAAAAATAAAACTATATCCCATTGCCATCTGTTATAGCAAGTGGTACCATCGGAGCCAGCTGTTCTGGGCTCGTTCCCACCCAACTCCATGCGACAATTGTCATCTGGATGTTAGTTGAAAGAATATTGGGTTCTCTCTGTTTGACTTAGTGCCCTTATACTTTGCAATTTTACTCGTCGTGTTGATGTGTAGGCAGAGGAAGCATTTTATTAAGCATGCAGTGGACCGGAGGTATGCGCTGGTTGCAGCTCATGTAGCATACATTCAAGCTCTTAACGCCAGCTACTATAGAATTTCCAAAATTGTGAAATATAGGATACGAGGTTTTTATAGTCATAGAAACATTTTTCAGATGTCATTCATTCTTTGGTGCATCGTACTGTACTTTTTATTGTTCGGCACCTCTTCTACACTAAGAATTGGAGGTGAACTTGGCGTACTTGGACTCGAATCCTCATCGGCGCACTGCAATTGATAACATCATTACTATGGCGTTTTAGCAGGTATGCGAATGTTGCTCCTGGGTATAGCTTTAGGCCTCTTACAGGCAGACTTCCAAAGAACAGTTATTGAATTCAGTTAATGTGTCTAGAAGGGGATTAAGTGGTAATTAGATAAAAGTTCACTATGCTAGAACTCTTGCCAACGGTATGCTCACAATATACCTGCAATAATAGCTCTGGGACTATATTTCGGGTCCTTAAAGACCGTTCTTTGAAAGCGATCTTTGTAAATTAGTCTAATCTTTTGACTTACAATGCTGGTTAATACCTGGGTTTCCAAACTTGAAATTTTTTAATAAAACAGACCATAGGTCTGGGACTGTTGATTTATTTATTTATTTTTAAACTGAATCATATACTCAATGGGTAAATACGAAAATTAATTCTTTTCTTAATTAAAACATAAAGAAATTGAAGGTTTCTAGCACAACAACTCCATCCATTTTCCCATACCTGAGATGTAGATGTCACCACCTCCATTGCAAAAGAAACGTTTTTGTTCTTCCTTCCGAGAGAGCATCGATGGTAGCAGCATTACCCTGCAGAGGATACGTCTTGGGCTTGTGGAATTGGAAAAGATTTAACAATGCCAATGCTTCCCTAGAACAAACGCTTTAAGCGTATACTCTTGCAAGTAAATACATATACCTTTGCTGCAAATATAATGCAACACCATACCGATACTGTGTGGATGCTGCTACACAGGAAGATAACGACATCCAACGATGGT
>LPNX010930523.1:37031-50353 GCA_001517045.1 Pseudotsuga menziesii | reverse complement strand
GAAATCCATGGCCATATATCTATACTGACAATTATTGTCATAACGAAAATTCAAGCTACCAGCGTTACTACACAGGTATTTGCTTGAAATAACATATATTTTTTTATTAAAACAAATATTATTATTCCAGTATTGCCTCATTCTCTAAACCATTTTATTTAATTTATTCATATCTTCACTCCAACGTTTCTCTCAAGAGCTTCCAGTCATGCGTGCATGATACTCCATAAGCCAGTGCAGGATGAAATTTTCATTCCCTAGCCATTTAATTAAGTGGAAAAACAAAGCCAATAATTTGGCAATTCTATGCATATGCAATTCCAACTCTAACATAATAAAAAAATGGAAGTGTTATCACATGCTTGCAAATAATTGCATACAAAATTATCAGTAGATAGGGTAGGGGAATGTTGCCTAGAATTCCAAAGCTCAACGCCAGTTCCACACCTATCCTGGACGCACCAGTATTAAGCTTGAGATCAACTCTCCCTAGTACAACTTGGCACTACTAACGAACGACCCACCACTGAGTTTCCTATCGCAGACATACCCCGGTGAAGAAAGACCATAACTGCACTCAACACAGGTGCAATCTAATCGAGTGTCTGAAATGAGAGTTATCTCTCGTGCCAAATGCAGGTGACCCTCTTGATTTATACTTCACGAGTTTCGTTCACTGTTATGTCTCTGGTTACTGGGAGTTATTGCTACGTATCCTTCTCTATTTGTTGGAGTGATACATTCCCTTCCTCGAAGAAGAGGTAGTAGGAGCAGTTATTGCCTCCCCTCGGATGTAAAGCACCGGTAGCAAGCCACATATTATGTAGATTCCCCCGAAGCCGGGTCTCAACAGGTGTATACACATGACAACATCTGTCAATCGCAAGTTATCTCATGAATACGTTTAAATCCCAACTCCAAGTGTCCAAGAGTTCACCTACCTCATGGTGGGTGAGAAACTTACACATGGATGGTCAAGGTACATAATGGAAGCCCGAGATCACTTCCATTTTAAAATGAAATTTTTATGAAAATCAATTAGTAACGTAATCTTTGGAGACTTTGCCATTATTAATAATTAGATATTTAAACTTTGTCTAAATAAATAATTTTAGTAACTCACATCATAAATCTTGCTTTAAAAGAAAATTATAAGAAATATGTAACATATACATGTTATAAATATTTAAAAATAAATAATTATTAATATGGTTATTTGATATTTTCGTCATCTTCTAGAAGTATTATTTAATAAATATTTAATTTTTATTAATTTTTTTTTTATTTCTCTTTCCGATTTTTCTCATAATCTTGTTTTTGTTTCTTGGGGTAGGAAACTATGTTATGGCTTAGAAAAATCTTAAAATGAGATAGTCAGTTTGCTCAAGTTTGCTACTTTTCTAAACCATTTGAGCCATGTTTTGATCAGACAAATGGACGGCAAGATTTGAAGAACGGAGAGCTGTGAATAAAAAATGAAATCCTCTTTTTCAAATGTTTGCGAGCGCCACATGGATCAGTGGTGTCACACCTGGCTCGTGTATGATTACGCTTTCCTGCTTTGCATTTTATAATATCTGGCTACTCGGGCCACTTTCCACCGACCAAGGGAATGTGCTGCGAAGATATGGGAATCATCCAGCTTGAACGTTAGGTGCCAGTCGAGGCTCGGGATTGAATGTTTTATGAGAATCTAAGTTTGAGTATTACTAATACTTTATTCCCATTACTAATACTATCTTTCATTTTTTTTCTTATATAATAAGTTTTATCTTAATTTTAATTTGTTATGATTTTAAAAGGATTATTTAAATAAATCAAGATTAATAAAAATCGTCTCAAGATTACATCAATTATAAATATTATTTTATAAACTATTCAATTTTAAATTATTAAATTCAAAGTTCATTACTCCTATCTAATTAAGGAATGCAATTGAATTTTATCTTATCGAGTTTTAAACCAATGAACAAACATTAGTTTATTGATCTCACCAATGCAAAATACACTTAAGAAATTAACAATTTTTTTAATAGCTATATAACATTGAACTAGTTAAAATTGAAGTAATTTAAAACTATAAACTATTTAACAAACAAATAAATGCTTCCATCCCTAAGCTAACTTAGCTTATTATTACTTTTTCCAAACTTTTCTTAAGCGGCAGGTACTAAGCGACTTTGTTGCTTATTCCACTTGTTTGAGTAAGTGTTTACTTTGAAAGCAATTGATTAACCTTACCTAACAAGTTTTACCTAACAAGTTTTGATTAATCTTACTTACCAAGTTGTGGGGAGCTTCCTTCCAAAGTTCTATGATTTAATCGACTCATTTATTGTGATGCAACGTGTTTTCCTTTTATATTTTTTTAAAGAATAAACAAATGTTTGGCATAGAAACACTTAAAACTAGAAAGTGAGACATATCTTTAAAGGACATGGCCTATCATAGACTGGTAATTTTTCTTCTGAAAAAAAAAAGGACATGGCCCCGGCCCCCTGGTGAGCCATAGTAAGAAAAGAAAATTCCCTTTGTTTTTTTCCGTTCCGTTCATTTATGAGACCCTAACACGTAGGCCCCCTTCCCCTTCCTTGTATCGTACCATATCATCTAGGGTCCCTTTTCCTTCAAACGCCCACGACGCATTTTAACATTTAGCGCCCCTTCTTCCAAAATAATTGCGAATCGCGATCTCTGCGGAGAAGACATTATTAAAGATATCGTGCACGTGATGAAATGGAAGTACATGGAGTTCCTCGGTATGTGCGAATCCATGAGTATCTTTACATGATGTATTTTGGAATATTATTATATATAACGTGAATTTCTAGGGGAGGAATAATAAGATAGTGAATTTTATGTGAAAAAAATATAATATATAATTGAGAAAAAGAAATGGAAATACATAATGAATTCACGAATTACCATATTTTGAATTCACAATGTTTTTATAATATCTTCGATTATTTACTATTTATTATTACAACCTTAATTTTTAATTGAGATAGAATTTCACATGTTAATTGTGAGGTGGTAGTGATCACGATGATATAACATTTTATCTAAATTATTATATATTACCTTTTAAAAGTATATTTAAGTAATTAATTATATAATTACGTAATTAATGAATCATTTGATTTTTTTAGAATTTTATATTTGTTTTTGAAAAATATTAAGAAAAGCATTTTTAGATTACTCTATAATTGTGAATATTTAATTAAGATAATCACTGAGAGAGTGGCACGTCTTATCAATTGAGCCAACTTTAGAAGTTAATAAACTTTGATACCTTAAAAATGGTAAATAATCACTTCATTTTCTTTGTAACTTTATTTATATATGCACAACATTTGATGAGAAATGATTTTCATCTTTAACTCTTTTAGGACTCTATATAAATGTCTATTAAAATGAATAAATATTATTAATAAATGTGATTTAACCTATTTAACTAGTAAATTTGATTTCAAATTCTAACATTATACTCTACTTCTTTTTTGTTGGCAAAGTGGTGGAACCCCGTGACTAGCAGGGTTGCCATTGGCTAAGTAACCAACCAGGGATGTTCCACCTTAGGAGGCTTAGGAGGCGTCTTAACAATACCCTGCCACCAACTGTTCTACATGTGGCTCATTAACATTATACTCTACTTTTACTTTTATAAATCCTTATCTATTAATATCAATATCATTTGATATTTGATTAAAAAAATATTAAATGAATAAAACTTGCATTTATATAAAATAATTTTCAAAAGTTAATTTTTTAATTTTAATGAAAACTTTTTCTATATCTAGAATATATGTTCTATTCTAACTTGGAGACTTAAAAATTGTATGTAGAATAGGTGTTTTATTCGAATTTGAATACTTAAAAAATAAAATAAAAATAAAATTCAAGCAAAAAAAACAATCATACTTTAAATTATAAAAGTATATATACAAAAGTCTAGAACATTTAATAATAATACCTCCAATTCAAAAATAAGTAAAAAGAATATCAATATATCAAACCAATCCCAACCAAAACTACACTACAGCCAAATAACTAAAGCAAAAACAAAAACAAAAAGTCTAGCCATCTAAAGCATTTTATATTTGTTTTTGAAAAATATTAAGAAAAGCATTTTTAGATTACTCCATAATTGTGAATATTTAATTAAGATAATCACTGAGAGAGTGGCACGTCTTATCAATTGAGACAACTTTAGAAGTTAATAAACTTTGATACCTTAAAAATGGTAAATAATCACTTCATTTTCTTTGTAACTTTATTTATATATGCACAACATTTGATGAGAAATGATTTTCATCTTTAACTCTTTTAGGACTCTATATAAATGTCTATTAAAATGAATAAATATTATTAATAAATGTGATTTAACCTATTTAACTAGTAAATTTGATTTCAAATTCTAACATTATACTCTACTTCTTTTTTGTTGGCAAAGTGGTGGAACCCCGTGACTAGCAGGGTTGCCATTGGTTAAGTAACCAACCAGGGATGTTCCACCTTAGGAGGCTTAGGAGGCGTCTTAACAATACCCTGCCACCAACTGTTCTACATGTGGCTCATTAACATTATACTCTACTTTTACTTTTATAAATCCTTATCTATTAATATCAATATCATTTGATATTTGATTAAAAAAATATTAAATGAATAAAACTTGTATTTATATAAAATAATTTTCAAAAGTTAATTTTTTAATTTTAATGAAAACTTTTTCTATATCTAGAATATATGTTCTATTCTAACTTGGAGACTTAAAAATTGTATGTAGAATAGGTGTTTTATTCGAATTTGAATACTTAAAAAATAAAATAAAAATAAAATTCAAGTAAAAAAAACAATCATACTTTAAATTATAAAAGTATATATACAAAAGTTTAGAACATCTAATAATAATACCTCCAATTCAAAAATAAGTAAAAAGAATATCAATATATCAAACCAATCCCAACCAAAACTACACTACAGCCAAATAACTAAAACAAAAACAAAAACAAAAAGTCTAGCCATCTAAACAACTTAAAGTCCAAATAGAACTCTAAAAAAATAGAAAAACCACTAAGATAAAGGAAATCAGAAGTCACCTTGTTGCATAGATTTAATATTTAATTATACTGATTTTAACATTAATGATAAATTTTTTATTTTTATTGTTATTAACATACATTTTTTCTCTAAATATTTATAATATATATTTTATATATTACGTGATACATTTAAACATTCTGTCCATTTAAACATCTTAATAAAATTACATGATACGTTTTAACATTCAATACATTGAGAAGGTAAATAATACATTTTAACATTCGATCTATTCCTATGTATAATTTTTTTTAATAAAATTGAGAAGGTAAATATAAAGAGAAATGTGATTTGAATGGATCAAAATCACTTCATATTTTATATATACATAAATAATTATTTTCTAAAATTTTATTTAAATAATTAATTAAACCTCGTTTGGTATTTAAGAAATAAATAAAGATGTAATGAAATAATATATATTTATTTATTTATTTATAATAAAAAATAGATAAATTTGATTAAATTTATCAAAATGATTTTTATTTTATATTAAATAAATAATTATTTTATAAAATTTTATCCAAATAATTAATCATTATATACCATTTAGAAATTATTTATTTTATAAAGTTACATAGTGTTTGATATTTTATGAGATAGATAAAGATGGAAGAAAACAAATCTGGAGTAAGTTAGCTGTGGAGCAATCCTCCCTCATTGGACGGAGGAGGAACAAAGTTAACGTTGACTTTGCTCCTCCTCCGTCCGATGGAGGGAGTTTTGCTCCACAGCTAGCTCACTCCAACAAATATTGGTAAAAAATCAAAGACATTTGGTAAATGTGGAAGCTTACTCTATTAATGGGTTATTTTAGTGATTTTGGACCAAAGACATTTAGTAAGCGTGGAAGCTTACTCTTTAGAGATTATTATTAATGATGGGTTATTTTAATGATTTTTTAATAATAATGCTTTTTTGAAAAAACAAATCTCAGATAGCTATCTTCAATGTCAATTTGAAGATAATAGTAATGATAACTATCCCCAATATCAATCTGATGTTTAAATTATAATAAAATTTTCAACCCATTTAATAAAAAATTAACATTTACACCACAATGACTTGCCATTAAATTTCATAATAAGACAAAATAACAACAGAAAATGGTCCCGCATACTTGCAAATTAACATGAGAAAGCCAAACTTGTACCCACAATGCATAGATAATGTACATCCGTCCAGCTACCAGTCTAAATTCTACATCCGGATGTCGAAGCTGGACGTGGGGAGGACACGATCACGAACTCTTCAAAGCGTTGAAGATAGACAAATCTAGATCGTGCCCTAGATTTCAAATACTAGGTAGTGGCTTCCAACATCCATCCTCCTCTTGACGCATATAAAACTCATGTTTAGCTCGTCTTTTGTCTACTGTCTCCGTTCTGCCACGCCCTTCTTTCAAGTTAATGAATTTGTTGCAGGGTTCCAGTCCGAATCTCTGATAAGGTGCTTTCATTTCTCAACTGAAACGCAGATTCCGTTCGGAAATCATATCTGATCGTCATTCAGATCATTTGGTTCCTTTTGTAGGTAAGAATTGTTCAGAAATCCGTGGAAATTTCAGTAACTGTTTCATTTTTTAAAATTGTTTGGCTACAATCCATTATTAGCACCGCGAAGATAGCCGATAGGTTGCCAGTATGGGGTTGGCAGGGAAGATTTGATGAACTCATCGATTATTAAAGTTCTTTTTGCAAATTTTGGACCCATATATTTCTGAAATGGGTAGTGATGTTTGTTTTCGCAGATTGGGGTTTGGATTGGTGTTTATCTTATCACAATGAGTTGGTATTCCTGGTGGACAGGTTCCCTTGGCCCTCGCGGGGTAAGTGTTTAATCTTACAGCTTCCCATCTATTTCTATGTCAATATGTTGGTCCCTGAAAGTCTGATAATCATGGAGTACCAATTCTTAGCGATTTTAATATTTTTTGTACAGTATAATACAGTTGTTCAAATTGGGGAAGCGAACCAGTTCCCTGAAAGTCCGATAAACACGGAGTAACCAGTTCTTAGGGTTTTTAGTATTCTTTCTTCAGTATAATACAGTTTTTTAGATTGCAGTATTCTTTCTTCTCGTTTTGCGTCTGTGGATCGTGCTTGTTAAATTCCCTAGATTGCAGAAAGCAAACATCACTTTCATTCTTCTTGAATTGGCTCCCTGATGCTGGATGAAGGGTTCGCCAGAGATGTGCTGGGTAAACGATCTATCACACTGCGACAGTCAAAAGTATGGCCAATGATAATATGATTCTCTGGTAATTGTATAGTAATTTAGGGTTTAGGTTTATTGCGCCTTTACAGAGTAAATAAATCACAAATGAAAATATGCTTCTCCCTGTAATTATTTTGGATTTAGGGTTTAGGTTGTTCTGCCGAGAGATCATGTGCTCTACAGGGCCCGGTTGGGGATTCATTAACGCTTCAGGTGTGTGTGGATGCATTGAATCTTGGGTTTATTGCGGGAGTTGGGATTCATTAACGTTTCAGGTGTGTGTGGATAGATTGAATCTAGGGTCAATTGAGTATGGACATTAGCTCAGACTCGTGTAAACCAAGTTTAATATACATCCCGAGGTTGCATGTGTTTAAGTTCACACAAAATCAGGTGCTCTACATGGGGAGGGTGAAGGATTCATTAAAACTTCCTGTATTTATGGGTGAATTGAAAGTAGATTGAATTGAATGTGGTCGCTAACACAAATCCATCCAAATCCAGTCTGATATGTATATCTAGGTTGTGAAGCTTGGTAGCATTTCTCGACTTCACACTAATGGCCTATGTAGTAAATATTAGAAATATTAGGATTCTGATTATGCATACTTCAGCTTTGGAACCTCGATGTGCTTATCAAACCCATGTCTAGATGGGTTAAATGATAAGCATCTTGCTGCATTTGGGATTGTTGTTTTTGCTTCATCATATTGAATTGTTCATTGTTATTTTGGTAACTCTTACCTCCTTGGATGCAGAGAAAATTCCAAACCAGTGGTGAAAGTTCCGGAGAGAAATCTGGGAAGCAGCAGGGAGTGGCTCTGGTTATAGGGGTAACAGGAATTGTAGGCAATTGCTTGGCAGAAATCTTGCCTATGTCTGACACTCCAGGTGGACCTTGGAAAGTTTATGGAGTTGCTAGAAGGTCCAAGCCAGATTGGTCTCCAGATGGTCCAGTACAATATATTCAATGTGATGTTTTAGATAAAGAGGATACTTTAGAAAAGATCTCACCATTGAATGATGTCACCCATCTTTTTTGGGTTGTTTGGGTTAACAGAGAAACAGAGGAGCAGAACTGTGAGGACAATGGAAGAATGTTGAGTAATGTGTTAGATGCCCTCCTGCCTAATGCAGAGAACTTACAGCACATCTGTCTTCAGACTGGGGGGAAACACTACATTGGCCCATTTGATGCAGTGGCCAAGAATCGTGATTATCAGCCACATGAGCCGCCCTTCTTTGAAGAACTTCCTAGGCTACCCGTGCCCAATTTTTACCACACTCTCGAGGATATTGTTTTTGAGGCTGCCAAGAAGAAAGAAGGATTAACATGGTCCATTCACCGTCCGACGCACATATTTGGCTTCTCTCCTTGGAGCATGGGGAATGTGTTAGGCACACTGTGTGTTTACGCTGCCATTTGCAAACATGAGGGGTTGCCTCTCAAATACCCGGGCAACATAATTTCATGGGAACAGTTTATGGATGCATCTGATGCGGAATTGATTGCAGAGCAAGAAATTTGGGCTGCCACGGATCCTTATGCCAAGAACCAGGCGTTTAATTGTGCTAATGGAGACGTGTATAAATGGAAACGCCTCTGGAGAATAATTGCAGAGAAATTTGATCTGGAGCCGTTACCATACGAGGGTAAAGGCTTTGGTCTGGCTGAGGCTATGAAAGACAAAGGTCCAGTCTGGGATGCAATTGTCGGAGAAAATAAGCTCCACCCAACAAAGATCGAACAAGTTGGAAACTGGTGGTTTGCAGATTTAGTACTAAATCCGCCTGGGGGAGTTGTACTTAGCATGAATAAGAGTAAAGAGTATGGTTTCTTTGGGTTTCGAAACACAGAAATCTCTGTGGGAGATTGGATTGACAAAGTCAGGGCATCTAATATTGTTCCTTAGGTTTGATCGATCCATATGTCTTGAATTAAAACCAAGTGGAGGAATTACTCCGCCGTTCATTTAGAGCTCGCTTTTGTGATTCAGTCCAGTGGACGATTCAGGATATTTATGCTATATTCTCAAAGTTCTAGTTCGAGGTGTTGATAATATCAGAGCATAGTTCTAGTGGGTTGTGTTTTTTTGATGTGGAAGTAAAGTTTGTGGAAAAGTTTGTGAAAATGGTTTGAAAATTGCTTGATATTTGATGTGGTGTAATTTTGCAATGGGCTGACATAAAGAGTTGAATCTTTATCCTAGTTTCCCATCCACCTTTTCCTGCTATTTAGTTCTGGTGCTAAAATCAAGCATTGACAGTCTCAATCTAACAGGATTGGCTATATAGATCATCCTGATCTTTAT
The DNA here is from genome assembly GCA_001517045.1 of Pseudotsuga menziesii. Taxonomy (NCBI): domain Eukaryota; kingdom Viridiplantae; phylum Streptophyta; class Pinopsida; order Pinales; family Pinaceae; genus Pseudotsuga; species Pseudotsuga menziesii. Next base: position 40,724 of record LPNX010930523.1, on the reverse strand, counting down.
CAATTTCTGTAGGCTGTTAACATTGAGTGACTAGAGCAACTAGCCAGATCTTTATCAAGTTCTGTAGGTTGTCAACATTGAGCGACTAGAGCAACTAGTGCAAGTTCAGGCTGAGGTACTGTGATGTTCCCAACCTCTTAATTGGGAGACCATTTTACAGTACCATTCAGTTCCCTGTCACAGTCTTCTCTAACAACAATTGTTAGTTTTGGCTGCAACTCAAGTACTGCCTGTCGTTGAAAAATAAATTAAATAGCAAGCCCATCATTTTGGTCTTCTTGATAAACTGCATGGTGGTTGATCACCAATTTCTGTGGTTGGATATTATAATTTTTCGACCAGAAAATAAAGCAATCCTGGGCTGAAAGTAGCTCCCTTGGCTGTCAATAGATGCCTGTACTTCTTTCCTGTTTTATAACACACCAAGTAGACATCAGAGGTCTTCTTTGCATCTTTAATGATGTCTGTAGGTCAGATTTAATTGATTATGGGACACTAAAGTCTGATCAAACATCAGGGATGGTTTCTTTGAATTCAATATTTGGATCTCCATTATTCAGTAATCACACCTGGCAATTCCTTGAAAATATCTGTTCAATCCGCTCTTCAAGATCTTTATGACTAATGAATCAGCTAACAACGCGCTTATTTGCTGTATTCCATTCTTGGTCTTTGTGTATTCTACTCAGTTATGCAATCTGGGGCAAAAGGGCAAGAACTGTGGGAAAATATAGAGTTCTAGTTGGAATTATCATAGTTGGCAAAAATATAGGGAATAATAATAGTATTAACATGAAGGAGAATGCAATATCTGTTCAATCCCCGCTCTTCGAGATCTTTATGACTAATGAATCACATAACAAGATCATTTATAGAGCGCTTATTTGCTGTATTTCATTCTTGGTCTTTGTGTATTCTATTAGTAATGCAATCTGGGGCAAAAAGGCAGGAGCTGTGGGAAAATATAGAGGTCTATCATAGTTGGCAAAAATATAGGGAATAATAATAGTATTAACATGAAGGAGGATGCTATCATAAAGGAGGATGTTATTATATTAATGTGTTATTATATTAATCTGGAATCATGCACTTCAAAATAAACTTTTAAATTGAAATGTTATTATAGTAATGTGGAATTATGCACTTCAAAACGAACTTTTAAATTGAATTTTTTTGTTTGAGCAGTATCTTATTATTTATATCGACCCAAATCATAAAGACTTCAAAGATCTTATTTGTGGAATCCTTTGGACTCTAATGGAGTGAGGGGTGGTTACCACTTTTTCTTTTAACCAATCGTATATCATTTTTTAAAAGGCACACCTTGTTCGAAGGTAAGAAATTTTGAAAATCTATATAATAACAAATGGTTTCCTTATTTCAAAGAGGTTACTGATTGATCACATAGAATTTTTGGTTTTAAGGTTGAATGGTTTTAAAAGGCATGCCTTGTTTGAAGGTAAGAAATTTTGAAATCTATTGAACTAGAACGCGTTGCCTTATTTCAAAGAGGTTAATGATTGATCACATAGAATGATGTTTGGTTTTACGGTTGAATGGTAACATTCGCCTTATTTCAAAGAGGTCACTGATTGATTACATATAATGTTTGGTTTTAAGGTTGAATGGTAACATTCGGAAATACCCGGCAAATATGTCAAATCTCTCCACCACAAGTCCAAGTAAGTTCAAATAGATAAAATTGCAAAAGACTTCAATACTAAATCAATACAACAATTCTTAAGGCATTGATATAATTAATCGTGCAGATCTGAAAATTGTAGCCATTAATAATAGAAATATAACACATTTCAGATCTAATTACTCATGTAATGCATGCCAAATCATTCAACAGTTCAATGTCACTACCGAATGAATCAACATATTCAAACAATCATGAAATGCAAATATGTCAAATCTCTCCACCACAAGTCCAAGTAAGTTCAAATAGATAAAATTGCAAAAGACTTCAATACTAAATCAATAGAAATATAACAACACATTTCAGTTCTAATTACTCATGTAATGCATGCCAAATCATTCAACATTTCAATGTCACTACCCAATGAATCAACATATTCAAACAATCATGAAACTTGTTCAAAACACATGGAAATTTGCGGAGAACTTTTTGCAATAAACAATGAGAATGCACGATATAACAGAAATTATGGATCACAGAAGAGATTTTATTAATCGCAAGCCACTTTGAGGGGGCAACCTCCTTTGAGCAAGCTCAATACAAAATAACTCTTCGATGCTTTCACTAGCCTCAACACATATTTATATACTGTCTAATCTAAACAACTATTACTCCCCATGAATGTGGTATAATGCAACATATTAATTGAACAACTTAACAACTATTACTTACTCGCCATGAATGTGGGATAATACAACATATTAATGGGACGACTTACAAAGCATATGTGTTCGACAAAATATACTAACAAAATAAAGAGGGGGTCGACACGGGTTCATAACATCTCCTCCCTCTTAGAAAAAAATTTGTCCTCAAAGCTTTAAACGTGGAAACTGCTACTGAATCTGAAGGAGCGGTTCTCATGTAGCATCCTCTGGTTACATGCCGTGCCATTGAATCAAGACCTTTGTTATGGACCGAGAGCAACGCTGACGAGTGTGCTTATTGAGGATGGCCTTCGATTCCAAAATGATGGATCCTTCCGTATCTAGCTCTGGTAAAACAGTTTTTGTTCTGATGTTGGTGCCAATCACTTTCTTGAGGCAAGAGACATGAAAGACTGGGTGAATGCGAGGAGAAGGAGGAAGTTCTAATTTATAAGCAACAGACCCAATCTTCTGAAGAAATTTATATGGCCCATAGAACTTTGGATCCAACTTCTAATGCCCTTTTCAGGGAGGATTGCTTGTAAAGCTGCAGACGAAGAAAAACAATATCACTGACTTGAAAGGTGTGCTCAGGACGGTGTTGATCGGCTTGCTGCTTCATGTGATTTCTTTCCATGTGAAGATTATCTTACAGAATGTGGAGAATTTGAACGCAGTTTCGAAGAACCATGTCAATTGCCTAAACTGGTGAACTATGGGGGGTGTATGTGTGGAGAACCTCCTGCGATGAACAATCAAAATGCACGATATAACAAAAATATTGGAGCACAAAAGAGATTTTATTGATCACGGGCCACTTCGAGGGGGCAACCTCCTTTGAGCAAGCTCAATACAAAATAATTCTTTGATGCCTTCATTAACTTCAACACATATTTATATATTAAGTCTAATCTAAACAACTATTACTCCACATGAATGTGGGATAATGCAACCTATTAACTAGACGACTTAACAACTATTACTTACTCCCCATGAATGTGGGATAATACATCATACTAATGGGATGACTTACAAAGCATATGCGTCCGACAAAATATACTGACAAAATAAAGAGAGGGGTTGACACAGGTTCTTAACATCTCCTCCCTCTTAGAAAAAACTTTGTCATCAAAGCTTTAGATGTGGAAACTGTTGTTGAATCTAAAGGAGCGGTTACCATGTAGCATCCTTTGGTTGCATGCCGTGCCATTGAATTAAGACCTCTATGATGGCCTGAGAGCGAAGCTGATGAGTGCGCTTATTAAGGATGGCCTCTGGTTCCAAAATGATGGAGCCTTCCGTATCCAGCTCTGGTAAAATAGTTTGTGCTCTGATTTTGGAGCC
>LPNX010930523.1:25269-36980 GCA_001517045.1 Pseudotsuga menziesii | reverse complement strand
GGTGAATGCGAGAAGAAGGAGGAAGTTCCAATTTATAAGCAACAGACCCAATCTTCTGAAGAACTTTATATGGCCCATAGAACTTTGGAGCCAGCTTCTTATGCCCTTTGAGTTTCAGGGAGGATTGCTTATAAGGCTGCAAACGAAGAAAAACCATATCACCAACTTGAAAGGTGCGCTCAGAACGGTGTTGATCGACTTGCTGCTTCATGCGATTTCTTGCCATGTGAAGATTCTCTTGCAAAATGTGAAGAATCTGATCACGGTGTCGCAGAACCATGTCAACTGCCTGAACTGGTGAACTATGGGGGGTGTATGGAAGGAGCACTGGGGGTGGCTGCCCATAAACAGCTTCATATGGAATCATTTTAGATGCAGTATGGTAGGAATTATTGTACCACCATTCAGCGAGAGGGAGCCACTTTTCCCATTGATGTTGTTGTTCAGAGGTGAAGTAATGAATATAAGTTTCCAAGCATTTGTTGGTTACTTCAGTTTGACCATCTGTTTGTGGATGATATCCTGAACTAAGTTTTCAGTTTGGTTCCAGTGAGGCGAAAGAGTTCGGTCCAAAAATGACTTGTGAAAGTTGCATCGCGGTCTGAGACAATGGAAGAAGGGATGCCATGAAGACGGAATATCTGGTCCATGAAAATTTGTGCGACTTAGGAGGTAGTATATGGATGGCTGAGAGCACAAAAATGACTATATTTGGAGAGTCAATCAACCACAACCAAGATTACGGTCTTCCCTCCAGATTTAGGGAGCCCGTCGATGAAATCCATTGAAATATCTGTCCAAATCCTTGTAGGGATGGGTAAGGGTTCGAGCAAGCCGGGGAGGAGTGTAGTTTCACCCTTGTGGTGCTGGCAAGTATCACATTCAACAACCATCTATTGAATTTCTCGTTTCATTCCCTTCCAAAAGAAGTTACGTTGTGCCCACTCATACGTTTTGAGGAACCCAGAGTGCCCTGCCCCTAGAGAAGCATGGAGTTCATAGAAGACAGCCTGGTGAAGATCTGTGCTCTGGGGAAGCACCAAGCAACCCTTGTATCGTAGAGAAGAACCATCCCAAGAGTAATGCGGTACAAGAGAAGGATTACTGGCCAACAGTTGGATGATTTGAGATAAGGAAGAGTCATTGACATAGCCTTGCTAAACAGATTGTAACCAATTTGGAATAGGCATAGAAATAGTTGAAAGAGAAGCATGGTCATCAAATGTGCGGAAAAGAGCATCCGCCACAAGATTGTCCTTACCCTTCTTGTAAGTGATCTCGTAGTCATAACCCATGAGTTTGCTAACCCATTTTTGTTGTGTTGGGGATGAGACTCGTTGTTCCAGGAAATATTTTAGACTTTGGTGATCAGTCTTGATGCAGAAATGATTTCCTAAGAGGTATGGACGCCACTTCTGTACGGCATGCAAAATAGCCATCATTTCCTTCTCATATGTAGAGGCGGCTAAATTCTTACCAGATAGGGATTTGCTGGTGAATGCAATGGGATGTTCGTCTTGGAGGAGGAAAGCACCAATTCCATTGTCACAAGCATCACTCTCAATAGTGAAGGGCTTGGAAAAATCAGGCATAGCTAGAACAAGTGTGGTACACATAGCTTGTTTCAGTTTTTCAAATGCACACATAGTAGCAGGTGTCTATGCAAAAGCATCCTTTCTTAGTAGAGCTATTAATGGAGCTGCAATCTTCCCATAATCCTTGGCAAACTTGCGGTAGTAGCCAGTAAGTCCCAAAAACCCACGAAGGCTCTTCAAGATCTGAGGAGGTGGCCAATATTTCATGGCATCAATTTTGGCACGATCGACACGAACCCCTTGTGCTGAAACAATATGCTTGAGATACTCTACTTCCTTCTGCCCAAAAACACATTTAGATTGTTTGGCACAAAGATGATGATCACAGAAAAGTTGCAGTACAAAATCCAGATGTTGGAGATGCTCAGCCCAGGTTTTACTATAGATGAGGATATCATCAAAGAAGACTAGAATGAAGTTTCACAAGTAGGGCCGAAATATTTTATTCATCAATGCTTAGAACGTGGAAGGAGAATTTGTGAGGCCAAATGGCATGACAAAAAATTTATAATGGCCATCATGTGTGTAGAAAGTTGTTTTAGGGATATCATCTGCATGGACCCGAATTTGGTGATACCCAGAACGAAGATCCAACTTGGATAAAAAATGAGCACCATGGAGCTCATCCAGAAGCTCATCAACAACAGGAATTGGAAACTTATCATGGATTGTGATGTGATTAAGTACTCGAAAGTTGATGCAAAGGCACCATGCCCCATCTTTTTTCCAGACTAGAAGGACCGGTGAAGAGAAGGAACTAGTGCTAGGGCGAATAACACCTTGCTTGAGTAAGTCATGAACAAGCATCTCAATTTCTGTCTTGTGGTGAAATGGGTAGTGATAGGGCCTGATGTTGGGAGGGACACTTCCAGGAAGGAGCAGAATACAATGGTCCTCGGGTCGAGAAGGTGGCAATCCCACTGGCTTAGCAAACACACATGCATATCAATCCAAAATTTGTTGGAGATCCAATGGAGTAGTTGAGACTGCTGCAGGTTGCATCTGAATGAAATGGAGCTGAGCGATGACACCATGTGAAATTTTATTAAGAAGATTTTCCATGCGATGCGAACTAATGAGGCTGAGAGACCTTGGTTCTAAGCCCCGCAATGTGTGTTTGGCACCATTGATTGAGAACTACATCCAAAGTTCAACAAAATCCCATAAAATGGGTCCAAGTGTGCGCAACCATTGAGCGTCCAAAACCACATCACATTCACCTAAGGGCAAGGAAAACATGTCAGAGCGCAAGTTATAATCCCCCATAGAAATGCACCCATTACGACACTTCCCTTTGCAAGGTAAGGTGCCCCCAACGGCAATCATGACTTCAAAGATGGAGCAAGGATGGATGAAACAATCAGCCTATTTGGCGATCCTTGGGTCAATGAAGTTGTGAGTGCTATCATAATCAATGAGTATTGTAAGAGGGAGTTTTTTGAAGAACCCTCTGACCCGCATGGTTTGTGGGGTGGTGACTCCAGCTAAGGCATGGAGAGATATCTCTGGTTGGTCCTCTAGAGCAGGAAGTTGTTGAATGTCACCATCATCATCTGTGGGATCCTGAGCATCATAAAAAATTTCAGGTGCGAGTGGAGAATTCACATCCAAGAGATAAAGCTTTTGCTCAACACATCTATCTCCCCGGGTGAATTTCTCATCACAATTATAACAAAGCCCTTTTTTCCAACATTCCCGCATCTCTGCTTCAGACAAATGCTTGATAGGAGTGGTTCTAGGGACTAGTGAATTTTGGTTTCTTTGAGGAACCATAGGTCTGAATGGAACAAGAGTGGATTTGGAGCATTGTTGAGTCCGGATCTTGTCCTCTGCTACCTTAGCCAACCCGAGGGCTTCCATCATTGTGTTGGGGTAGAACATTTTAACCTCAGAGCGTATTGCATCCTTCAGACCATTAATAAAACAATCGAGGTAGAATCCATCAGGAAATCCCTCTGTGTGATTGGTGAGTTTCTCAAATTTTGTCTGATACTCCCGCACAGTGCCAATTTAGCAAAGTTTGGTGAGTGCTCCTATGAAGTCATCAAAAGCACTAGGACCAAATCACTGCAAGAGGAGTTGGGAAAAATCTGTCCTGTTTGGCTCGGCATGAGCCTTGATGTACCAGCGGAACCATTGAAGTGCTTCATGTTCCAAATGAATGGATGCAAGGGGGACTTTATTGACATCAAAAGTGTTATGCAAACTGAAATATTGTTCTGCCCTATAAATCCATCCAGTCAGATCATCACCATTGAAGCGAGGAAAATCCAGCTTCGGCCCGCGGAAGTTGCTAAACGATGAGAACCCAGTGTCTGCAGAAGACTTAGGCTGGCGGCGGTTGTTCATGGGTGAATGCTGAAGTTGGAGGCCGAGAATTTTTTGTTCTAGATCCTCAAGTTTGGACTTGATGGCGGCAAGTTCTTCTTCCATTTGTTTATTTGCTCCCACACAGGTGATGACCATAAGAAGTTTTTTATTTTTATTTTTTTCAGGCAATGGATAGAAAAAAATAAAATGGAGAGGGTTTTAGAAAATGAGATTTTTGATTTGGGAAAAATTTGGGGGTAATTGGGGTTTTACGGGGTTTTGGACACTTTTTTAGGGATAAGAAGCAGAAAATGGGAATTTCAGAGGTGGGATGAAGGAATTGGAAAATTTGGCAAAGAGGGACAATGAAGCAAAAATTGAAAATGAACACCATGGAAAAATTTGAAGTCGATTGGGTGAGAATCAGAGAAGTTATGACTAATTCTAAAAATTGACAAATGTGGAATTTTGGCCTTGAGGAAGTGAAATTGAGGATAAGGGCCTCAATGAAGGAATATGCAGAATGGTATCACGGGGGTGACAATGAAATTTCAAGGAAAATAGAGCTAAATCAAGGAAGATATGGCTGAAAAACAGAAATATATATATATTTTTTCTCCTAAAGAACTGATCTATGGCAGTGCTAGAAGCTGCGTTTTATAAACAAGAAATGGAGTAAATGATCTGTGACAATTCTAAAATTCTGCACGTTATCAACTGTAAATAGAGATGAACCCCAGGTACATCCGGCTTCCTATTGCTTCAAAGGTAGTCACTTGGCCACCAAGTCTGTCTCAGGCTTGAGTATTGGGGTAGTACCCCTCACTTCACGGCACAGGTAAAACTGCTAACCGCTTGGCAAAAAACGACATCTCTTTGGTTTTCCTCACGGATGGGAATCTAGTCAATCTGGTGGGGATTGTTGCCTTTTTTTATTGGCAGGTCCTCTTAATGATCAGCTACTTTGGGGTTCCTGTGGTACTCTTCATAATGAGTTTTAGGGCTATGCCCAAGTATTTCCCATAGTTAAGAAGATAGAGTTTAATCCCTGATCCAGATGGATAATATTGTTGCAAAAAGAAGAACAACTGTAAGGCGCACAGAGCCAGGAAGCATGACATATTTTTTTTTTCCCGAAATGCCACCCAACGAGCCCAAGAAAGTGCTCTGATACCAGATGTGGAGAACCTCCTGCAATGAACAATCAAAATGCATGATATAACATAAATATTGGAGCACAAAAGAGATTTTATTGATCACGGGCCACTTCGAGGGGGCAACCTCCTTTGAGCAAGCTCAGTACAAAATAATTCTTTGATGCTTTCATTAGCCTCAACACATACTTATATACTAATAAGTCTAATCTAAACAACTATTACTCCACATGAATGTGGGATAATGCAACCTATTAACTAGACGACTTAACAACTATTACTTACTCCCCATGAATGTTGGATAATACATCATACTAATGGGACGACTTACAAAGCATATGCGTCTGACAAAATATACCGACAAAATAAAGAGGGGGGTTCACACAGGTTCTTAACAGTATGGAAGGAGCACTAGGGGTGGCTGCCCATAAACAACTTCATATGGAGTCATTTTAGATGTAGTATGGTAGGAAGTATTATACCACCACTCAGCGAGAGGGAGCCACTTTGCCCATTGATGTTGTTGTTTAGAGGTGAAGCAACGAAGATAAGTTTCCAAGCATTTGATGGTAACTTTAGTTTGACCATCTGTTTGTGGGTGATATCCTGAACTTTATATGGCCCATAGAAATTTGGATTCAACTTTTGATGCCCTTTGAGTTTTAGGGAGGATTGCTTGTACAGCTACAGACAAAGAAAAACCATATCACCAACTTGAAAGGTGCACTCAGAACGGTGTTGATCGGCTTGCTGCTTCATGTGATTTCTTGCCATGTGAAGATTCTCTTGCAGAATGTGGAGAATTTGATCGTAGTTTCGAAGAACCATGTCAACTTCCTGAACTGGTGAACTATGGGGGGTGTATAGAAGGAGCACTGGGGTGGCTGCCCATAAACAACTTCATATGGAGTCATTTTAGACGTAGTATGGTAGGAAGTATTGTACCACCATTTAGCGAGAGGGAGCCACTTTTCCCATTGATGTTGTTGTTCAGAGGTGAAGCAATGTAGATAATTTTCCAAGCATTTGTTGGTGACTTCGGTTTGACCATTTGTTTGGTTCCAGAGAGGTGAAAGAGTTCGGTCCAAAAATGACTTGTGAAAGTTGCGTCGCGGTCTGAGACAATGGAAGAAGGGATGCCATAAAGACGGAATATCTGGTCCATGAAAATTTGTGCGACTTAGGAGGCAGTATATGGATGGCTGAGAGCACAAAAATGACTATATTTGGAGAGCCGATCAACCACAACCAAGATTATGGTCTTCCCTCCAGATTTAGGGAGCCCTTTGATGAAATCTAGCAAAAAATCTGTCCAAATCCTTGTAGGGATGGGCAAGGGTTTGAGCAAGCCAGGGAGGAGTGCAGTTTCACCCTTGTGGCGCTGGCAGGTATCAAATTCGGCAACCATCTGTTGAATTTCCCGTTTCATTCCCTTCCAAAAGAAGTTACGCCGTACCCACTCATACGTTTTGAGGAACCCAGAGTGCCTTGCCACTGGAGAAGCATGGAGTTCATAGAAGACAGCCCGATGAAGATCTGTGCTCTGGAGAAGCACCAAGCGACCCTTGTATCTCAGAGAAGAACCATCCCAAGAGTAATGCGGTACAAGAGAAGGATTACTAGCCAACTGTTGGATCATTTGAGATAAGGAAGAGTCATTGACATAGTATTTCTAAATAGATTGTAACCAATTTGGAATAGGCATAGAAATAGCTGAAAGAGAAGCATGGTCATCAAATGTGCGGGAAAGAGCATCTGTCACAAGATTGTCCTTACCCTTCTTGTAAGTGATCTCATAGTCATAACCCATGAGTTTGCTAACCCATTTTTTTTGTGTTGGGGATGAGACTCGTTGTTCTAAGAAATATTTCAGACTCTGGTGATCAGTCTTGATGCAGAAATGATTCCCTAAGAGGTATGGATGCCAGTTTTGTATGGCATGCAAAATAGCCATCATTTCCTTCTCATATGTAGAGGGGGCTAAATTCTTACCAGACAGGGATCTGTTGGTGAACGCAATGGGATGTTCGTCTTGGAGGAGGATAGCACCAAGTCCATTGTCACAAGCATCACTCTTATTAGTGAAGGGATTGGAAAAATTCGGCATAGCTAGAATAGGTGTGGTACATATAGCTTGTTTCAGTTTCTCAAATACACACTCAGCAACAGGTGTCCATACAAAAGCATCATTTTTCAGTAGAGTTGTTAATGGAGCTACAACCTTCCTATAATCCTTGAAAAACTTGTGGTAGTATCCAGTAAGTCCCAAAAACCCACGAAGGCTCTTCAAGGTCTGAGGATGTGACCAATTTTTCATGGCATCTATTTTGGCAGGATCGACATGAATCCCTTGTGCTGAAACAATATGTTCGAGATACTCTACTTTCTTCTGCCCAAAAACACATTTAGATTGTTTGGCACAGAGATGATGATCACAGAAAAGTTGCAGTACAAGATCCAGATGTTGGAGATGCTCAGCCTAGGTTTTACTATAGATGAGGATATCATTAAAGAAGACCATAATGAAGTTTCGCAAGTAGGGTTGAAATATTTTATTCATCAATTCCTGGAACGTGGAAGGAGCATTTGTGAGGCCAAATTGCATGACCAAAAATTCATAATGGCCATCATGTGTGCGGAAAGCTGTTTTAGGGATATCATCCGCATGGACCTGAATTTGGTGATACCCAGAATGAAGATCCAACTTGGAGAAAAAATGAGCACCATGGAGCTCATCAACAACGGGAATTGGAAACTTATCCTTGATTGTGATGTGATTAAGTGCTCGAAAGTCGATGCAAAGGCGCCATGACCCATATTTTTTCCGGACTAGAAGGACCGGTGAAGAGAAGGAGCTAGTGTTAGGATGAATAACACCTTGCTTCAGTAAGTCGCAAACAAGCATCTAAATTTCTGTCTTGTGGTGAAACAGGTAGCGATAGGGCCTGATGTTGGGAGCGACGCTTCCAGGAAGGAGTAGAATATGATGGTCCTTGGGCCGGGAAGGCAAAAATCCCACTGGCTCGGTAAACACACATGCATATCGATCCAAAATTTGTTGGATATCCTGTTAGTTTTTCAACATTAAGCTAGCATTATTAGGATCTTTAACTGAGAGAATAAAAAGCACAACAATTAAACACAAGAGACAATGAACACGGTGTTTTTCCTCGGGGAAATCATAAAGGAGAAAACCCTGCAACTTCCTCAGAGATAGAATCAACACCAAAATAGAAAAGCCCAAAACAGTAAGTGATCTCTAACAGTAGTATCCTTCTTCTTATCTAGCCCTAGTGTCTTCTCCTTCCTCAACTATGCACTACACTTGAGTGTGTGTGAGTTGTGTGCTAAATAGAGACTCTGGCTCTCTATTTATACTAATCCCGGCATGACTAAAACCCTACTAGGGACGACCTCTACTAGGAGAGTCTAATAACCCTAGTGCCCCAGAACTGCGGGGAATTTAACCCTTAGACAATTGGAGGGTTACCCACAATGAATTGACATGACTTGTTTACATAATAGATCCTCCTGATCGAAACATCGGGGCATGACAACATGACTCAATTACATAATAGATACATCCTGGAATAAACATCGGTTTACAAAACATAATATACATAGATGAATACATTCCAAAGTTACAAATACATCAACACTCCCTCTTAACTAGGAAGGTATTCTTTCGACACAATTTTCAGCACTGGTTTTCTTCTCTGCATCAGCTGGATCATCTCGTCATCTTCAAGTCTTGTTTAGTCTTCAAGTCTTCTTTGTCTTCGAGTCTTCAAGTCATCTTCTTCTTCAAGTCTTCTTCGTCTTCGAGTCTTCAAGTCATCATCTTCTTCTTTATCATGGGATCTGCATCATCATGACTACTAGCTCATCACTACTGGATCATCACTCAATCTGGATCATCATCAAGTCTGGATCATCTCATTTGGATCACTTGATCTGGATCATTGATTCTAGATCATCATCACAACTGGATCGTCACTTGATCTAGATCGTCATCAAGTCTGGATCATCTCATCTGGATCACTTGATCTGAATCATCATCAAGTCTGGATCATCATCTGCTATCTCATAATGGTGCTATCTCGATTCTTCTCATCACAGGAAGTTCTACAGAGTCAATCCTGTAGGCCTACCCTTCATTTATTCATCTGTGCTTATATCTGACACTTAAGTCAGAATGGCCCGCCCAGCTCTTACATATGACCTCATTGTGTTAGAAAGACATGCCCAACACTCACATCTGACCTCATCTTGTCAAAAGGCCCAACACTCACATCTGACCTCATCTTGTCAGAAAGGCTCAGCACTTATATTCGATCATGTGTAAGCACATCGCATCGAAAAGGCTCTGCACTTACATCCAACCCCATCTTGTCGGAAAGGCACTGCACTTACATCCAACCTCATCTTGTCGGAAAGGCACAACACTCACATCTGACCATGAGTAAACACATCGCGCCAGAATGGCTCAACACTTATATTCAACCTCATCTTGTCGGAAAGGCTCTGCACTTATATTCGACCATGTGTAAACACATCGCATTGAAAGGGCGTGCACTCACATCTTATCATGACAGAACTAATCCTATCATTGCATCAGAATGGCCCCTAGTCCCAGACTGAGCTACCTGGTAACTGACCAAGTGCCTCCATTCCTAGAATGGTAGTTGCCCTTACATCTGACCTACTCGTCAGAATGGCCAACATTCACATCTGACATGGGAGGAACTTAATCCTTTAGCCATTATAGAATGGTTCAGCCATTACATCAGACCATGGAAGGAACCAATCCTCTCACTATGTCAGAATGGCTTCTCAATCCTAGACTGAGTTTTCCTGGTAACTGATTAGGTGCCTCCATTCCTAGAATGGCAGTTGCCCTAACATCTGTCCTACTCAATAGATTGGCCAACACTCATATCTGACATGGAAGGAACCAATCATCTCACCATGATAGAATGGCTCAGCCCTTACATTTGACCATGGAAGGAACCAATCCTCTCACCAAGTCAGAATGGCTATGGGTCTCATCACTTTCTCTTGGAGGAAACCTCGATCTAGAGAACACCAAGCTTCTCCCTGAAGTACTCGAACTTCATCCTAGCAAATGGCTTCGTCAATACATCAGCTATATGTTCCTCCGTCGCAACATACTGGAGCTTCACTGCTCCCCTCTGCACCATATCCTTGATATAGTGATAATTGATCTAGATATGCTTCGATTTGTCATGGAACATTGGATTCTTTGACAACTTCACGCAACTCTGGTTGTCACAATGTATACAAGTAGCATCCAACTGGAGATCAAATATATCGGGTAGTAGCTTCCGCAGCCATACTGCCTCACAATTAGCTGAACAAGCTACGACATACTTTGCTTCAACTGTACTTAGTGCCAAACAGGATTGCTTCGTGCTAAACCAAGAGATCACACTTGATCCCATACTGAAGCAACATCCTGAAGTGCTCTTCCTATCGATGGCATTGCCTGCCCAATCTAAATCAACATAACCCTCAAGGTTAATCTTTTGATTCGCCTCGTACTTGAGCCCATAATCAATTGTACCCCTTAGGTACCTCAGAATATGCTTTGCATCAATCAAGTGAACATTTCTCAGATCTTTCAAGAACTAGATCAAGGTGTTCACAATAAAGCAAATGTCTAGTCTTGTGTTCGCCAGGTACATCAAGGACCCAATCATCTGACGATACATCGTGGCATCAACCGTCTCTGATGAAGCATCACTCAATAGCTTCAGTTTCGATGCCAATGGTGTGGCCATAGCCTTACATTCCATCATCCCAAACCTCTTTAGGATCTCTTCTGCATACTTCCCTTGTCCAAGGAAGATTCCATCCGCACTCTGCCACACCTCCATACCTAGAAAATAATGCATCATACCCAAGTCCTTCATCTCAAACTTGGCAGCAAGCTTTCTCTTCGTATCAGCAATCAACCCATCCATACCCGTCACAAATAGATCATCTACATATCATTAGAAGCATCACTGGGTTTCCATCTTCAACCTTGTAGTAAATGATGGAATCTGCTTTATTCTTGGTAAAGCCCAAACTGGATAGAAAGCTATCAATTCTGCCGTACCATGTCCTAGGTGCCTGTTTCAAACCGTACAGGGATTTCTTCAATTTGCACACATGAGACTCCCTGTCATGTGTCTCAAAACCGAGTGGCTATTCTACATACACTTCCTCTTCCACTACACCATTCAAGAAAGCAGTCTTGACATCCATCTGGTGTATCTTCCATTTCATCACTGCAGCTAGAGAAAGTACTGATCTGATGGAAGTGTATCTAGCTACAGGTGCAAAGGTTTCTTCATAGTCTATTCCTTCTTTTTGAGAGAAACCCCGAGCCACAAATCTTGCCTTATATTTCTCATTGCTACTGTCTGCAGCATGCTTGATCTTGTGGATCCATTTGGAAGTTACAACTGACTTCTCTTTTGGTCTTGGGACAACATCCCAAACATCATTCTTCATGATCGACTGATACTCTTCGATCATAGCATCCTTCCATTCTTTCCTTTCTGCCGCTTCTTCATAACTGGAAGGTTCTTTATCAATGAAATCACATAGTAGAGCTACATGCCTAGAACAAGATTTGGTCATCTTT
>LPNX010930523.1:4077-19461 GCA_001517045.1 Pseudotsuga menziesii | reverse complement strand
CTCATTTATGCCCAGTCGGGTTATCTTTACACCATCATACCAGACGCCCCTCGAGGCGATTCCCCACATCACGATGCGCCGGGGGCATCCCACGCTGCCGACGGCATCATTGGCCGTCTCTCTTCGCAGCTTCAGCCCTTTTCCATAACTCGTCCTACTCCTGGACCTGAAGTTTCGCGGACCACATCACAGTCAGGAGCAACCACCTCGTATGCTCACATGCCCCCCCAACTCCAGATTCCAGATTCCTTAGTAGGTGTTCATCAGCACAAGCTAGGGTGAAAACCCTAGCTACAGAATCATCAATGGTCCTCTTTTCCATAACCATATTCTTCTTATGTAAGGCCTTTGCCTCATCTCCCTCTGGAACTAGAACCTCTTCATGGATGTAGGAGTCTAACTCATTTTCTTCCAGGACCAGGGAGATCCTATACTTCCAGGCTCAGAAGTTATCAGCTCCCTCAAGATTTTCATCAATCTTGGTATGATGAGACATCTTAACAGAGAACCTCAAATGGAAATACAAAAGATTTTATATCTTACCAGGGTCAAGATGTCAGATCTGAAACTTGAGCTGAAATCCTGCAAAGCTGGTTTAGGAGTAGATTAGGGTTTTGCTTTTCTGGAGTTCTGTCCACCCAAATTCCTTGAAATTTATCCATAAATTAGATTTTGGGGAGGAGATCAATCTAGGATCGGGCTCACTAAAAAATTCCTCTTATGTGAAAAGCCCTAATTTTCGTCAACAATGTCGGGTCCAAAATTGAAAAACCTCAGAATTGGATTCTGCTTCGACAGAAAGATGCGCCCTAAGGAGGAGAGTTATTCCACCTTACTTTTGCTGAAAATATATGGAGGAAGACCCACAAACTAGGAAGCCCTAGTTCTCGTAGCTGCATAGTGTCTTCTTCTCAGGTTATCTCTGATACCATGTTAGTTTTTCAACATTAAGCTAGCATTATTAGGATCTTTAACTGAGAGAATAACAAGCACATCAATTAAACACAAGAGACAATGAACACAATGTTTTTCCTTGGGCAAACCATAAAGTAGAAAACCCCGCAACTTCCTCAGAGATAGAATCGACACCAAAATAGAAAATCCCAAAACAGTAAGTGATCTTCGACAATAGTATCCTTCTTCTTATCTAGCCCCAGTGTCTTCTCCTTCCTCAACTATGCACTACACTTGAGTGTGCATGAGTTGTGTGCTAAATAGAGACTCTAGCTATCTATTTATACTAATCTCAGCATGACTAAAACCCTACTAGGGCCGACCTCTACTGGGAGAGTCTAATAACCCTAGTGCCCCAGAACTGCGGGGACTTTAACCCTTAGACAATCAGAGGGTTATCCACAATGACTTGACTTGACATGACTTGTTTACATAATAGATCCTCCCAATCGGAACATCGGGGCATGACAACATGACTCAATTACATAATAGATACATCTCATAATAAACATCATGTTACAAGACATAAGATACATAGATGAATACATTTCGAAGTTAAAAATACATCAATAGATCCAATGGAGTAGTTGAGACTGTTGAAGGTTGCATCTGAATGAAATGAAGCTGAGTGATGACACCATGTGAACTTTTCTTAAAAAGCTTTTCCATTCGATGTGAACTTATGAGGCTGAAAGACCCTGGTTGTAAGCCTTGCAATGTGTGTTTGGTACCATTGATTGAAAACTGCATCCAAATTTCAGCAAATCCCATAAAATGGGTCCAAGTGTGTGTGACCATTGAGTGCCCAAAACCACATCACATCCGCATAAGGGCAAGGAAAACATGTCATAGCGCAAGTTATAATCCCCCCTAGATATGCGCACATTACGACACTTCCCTTTGCAAGGTAAGGTGCCCCCATTGGCAATCATGACTTCAAAGTTGGAGCAAGGATGGAGAAAACAATCAACCTGTTTAGCGATCCTTGGGTCAATGAAATTGTGAGTGCTACCAGAATCAATGAGTATTGTAAGAGGGATTTTTTTGAAGAACCCTTTGACCTGCATGGTTTGTGGGGTGGTGACTTCAGCTAAGGCATGCATAGATATCTTTGGTTGCTCGCATGGAGCAAGAAGTTGTTGAATTTCACCATCATCATCTATTGGATCCTGAGCATCATAAAAAAATTCAGGTGCAGGTGGAGAATCCACATCTAAGAGATAGATCTTTTTCTCAACACATCTATGTTCTCGGGTGAATTTCTCATCACAATTATAACAAATCCCTTTTTCCCAACGTTCCTGCATCTCTGCTTCAGACAAATGCTTGATAGGAGTGGTTCTAGGAGCTGGCGGATTTTGGGTTCTTTAGGGAACCATAGGTCTAAATGGAACAAAACTGGATTTGGAGCGTTGTTGAGCCCTGATCTTGTCCTCTACTAGCTTATCCAACCCTAAGGCTTCCATCATTGTGTTGGGGCAGAACATTTCAACCTCAGATCATATTGCATGCTTCAGACCACCAATAAAATAAGTCAGGTAGAATGCATCAGGCGATCCCTCGGTGTGATTGGCTAGTTTCTCAAATTCTGTCTGATACTCCCACACAGTGCCGGTTTGGAGAAGTTTGGTGAGTGCTCCCATGAAGTCATCAAAAGCACTAGGGCCAAATCGCTGCAAATGGAGTTGGGAAAAATTTGTCCAGTTTGGCTCTACATGAGCCTCGATGTACCAACAAAACCATTGAAGTGCTTCATGTTCCAAATGAAAGGATGCAAGTGGGACTTTATTAGCATTAAAAGTGTTATGCAGACTGAAATATTGTTCTGCCCTATAAATCCATCCAATCGGATCATCACCATTGAAGCAAGGAAAATGCAGCTTCGACCTGTGGAAGTTGCTAGACGACGAGAACCTAGTGTCTGCAGAAGACTCAGGCTGGCGACAGTTGTTCATGGGTGAATGCTGAAGATGGAGGCCAAGAAATTTTTGATCTATATCCTGAGTTTGGACTTGATGGTGGCAATTTATTCTTCCATTTGTTTATTTTCTCTAGCGTCGGTGACAACCATAAGTAGTTTTCTTTTTTCATTTCAGGTAATGAGTAGAAAAACAAAAATGGAAGGGTTTTAGAAAAGGAGATTTTTTATTCGAGAAAAATTCGGGGGGAGGGGGGGGGGAGTAGTTGGGGTTTTACAGGATTTTGGACACTTTCTTAGGGACAAGAAGCAGAAAATGTGAATTTCATAGGTGGGATGAAGGAGTTGGAAAATTTTTCATAGAGGGACAATGAAGCAGAAATGGAAAATGAACATTGTGGAAAAATTTGAAGGGGTGAGAATCAGAGAAGTTATGAAAAATGTGGAATTTCGGCCTTTAGGAAGTGAAATTGGGGATGGAGTCCTCAAGGAAGGAATATGCAGAATGGTATTACGGGGGTTACACTGAAGTTTCAAGGGAAATGAAGCTAAATCAAGGAAGATATTTTTTTTATATGAATAAATGATTTGTGGCGATGCTAGAAATATGTGCTTTATCAACTTGAAATTGAGTAAATGATCTGTGACAATTATGGAATTCTATGCGTTATCAACTGTAAATAGATATGGACCTCAGGTATATCCAGCTTCCTAATGGTTCAACGATAGTCATTCGACCACCAAGTTGTCTCAGGCTTGAGTATTAGGGCAGTAACCCTCACTTCACGGCGCAGGAAAAACTGCTAACTCCTTGGCCAAAAATGACAGCTCTTTGTTTTTTCTCACGGATGGGAATCTAGTCAGTCTGGTGGGGGTCATTTCCCTTTTTTCTTGGCAGGTCCTCTAAATGGCTAGCTACTTCGAGGTCCTTGTGGTACTCCTCATAATGATTTTTAGGGCTATGCCCAAGTACTTCCCACAGTTAAGCGGATATGGTTTATTCCCTAATCTGAATGAATAATACCGTTGAAAGAAGAAGAACAACTATAAGGCTCATAGCACTAGGAAGTATTGCAAATTTTTTTTCTTCCAAAAATTCCACCCAACGAGCCCAAGAAAGTGCTCTCATACCAGATGTGAAGAACCTCCTGCAATAAACAATGAGAATGCATGATATAACAGAAATTATGGAGCACAGAAGAGATTTTATTAATCGCAGGCCACTTCGAGGGGGAAACCTCTTTTGAGCAAGCTCAATCAAAATAACTCTTCAATTCTTTCATTAGCCTCAAAAAATACTTATATACTAGGTCTAATCTAAACAACTATTACTCCCCATGAATTTGGGATAATGTAACATATTAACTGGACGACTTAACAACTATTACTTACTTGCCATGAATGTGGGATAATACAACATACTAATGGGACAACTTACAAAGCATATGCGTCCGACAAATTATACTAAAACAATAAAGAGGGGGGTTGACATGGGTTCATAACAAAATTGGATCTGAAAATCAGATATACAATAAGAGAATTTAGGACAACAATGGTTGTTACGGAGAGAAATTCCTATGGCTTGGGGTACCACAACAGACAGCTTGACTCCAGAAATCAATCCTTTCCAATATGCAAGAGAAATCAAATATCTAACACTAAAGGATTAGACCTCGTACCTTATTCCGAACGGTTGAAGTAGATCCTCGTTGAGCTTTCCAACTTCAGCTTGAATTAATGAATCACTTCCTCAACAACAAGTAAACAAGACAAGCATACTATATATTGGTGTTAGATCTACTCTAGCATATATAATCAACAACGTATAAGCATTTGAAATCATCCATGGATAAAATATTCATTCAAACATACATTATTGGATAGGAAAAGATATTTCTATTAATATAAAATCAAAGATTACAATGAATAAAACCTCTGTCAGCACATCTGCGAATCAGAGAAATTGAATCCCCCACTTGGGCCTCCACCACCTCAATCCTCCATCTCTCGATAACAAGATCACAAGCAAAAGGAAAGCTTGCTAAGAGCACCAAAGAGCTCCAAGGGACAAAGGGATGCAAACTCAAGCACAAGTTCTGGAAACAATGGACTATAGTTTCTTTGCTCTCAATTCTCTTATGCCTTCAATGTATCCAAAGAGTTCGTTATATAGCTTTTCAATGGGGTAATGAAAGGTTGAATCTGAGCGATCTCAAGGCATATGGAAGGCTAGGAGACAAGTGAGTTGGATCCATGTCAAGGAAAACTCCAAAAGGATTTGGATTTTGTACACATCCCGATGTACGTGGTTTTATGTGTCAAACCTGCGTATATATGTGATAAGGGGTTTAAAAGTCGTGTATATCAATTTTCACATGTTTATAGGGATGGTCTAGGAAACATTAAAGGACAAAAAATGGTCTAAGGGGTCTAAGGAGTCTGCAGAGGGACAGGGAAAGGCCATACAAGTGTGATTCACCTGGTGGGGTAAAATCTGCAATAACAGATGCCCCCTAATGTGTGAGGTCAGAGGGGTCATACAATGGCCGAAATACATTATAAGTCCATCCCAGAAGTGGAGTGATGAGGAATCCCAAATGGAAGACTAGCCACCCAATTAGCATAGTACAATGATACAACTCTGGACATAACTGCAAATACATATAGCAGTCCCGGATACATAAGAGTACAATGGTCATGAATAGGGATGATACAAAATATCACATAAGTTGTCATCGCCACGTACAATATACATAGATCAGAATCTCCATGATGAAGATATACAAAGGATCATGATCTCCATAATGGCTGAAGATATACAATGGATCAAGATCTCCATAATAGCTGGAAATGTCTGACATATACTGGAATCAAGTCACGAGAGTTGAAATCTCATGAACACTAGCATGATCAAGGAGGTAGCATATATGAGATGCGACCAATCTGGAAGGTCTTCTACACAAACTGCTACGAGTACATGTCCTACTATGTGAATAGAGGTGTCGAGGTCGAACATAGTAGTCCATCGTCTGATTATCGGTCATTGATGTATACCATTAACAGATGCGAGATCACCCACCGATAATGATAATGGGAATTAAGGTACTAGAGTGCAAACTAACAAGTGTGAATAAATGTGTTGAGGTCGAACACTTGAGGGGACATTGATGTATTCCCAAAAACTATCGATGGCGAGAGAGCCTACCACTGATGACTGCAAGTCTCAAGGCACTAAAAAATGACTCTAGATTCAAATCCCAAAATAAATGATCTGAAGTCGATGGGATGAAATCCGCTGGAAGGAGGGCATTGAGGCATCCCCCATCATCCAACACAAGGTACTCAGCAAAGCTGTATAATATGGAAGGACTCGATCATAAGGTGCACGAACTAGTAACTGTACCGAGAATGGCCGACATGCAAAGTCAAGATAACTGAGGAATGGCTGACTCAGGTTTCAACTTCCTTTGAACAAGAGCATAACAACGAATGGTGTCTGAATAAAGGTAGCATAGACTTGATATACAAAACTGGGACATCTTTGTGACACATGAGGCATCGACAGAGGCTCCATGGGGACTGGAAGCTTAACCAGTCGATGGATATAAACTCAGATAACATGAGTACAGCTCCTAAAGTCAAACTATAAAACCAACCAACGAATGTGATATATAGGGCTCTGTTCGAAGGTGACATGACTTGACAGCTGCCAAAAGATAACATCTTTCCTTGTTTGGCTTTTTGTTTTTTTTTTATTTTTATTTTGGACTATTTCAAATATTTAAAAATCTTGAAAAATAATAAAACTGCTTTATAGTTACAGACTAGGAGGAGACGAGTGTCATAATGGGCAAACAAACTAGTTCCAAGCAGTGGAACATACCTATTCTCAATGCAAGGATACGTGTGTAGGATAGCGACACTCGGGGGAAAGTCCCCTCTCTATAAAAATAGGGAATCAAGCTGCAAAGGATATATAAAATGGCTTTGCATGGCTAGACATGAGACAAGCTTGGGCTATATGGCTGAAACTCAATGTCAGGGAAGCCGGTGTAAGGATCAATAAGGCAGGCAAAGCTCATGATAATGCAATTACAACTTGACATAAGGGAGTCCTGAGGGAAATAGGCCAGCAAAATATCAAGAGGAGTATGAGGCTCTTGCGAAATGTCATGGCAATACTATACAATGGACTCCCACACCCTAAGGGACAAAATGTTGGCATGGGCACCAAATGCAAATAAGGCGCTAATTAGGGTACCCATGTAAGGTCAAGCTCTACCACTCATATCATTCCACTTCTAAAACAACAAGAAGGTTCCGTGACATAATAGGGTGGGTTTGTACCTAAGGCTATAATGAAATGGTCATAAGGTCATGCAAAATGCAAATGGTGATGAAACCTAACCTATATGCTAGTGTAGACATGATACCTGAAATCGACACGAATGGGTCAATTCAATGGCTGAAACGACGCTCAAAAGGGTCTCCTACATCATAAATTAGTCCAAAAACAGTCCAAAAGAATTAAAAACGGTCCAAGCTATAATAGAGGGGGTTTGTACCTAAGGCTACAATGAAACGGTCATAAGGTCATGCAAAATGCAAACGGTGATGAAACCTAACCTATATGCTAGTGTAGACATGATACCTGAAATTGACACGAATGGGTCAATTCAATGGCTGAAACGACGCTCAAAAGGGTCTCCTACATCATAAATTAGTCCAAAAACGGTCCAAAATGATTAAAAACGGTCCAAGCTATAGGAAAGAGGGTAAAAATTTTCAAAAATTTAAAAAATTTCTATAAATAGTAAAAAATTCAAAACATTATAAAACATTTGAAATTTTTACCCATTTGAGCTAAGAACTTCAACAACAAATTCTAGGAGATCCAGCCAGCGGAATCCACTACCGTTTTTTTCAGGCACTTACCCATGCTCTACTCTTTCATTTTGATGCAAATTTTGTCAAATTCCATGGTGTATTTAGGATTCTAGGCCATTCTAAGATGTGTGCCACGACCCATGTAGAAATCGAGGGTTTTTCTGCGTATAGGGATGGATATACGCGGAAAACGCCCTCAAAGTCACATACATATGTGAATTTTTAGCAAACCGTCACGTATGCGGCCATGCTCAATGATTTTTAAGTGTTCTAATGGATCAAACTCAAATTTTATGTGTAGGATGGTCTTAGAATGGAGAGAACATGAACATGGTGATGTAGAAGAGGTAGTAAGGGTAGATATAATTGCTCAACAAGTGTTACATGCATGCGGGCTTTACAAATTTTGGTGTCTTGGTGGCTTAAGAGCCAAACCAGGACTGTTGCAGATGTTAGTCGACTACTAGGATCTAGACTCATAGTCGTTCCATATAGATGGGATGTCCCTCAGCATAGAAGTGGAGGACATATATTTTATTACTGGACTTTCCCAATGGGGGGAAGTGGTGAACCTATGCTCTCGTGGGTGTGAAAATTGAATCCAGGTGTTAGAACAATTACACTCACAACAATTGCCAATTACACATGCAAATTACTCACAAAGGAGACTAAATAATGGAGCAGAACACTAATCTGTATTGGATAAGTGTACAATAGCCAAACTTGTGAAGTCATAGGCTACCACAATAAAGAATTACATGAGAGATTTGAATGCATGAATATTCCATTCGAATTTAGTCAAAAGCAGGCTTACTAAATCTAAGCAAATCCCCCATAGGTGCATAAAGCAGTTTCCAAAACTGTCTAGGAGCTCACGAATTGGAAAAATAAATTAGGCAAGATAATAGGTGGTGGAAGGACAACTCATACATGCTTTTCATAGGAGAAAAGAGTGGAGGATGTTGAGGACAAAAAACAAGTTAACTTCACCTAGTCAAACTTTCCCAATTGCCTTAAAACTCAGAAAAAGCAGGCAATAAAGCAGAAAAAGTAGACATGCGCTAGGGAGGCTAGGAATAAAGCAGATTTGATTCTAAGAGGTTTCCCAAGCGCTCCATGACTAAAATTCAGCAAGTTTGACCACTATGGATGTGTGGAGGACAACTTGCATAAGGTGGAATATGGAAACTAGGCAAATAAGACAAAAAAAGGATTAATTAATGTCTAAGGTAGCTAACTATGGGTTGATTATTCTAACACCCCCCCTTAAGCCTGACTTATGAGTAAAATATCAGAAAATTATAGGGCCTAGAAATAAGGCTTAGTCACCCTTTACATATTGCATGTCCATTTAACCAAGGAAAGAAGCAAAAACCCAGTGGGAAAAATCCTCCCTTAAACATGGACTGTAAAACAAAATTTGGAAATATTGTCATCACTCATGCTTCACAGCATGATCAGAAATCCCCAGTAGTGATTTGAGATTGCTGAATGTCTTTTCACAAAAAACTTTGGTGAAGATATCTGTTACTTGTTTTGAAGATGAACATAAGAGTAGGTGAATGGTTCCATCATGCACAATCTATCTGATGTAGTGCATATGGATCTCAATGTGTTTGGTTCTCTGCTTCTGAATTAGATCATTGCAGATTCAAATGGTACTCTGATTATCACAGTATATAGTAGTTGAGTATTTTGATTCGAATCCACACTCTCTAAGTAACCCCTGCAACCATAAACATTGAGTTGCTGCATTTACAACTCCTCTGTACTCTGCTTTTGTAGATGAGAGTGCAATGGCACTCTGTTTCTTGCTTGACCTGATGATTGGCCCTTCTGCAAGCATGAACACATATCATGATGCTGAATTTCAATCTGTGCTGTCACCTTCCCAATCACTATCAGTAAACCCAATCAAATCAAGATCAGATTTAGCTTTATAGAATATCCCATGTGTCCTTGTTCCCTAAACAAAGTTAAGGATCCTTTTGGCTGCTCTCCAATGGATCTCATGAGGCTGATCCATGTATCTTGAAGCCACACTTATTGCATAATAAATATCAGGTCTAGTATGTGTAAGATACAACAAACATCCAATCAATTGCGTATATAGTGTATTGTTTACCATAGGTGAAGAATCAGCTTCTTCAAGCTTCACTTCTGAAAGGAAAGGAGTCTTGCTTGGCTTGCAATCCTTCATATTAAATTTGTTCAGAAAATACAAGGCATAATTGGACTGATGTACTTTGATTCCTTCTTTGGTTTGAGCAATCTCGAACCCCACGAATTGGATCAATAAGCCCAAATTTGTCATTGAGAATGCATGGTTCATTGCATCCTTCAAGGAGGCAATTTAATCTTTTGAGCTTCCTGTAATGAGAAGGTCATCAACATACAAAAAAATTATCATTAATGAACCATGAATCAGCTTCAAATAGACATTTGGATCTGACTTGCATCGAACAAAATTCAGTGATAGCGGAAAGCTATCAATCTTGGCATACCAAGCCCTGGGGGCTTGCTTAAGCCCCATACAATGAATTATTTAGCCTGCACACAAGATATGGGTTAGTAGAAAATCCTTGAGGCTACTGCATGTATATATCTTCAGTGAGATCTCCATTCAAGAAAGCACAGTTCACATCCATGTGATGTACTTCCCATTGCTTTGAAGCTGCAATGGCTAAGGCTAGCCTGATGGAGTCCATCTTTGCCATTGGTGCAAAGGTCTCATTGTAGTCTATGCCATGAACCTGTGAGTATCCATTGGATACCAATATATCCTTGTACTTCAGAGGTGAACCATCAGCAGCAAATTTGGTTTTGTACACCCACTTACACTGAACTAGCTTCCTCCCCGGGGGAAGATCAACCAGCTCCCAAGTGTTGCTCTTCTGGAGTGAGCTGAACTCTTCTTTCATGGATTTTTGCCATCTTGGATCATTTGCTGCATCTTCATATGTTCGTGGGTCTGATTCAACCATCATATAGCATTTATCTGCAAACATAGGATTTTTCATGCACAGAGCACTCTCAAACTGAGATCTAGTCCTCCTAGGATCATTAGGATTTCCAACTAGTTCTCCAGCTGCATGAATGGTCTTGGCTGCCCATTTTGGTCTTGTAGGACTATTAGGATCTGCAATTAAATCATCATTATCAGACATATCAGAATCATCATGTTCAATTGTCTCTTCACTTACATTCAAAGGTTCTGGTGGTGAAGAGGATTCTCCAACTTCCATTGCTGCTAGGGGCTCTTCTTGAAACTGAACACACCTTTCAATGAAGGCTTTGTTTGTGCTCAAATTGATCAGCTTGTACCCTTGTGAATATTCAGAGTACCCAACAAATAGACACTCTTGGATTTGGGGCTGCAAAACCTTCCTCTTTTTTGTTGGAATTCTAGCCCAAGCCCTTGAGCCAAAAATCCTGAAATGGGTCACATCTGGCTTGTGCCCACTCCATGCTTCAAAAGGAGTCATATCATCAAGCTGTTTATGAGGCACCCTATTCTAGATATAGGCTGCATAGTTTATAGCTTCGGCCCAGTACTTTGGTGTCAAAGTCTTAGCCTCCATCATGCAGGTTGCCATCTCTTTCAGTGATCTGTTCTTCCTCTTGGCAACACCATTCTGCTATGGTGTGTAAGGGATAGAATGCTGCATCTGAATACCTACATCTGCACAATATTAAATAAACTCATACTTGACATACTCACCACCATTTTCAGATCTGAGGACCTTGAGTTTCCTCCTAGACTGGTTTTCAACCAAAGCCTTAAAGACTTTGAAGAGGCCAAAAAATTCAGACTTGTGTTTTAGGAAGTGAACCCAGCAATACCTGGAAAAGTCATCTATGAATTTCAATGCATATTTGGCTTGAATCATTGACATATGAGGGAATGGGCCAGCAACATCATTGTGGATCAAATTAAGAAGTGCAGAGGTTCTCTCATGACTAGCTCTCTCAAATTTATGCTCTGGGTGTTTTCCTAGGATGCAACCTTGACAAACTCCTTTGGAAAACTTAATCTTTGGTAACCCTATGACCATTTATTTTTCATTAAGATCAGAAAGATACTTGTAATTTAGGTGGCCAAATCTTTCATCCCAAAGCTTGCTTGCCTAGCATGAATCAGAAGAGCAGAGGGGTTTGAGTAGGGTAGGTAGTGTGAGAACATGTATACCTTCGAAGTGTGATTTGCAACTCCTTTTGCAATGACTTTACCACTTGAGATCTCTGTGATCTCAACTTCATCAGGGGAGAATATGACCTTCTTTGGAGACCCTGTGTGGGTCATCTGATACACTGATAAGAGGTTAGAGGCAAGACCTGGAACATACAACACATTGCTGAACTTACCATGGTCAAGATCAATCCTCCCTTTGCCCAAACTTTCAGTGAGAGAGTCATCTATCAGTACTATTGGTGGACCTTTCTACATGTCAAGTGAGGTGAATTCCTCCTTGGTCGAAACCATATGTCTTGAAGCTCCAAAATCAATGATGAAACTAGGTGAGCTTGATGTGCTAGCAACCAATGCATGAACGCTCTCTCTATCTTCTGAATTTGATCCTCCTTCCCTCTTCTTTGAGCTGTCTGGAAGGGAGATGCCATTCTTCTCCAGGATTTGGGTCAGCATGTCTAGTTGCTTCTTCATACAGGATATTTCAGAATGATTTCCCTTACTACAGTATGTGCACTTGATCATTTCTCCTTTGTTCTTATTCTTCTGGTAGTTCTTCTTGGAACCTTGAGGCTCCTCTAGAGACTTGTTCTTGTCTCTCTTTTGCTGAGGTGGATTTTTAGCTTTCTTCGTTCTTTTTGAATCCATCCTCGAATCTCTAGAAACCAGATCTTGGTCTTTGGATGGTTTGACGGTGCCCATCATCACCAATTTATCTTGTTCTTGTGTGAGAGATTCCATTAAATTTGCAAGGCTAGGCATTTTCCAGGATCGAGCTATCAACTTTGTGGCATAGAAGGTTGAAACAAACGCTGAATAGTCAGGTCCAAGCTTCGAGAGTATGGCCAAGACCAACTGATCATCCTTCTTTTTGATCCCACATTGTTTTAGCTACAAAACAAGTGCTTTGAACTTGGAAAAATAGAGTTGCAGGGATTCAAAGCTATTGGGACTCAGGGAGATCAATTCATTTTCAATTTGATGTCCCCTCATCTCATCTATATTTCCAAAAATATCAACAAGCTTCTCCCATACTTCATTCGGTGATGTTAATCCATCAAGATGGAAAAGGAGGTCTTTGGATATGCTCAGACACAAGAGACCATAGGCCTCATCCCTCCTATTGTGCCATTTAATCTTCTCTGCAGCTACATTGGGCTCTACTTCTATTTCCATAGTCACTCTATAGAGTCCTTTCACTCTCAACAGTATCTCCATCTCTGCTTTCCATTCAAAGAAGTTAAATGGAGTCAAGATGATCTTCTGAGATTGATCCATAGCTTAGAAATTGTCCTGTCAGTCAGCAGAATGCTCCTAGTCAATGATGTCGAACCCGCAAAACAAATTGGAAGGAGAGAAATTGATCTAAAAATGCTCTCATACCATGTGGAAATTGAACCCTGGTGTTAGAGCAATTACACTCACAACAATTTCCAATTACACATGCAAATTACTCACAAAGGAGAATGAATAATGGAGCAGAACACTAATCTGTATTGAATAAGTGTACAATAGCCAACCCTATGAAGTCATATGCTACCAAAATAAATAATTACATGAGATATTCGAATTCATGAAGATGCCATTCGAATTTAGTCAAAAGCAGGCTTACTAAATCTAAGCAAATCCCCCATAGGCGCATAAAGCAGTTTCCAAAACTGTCTAGGAGCTCATGAATTGGAAAAATCAATTAGGAAAGATAATAGGTGGTGGAAGGACAAATCATACATGATTTTCATAGGAGAAAAGAGTGGAGGATGTTGAGGACAAAAAACAAGTTAACTTCACCTAGTCAAACTTTCCCAATTGCCTTAAAACTAAAAAAAAGCAGGCAATAAAGTAGAAAAAGCAGACATGCACTAGGGAGGCCAGGAATAAAGCAGATTTGATTCTAAGAGGTTTCCAAAGTGCTCCATGACTCAAATTTAGCAATTTTTACCACTATGGATGTGTGGAGGACAACTTGCATAAGGTGGAATATGGAAACTAGGCAAATAAGACCAAAAATGGATTAATTAATGTCTAAGGTAGCTAACTATGGGTTGATTATTCTAACAGCAGGTTCGGAGGTGGCCTGAATATAGATGAGTACATTGCAGTGTACTGCTATCCAGACATGGAGAAGGTGGGGAGTCATATCCCAACTAACTCCATACAGGTGTTGGGCCTAAAGGCCATCCTACTGACACTGGGTAGGATAGCAGGCTTAGCTTCAATCCACCAGGCCTCACGACCTTTGATGTGTTGAATTTTCATATGCTTAGCTAAGACATCATTACTTCATTTCATTTTCATAACAAAAGCATATAAACAGGATCACTAAAAGACAGACAAGCACAACCATACAAAAAGAACACAAAGATTTATCCTGAGAAAACCCTGAAGGGAAAAACTTAGCAAAAGATTCCTCAATATAGATGCCCCAAAAAGATAAAAGATAAAAGATAAAACCAGCAAGGAGATCAAATCCTGATCCTCCTCCTTCTCTAGCGACTTCTCTTCTCCACTAATGCACTACACAAGTGAGAGTGTGTGTTCCAAATGAGGAGCACTACACCTCTATTTATATTCATCCATTCACTTAAGTTAACTCATCTGTTATATAGGCTCGATTTAATCATGTATGCTCGAGTTACACATGTAGGCTCAAGTAACCACACTGGGGTGCTAATGACCCACCTTTACAATTAGAGGGGACTGCCTCATGACTCTTATTAGTTCTTCCGATTAGGAGCATTGGGGTACAAAGTAATACAAGTGGTTCTCCCAGTAGGACCATCAGGAACCACAAAGAAATACATACAGAATATTCTTCAAAGTTACTATATTTCAACACTCCCCCTTAACGAGAAGGTTATTCTATAACAACATCAACAACAACAATAATAGGAGAGATATAGAGGACATCATCAACATCATCAGGGTGATACATCTATAAATCATTGGAATCTTTTCAACATCATGTAGTCTTCATCTTCAATATTTAGTATTTAGCATCATCAATACTTTGACCGCTTCGATCAGCAACATCTTCAGCATCTTGACTCTTCAATCAGCAACATCTTCAGCACTTTGAACTTTCTATCAGCAACTGATCATCTTCAGCACTTTGACCTTTTGATCAGCAACATCTTCATCACTTTGACCTTTCGATCAGCAACATCATCTTCATCACTTTGGCCTTTCGATCAACAACAACATCATCATCATATTCTGATCTTTGGATCAGAAACATCATCATGAAAACATCATGAAAACATCAACATCATCATCATCAAAATATCAGCATCAAAATATCATCATCATCACACTCTGATCATCATACTCTAACATCAACTCATCATCATATTCTGATCTTTCGATCAGTACGTCATCATCATCATACTTTGATAATACGGCATCATCATCATTGGGATCTCATCATCATCACATTCTA
>LPNX010930517.1:21446-32834 GCA_001517045.1 Pseudotsuga menziesii | reverse complement strand
CGGATGGTAATATTCTGCTTCATTTCGGAACAATTCAAATTGGTAAATGCAGGCGGTGGAAAAGGATGGATGCCAGCCCATGCAACATTCTATGGGGAGTCTTATGGAACATCAACCGATATGGGTAAGTTGGTAACCTAATTTTCTTAATGTAATCTCTAAAGATTTTGCTATTTTAATAACTTGATTAAAATTGCAGCTTCTGTTTTTTATTTCTTGAATCTGATGGGTTATTGTTTGGATCTGGCAGTTTTGGCATTGATGTCATATTGTCAGGAGGAGCCTGCAGTTATGAGAATATGCATGAAGGTGGATATGGCATAAGCAACACAGCACTGAGCGGTGCCCTGTTCAGACAAGGGGAGGCCTGTGGATCTTGCTATGAATTGTTGTGCAATGCCAAAGATGATCCAGCTTGGTGCCTCCCATGTAGAACCAGGATTCGAGTCACTGCTACCAACTTGTGTCCTCCCTATGGAGCTGGATGGTGCAATCGTCCCAATCACCACTTTGACCTATTAATGCCTGCGTACCTCACCATTGCCCGCTACAAAGCAGGAATAGTGCCTGTCTTTTACAGAAGGGTGCCATGCCTCATGAATGGAGGGGTCAGATTTTCCATGAAAGGGAACGCCTACTTCAATACGGTGGTCATAAGCAATGTGGGCGGGAGCGGGGACGTGAGGGGCGTGTGGGTAAATGCAGATGGCTTCTCTGCAAATTACTGGCAGGCGTTGCAGAGAAATTGGGGTGCCATTTGGGTAAACAACATTGGCAATGTTGAAGGGAAGGCGCTCTCCTTCCGAGCGATGATACGTGATGGCCAGACTCTGACCTTCTACAATGCAGTCCCTTCTAACTGGCGATTCGGCCAAACCTTCTTCTCTCAACTTCTGTTCAAGTAATCAGCTATCCAGATCCACATAATAACTAGGTCTCAGTCGAATGTTCTTGATATTTTATTCATGAGGAGCTTAGCTATGTAGAATTTCCATAGTCATTGACCTCCTATTGTCCCCTCTCTAGCTTCTAGCTTCAGTCTCATCATCTCTGCAGGCTCATCTATCCTTCACAAATTCATTTATGGCTTAGTATCTGTTCTGATAAGCTCCATCAATAAGTATAATGTCATCCTTGGCCTTCCATCTCTCATCCATGTTATCACATTCTAGTTGGTCTTCTCAATTCTATATGTGGGTTTCTGGTTATAGGGTGCAAGTAGAAGAGGGAGTTTTAACTGTATAGTTTACAAAGCACAATAATGGTTAAGGTTTTGAAAGGAGTTTGATTGTGAGAAAAAACCATGTAAGTTTGGTTTCTAAGGTGATGATTAATATACTCATAAAAACCAATAATCCCAAGAAAATCATACATCTCTAGTTGAACAAAGAGAAGCAACACAACATAGTCAAGTAGGTGTTTGCATTAATGTGCAGAATCAGAAGCCATTAAGGCGTTTGTAGTAATGTGCAGAATCAGAAGCCATTAAGGCTGAGGCCTATCATAGTCCATTAGGTGTTGTTTTTTTTTCTAAGGTTTTATTTTTTTAGCCAACATAACATTATGTTAGGTTACTTGTAATTTTTTTTATTTTCTATTTTTTTTTATAGCCGATATAACATTATGTAACGTTACTTAACGCTACATTGGTTTCTTATTTTTCGAGGGTACTTCCCTCTAAAAATAAGAAACCAATGTTTTATGGATTACAGGCTTCTGGATCCATTAACATTAGGGAAGTACCCTGCTTCCTTAACAAGATTAGTTGGAGCCTGCTTCCTTAACAAGATTAGTTGGAGCGCGGTTACCACGGTTTAGTGCTTAAGAGGCAAAAGCATTGAAAAGATCATTCGAATTTCTTGGCTATAACTACTACACAACACAATATACGACCAATAACCCTAATCCACCTTAGGTATCCATTGGTTTGAATCAAATCAATGGATACCTAATAAGAGATTTGATCCCTCTCGGCGCTTGATAGAGCCTAGGATTTGGATCTACGCTGGTTGAATAATCAATTCTTCACAACTTCCCAACATACATGTATGCATGTGAGTCCATTAGATCGGAGTGTTGCAAACCTTCTTTAATACCGTTTGTAACAAATCCAATTTCCATCATGGAATTTTATGGAAGTGGCATAAATTATTATCTGCTTGACATGCTACTTTCAAACTGAATACTTTAGTACTATTGTCTTCTTAACATGCTCGATCATTCAATAAGTCCTTGTTAACTTATGTCGACCTTCATGCATCTAACATATTAGCTAAAACCTAGTGAACCTACCATCAACATCCCCACTTTCATTATTATAGGTTATAACTAGCCACATTTTTTAACCTTCAAATTGCATGGATAACTCATTAGATACATTGTATATATTGTAATTAATATATAAAACCAAACACATTAACTTAATATCTACATGTATAATAAAGGTTAACCAAGAAATATTACAACTAAGAAAGATTAGTCATATGGTCGTGATAGTCCAATATACCATCATAACAACTATTTTCAACTATATACTTACTTAATTCTATATTTTTCAATATTTAAATTTTCCAGTACATTTATAATCAATAAAACACATCTCCCTACAATTTTTTATGCAAATCACCATAACACTTTCACCACATGAATTTCATAGCTAATATTAACAAATTTATGCAACAAACTTGACAAATTAGTAAAATAAAGAATTGACAAGTCACTTATCTGAAGACAGTTGAAAAGAGTAGACTAACATAACTTAAGGTAACTGAGGGCTTGACTTTGACTTTCCACCCTGTTAACCCAAAAAATCCCTCACTCAGCTCTACATGGCCTACACCACCCAAGGACACCCATGCATGACCCTCATTTCACCCTGTTGGACCCCACAACCTAAAAAAGGATTAAGAATGAGCAAAAGGGCTTAAAATCCCCTAAAAAGAGCCAAAATAGCTCTCATGGGGGCCAAATCCTCCCAAAAGGGGCTAAAATCCATAAAAGGAGCTTAAAAACCCAAAAGGAGCTAAAGATAGGGCGGAAGGGGATAAAAGCCCAAAAAAGGGATAAAGCCCCAACCAGGGGCCTAAAACCCTGAAAACCCCCAAAAAAGCTATAAATAGAGGGGTCGAAGTCACTCTCAAATCATTCCTCCCTTGCATACTGTTATGTTGCCCGAGTGGATGCCTTGAGACCATTTTCCACTCAAGCCACCCACACTCCCTCTCCTCCATTCCTCCATTGAGCCATAGCTCCCCCCCCCCATTCTAAAGAGAGGTGCTTCTCCAAGCTAGGGAGTGGCCCATTTCCACCAAAAGAAGGTATAATGTTTGTTTTATTTTGTTTGTTTCAATCTTTTCTAACTTATCTTTGTTTAAAGGTTTATTGCTTAAGATTTTTTGGCAGGTAATTTGGTTCTAACAGTTATATGCAGGGGCTTGGAGTTTAAACCCTAACCTTGTGTGTAGAGGGGTTTCATTTTTATTTCTTTTATGTTCTTTATTTCCTTTACATTTCATTTTTCTTGCATAACCACCAAGAACCCTACCCTTCCATCCTATAGATGAAAGGTAGCCATTCCTTCCCTGTAGTAAGGGAGAAATCCCTACTACAGAACTGGCGACCATACTGGGTCGATCCCACAGGATCCCTGGAGTGTTTTTACAAGTTTCAGTTTCTAATTCTGGTTTTTTTTTTCCCTAGTTTAAATTTTTGTCAAATCTAGCTTAGATATTTGTTTCTTTGCATTTCTAGTTACTGTTGAGCCTTCTCAATGCCAATATGAGCCCATTTGGTCACAGTATTAGTTACTGTTGTCCATTCTATGATTTGCAAATCACTCAACTGTGCAAAAATGGCCGAACCAAATTTCTGAAAATTCACCTATGTATGGGCTCATTTTTTGCCCAAAAAATTGATCCATTTGCAAATATGCTCGCAATTAGGGGTAAAAGGGCCCGTTTCCGAAGTGGGTGTTCAACCGTTTGAGGTAATTCCTCACGGTTTGATCACAATCCACTTCTCAAAAACATGACCTTTATAGGTGCGTGACCCATTTTTGGGCTTGACTGTTTGCTTCTATTGGGACTTTCAGTGCATCCCAGTCGCCTCTATCCAACAAAACTGTTTCTATTTCTATTTCTGTTTATGTCCCTTTTATTTACAGAACAAAGATTGATTAAATCAAAGTGTAAATCAAACTGTAAATCAATGCTTAATGGATTAGTGAATGTAGCTTGATTAAAATTTACTTAAAAGCAACATCTTTCCTAACCCTTCCTCCTCTACCCAGTCATCACCCTTTGGGGTATTCTGGGATAAGACGAAGGGTGAAGCTTATATAGTAATAAGCACTTTACTTAATATCTTTCAAAGCCACTAAAAATGGGTGACTTGGAAGGTAGAGGGGCTAGAGAAGGAGGGGTTCTCACAATGCTTAGTGTCCTCCCTATTGACCAACCTTGCATCCAAAGGGTGACCTATGGATCTACGGATGGGCTTAGTCCCATAGTGTTGAGATCCCAACACCCTCTCCTGGTTGAAGAGAAATATAGGTGTAAGGTAGTCACTTAGTTAGGCTATCATAGTTCAGGATTACAAATGGTACATGTCTAAGAATTTCTGATTACGATTTACTACTTTCATTCACAATGTTATCAACTCTGTGCAATATTCATAAACCATTTAAGCATCCACCAGGTATAACAAAAAAAAGGACATACACACCATACCATATAAATCAAACCAACTCAGTTCATAATGCTGAGTAAGCCATTAAAATTTACAATTTACCCTAAGTTAAACATCTGTTGTGCTTAAGGACATAAGTCCCTGACTTCCTTAACTATGGGAAGTACTTGGGCTCAACCCAGAAACTCATTGTGAGGAGTACCATGGGAACCCCAAAGTAGCTGGTCGCTGAGAGGAATTTCCAAGCAAAATGGGCTACGAACCCCACCAATTAATGAACACTCCCGTGAGGAAAAATCCAAGCATTGTCTTTTGGCAGTCTTGGTGGCCAAGTGACCACCTGAAGCCAATAGGAATCCATTAAAACTAGGGTCCAAAAATCATTAACACCATTTTGACATACAAATCTGACATGATTGATCCCTCACGCTCTTCCTCATGCCTAAGACGTGAACCACCACAGTATAGGTCATTAAACCGACATCATCGAGACCATTCTTGATGAACTTCTACACCATCAGAAGGCCACACGTCCTCTTATTTAGATTCAGACCCATATTAGTCTGAACCAGATCTGCACACTACACCATCAAGCCCCATGGCTGGTGCAAACCCAGATCCATTTTTCAGCGTAGTAATTTCTAGTGGACCCATGTCCACACCACAAACCACCACCAACACCCCTGCAGGTGGCCCCAACATAGTCATGCAAACCATCATAAGCCATCTACCACCAACCATATTGACCAGTCAAGTTGTCCCACCTACAACACATGGGGGCAATATGCCTTCAACCCACACTGTCCCACTTAGGATACATGGGGGCAATGGCCCTTCCACCTACACTTTCCCTCCTATCATACATGGGGGCAGTCTCCCTTCCACCTATAGTACCCCTCCTACCACACTTGGGGGCACTGGCCCATCGACAATGGTGCCACAAGTACCCCCAATTATGCAGGTGCATCATGTACCTACAAACCCCACCACCATGGCTGCCCCATCTCACATAAACATGGGGTCAAACCTTCCTTTCATGGCACATATCAACTTGCCTGACTTGGATCAGTTAACAAATGACCCTATTCACCTTCAAACGTTTTGGCCTCCCATGGAAAACAAACTTCCCTCAGACATTCCCAAGTTTGAAGGAAAGGCAAGGGAGTGCCCCAAAAACCATATCATGACATTTCATCTATGGTGCTCATAAAACAACATTGTAGATGATTCGATCAGGCTAAGACTATTCCAACGCACCCTCATAGGTGCTGCAGCCAAGTGGTACATTGAGCTACCAAAAGCCAAGTACCTAGATTTCAACTCCGTAGCTTGCATGTTCCTGCAATATTTCCAACTCCCCGTCAGATATGATGAAGGGGTGGAGATCTTGTTATCTTTCCGCCAGAATACTGCGAACCACATAACCGACCACATCCATGAGTGGTGGCGATGCCATAGTTTGTGTAAGATCCAACTTGATTACTGGATATTCCTGGATTGGTTCCTTAAAAACTTGCTCCCAGCTATAGCAAAGGACGTCACATTTGAATGTCCCCAATCTGAAGAGGAGGCCATCTTGAAAGCCCAACAATTTGATCTGATCTATGCACAGTCTGGATACCTTTACACCATCATTCCAGATACTCCTTTTGCAGACACCTCCTACCAGGATGTACCGGGAGCATCCCATGCTGCAGATGGCATCATACGTTCTGTCTCTCACCAACCATAGCACCGTCCGACACCACCTGCAATACCACCACAACCAAGCAACACCCTTAGTGTTGCTTACCAAAACCAAACTCCGGACTATGCAAGAATGATGTCCCAGTCTGGAGCCACAACGTTTTATGCACAACCTATGCCATTACAGGAGACCTAGGCATTAGCTTGTCCGAAAAAGAAATACACAGGACAAATGCCCACATTTGTGGCACCAACACCTACCCAAGTCTACTATTCACCATCGATGCAAGATGTTCAAGCCCCTGTCCTTGCTCCACTTGCTCCATTGGGACAAGATTTTGCACAACAAAACCGTCCCAACCAGCCAGCCCCCAATAACCAACAACGGAAAGCTAGGAACAACTGACCCCAGAACCAAGGCAATAATCAACCATGGAGAGGCAGTCAACAACCAAATCCTCCCAACAATGTTGTGGTAAACCGGCTAGCCCAAAATCCTCAACGACCAAATGCACCGAGACGCAACGCTCCATTGCAGACAAACCAACCGTGCACACTATGTGAGGTATATGGGCACTACAAATTTGAGTGTCCTTTCATGGTTCATGCTAAACATGCCATTAGAAATGAGGTTCAACACACCACCAATACAATGGACCAAGCCCAACCCAACTTGGCACCACAAGGACCTCCTCCTATGGTGCTCCAAAACCCATTACCACTCCAAGGATTGGTGGAAAACACACCCCCTCCCCAACCCAATCCCAATGATCTGGGGGCACCTCCCACGACAGAAACAGGTGTCCACCACCTGCTAGCTAGGACAACTAAAGAGGTCAATCTACAAACTAGATGAAATCAGTATGGAACCAAAACCAAACCCGCTAACACATCAGTGACATCTACGTCTAAAACAACCAATGCACCTCTTCAGTTACCCCCTTTCCTGCGCCCCCCCATACACCGAGTTGCCAACAATGCCACAACTAGAGCTGTAGTCAACTACAACATTGTGGATAATTTGGCCCAAACACCTACCACCATGTCTGCTCTTGAGGTACTCAAAACTTGCCCAATGCAATGGAAAGCCTTACTAGCCACCCTCAGTGTTGTGGACCCCTCTTACTTCAAGTTGATCACATTTGACATGAAGAATGGATAATTGTGAGTGCCATCAACTATTTCCCTTCAAATCTTGGTGCCTATCCAAAATTCGATCGTGCACCGGTGCATAGTGGATGAGGGGGCATCCATGTGCATTATGTCTACCCTAGTCTGGAAAAAACTTGGATCCGCAATTCTGCAACCATCCTCCACAACTCTACGAGCTTATGATGGTCATCCCATTAAAGCCTAAGGAATCCTCCCCCACATCCTCGTCACATTAGCTAGGAAGACAATATTGATTGACATAGAAGTTGCCAATGCTCAATTAGACTTTAACCTTCTCCTCGGAAGAAGTTATATGTATGCCATGAGAGCCGTAGCATCAACTGTCTTCTGTCTCATGATGTCCCCCCATGAAAAGAAAATCATGATGGTTGACCAACTAAATTATCATGACCTTCAAGGGATAACGGCACCCACCAACGTTATCCCTACAATCAACACCATTGATATGCAATGGATGACCACACATGCCAATGTTATCCCTGCGGTCAACCCCATGGTTGAAAACATACCAGCCTCCCCATTATTGAAAGTGGGCCTTGGGTTATTTTTAGATACCACCATGATGGCCCCTTTCCCCTTAGTGTCACCACTTCCAACACCAAATGAGACTACAGACTTGTGCATGCTCTCATCCAGCACTGCTGCACCCAAACAACAACCGCAGCCACAACCCTAACTGCGACTGCAACACCATACACAGTCGCAACATCAATAGCAGCCACAACATCATCTATAGCCACAGCATTATGCACAGCTGAAACCAAAACCTCATCCCCACATACAACCATTAGGGAATTATCTAGGCTCCTCCCCAGTCCACACAATTCCCTTCCTCTTTCCCTCGCCTGGTGTCATGAGAAAGCCAATAATGGCCACCTTAAACCTACCCAACTTTACATTGGGAATTCCCATGTGGTATCTCGATCCATAGACTCAACCACCAATCCCCCAAGTAGTATTAACCTTCATATAACCCATTGCGATTCAATCTCATCCTCCACTCGGCCCACAAAAACCAACCACCACACCTGTACCCGCCCTACCCCACCTAAAAAGGGCCAAGGGAAAAATTGTGAAAGATACCACTGAACCTCGACAGATCCTGCCTTGCACTGTATGTGAATAACAGGGCCATCCAACTGAGAACTGCCCTGAGATTTCTATAATCTGCGTGCATTTGTATGCCATGGATAAAACCAAAAATCTCCCCGTGGTTGAACTTCCAAGCGCACAAATAGTGAGAAACAAGTCATTGTGAAAAAACCATGCTTGCACCCTTCGCGGATTGTATGGACACTATTCTCACCAATGCCAAGACTTGTCCAAGTTTCGAATGGATTTAGCCGACCTTTGAAAACATTCCCTTGAATCTGAGATCACCCCGATCGAATAAGTTCAGCCCCCACCTCCTTCTTGGACGCCATGTCCATTTACATGATGTCCGGTTCTACTGACCCTCTTGTCTCCACTGTCAATGACGGTCCATCATACGTGTCTCTTTGTTGCTTCCGTAATGATGAGGATATACTTGAATCCTTAACCACCCCATAATACCCATGGGACGACATTCACCATCACTTGTTCTTCCTCCTCGAAGAACTTGTGTCACAGTTAGACTAGTTTTTCATGGAAATCAAAGATTTCATTCATGGGAAAGTGGACTATTTCAAAAACCCCATTCCAGCACCATATACCTTCGAAGAAGGGAAAATGGCCAACATCTCACCAACCACCAAAATCAACATCTCAACCAATCCTGAGGTTGTTGAAGAAATCATGTTGGGGGCATCCTACTCCCAGGAAGAAGTCACTACCTACAAAGCTCTCTTCCAAGAATTATGCGACATCTTTGCTTGGTCTTAAACTGAAATGCCTGGGTTGGATCCATCCATCATGGAACACCACATCAACACATGGCCCAATGTGGCCCCCGTATGCCAAAAGCAACAGCCCATCCATCCTTCCAAAGCGGTCGCAGTTAAAGCCAAGATAGAGAAGCTGCACACAACTAGCTTCATTTACCCCATTGCGTACACCGCTTGGGTTTCTAATCCTATTCCCATGAATAAAAAATAGGGTACCATCTGCGTTTGCATAGACTTCCACAATCTAAATGGGGCATGTCCCAAAGACAACCTCCCAACACCCTTCATCAATCAGATTATTGATGCATGCACCGGACATGAGGTTTTTTATTTCATGGATGGGTTTTCTGGATATAACCAAATCTAGATTCGGAAAGAAGATCATTACAAGACTACATTCACAACCCATGGGGAACATTTTCCTATTGAGTAATGCCCTTTGGTCTGAAGAATGCTAGAGCCACCTTCTAGTGTGCCATGACACATTGTTTCTGCGACCTCATCCACATCATGTTGGTCTATCTTCACAACCTCATTGTGCGGTCACAGAAACAAGCACAACACATAGACGACTTGTGGCAAGCCTTCCGATACAAAATCTGCTTAAACCATTTCAAATGTGTTTTCTGTGTCCCAACGGGCCGTCTCCTAGGGTTCATCGTGTCACACAAGGGAATGACCGCTGATCCCCTGAAAGTCCAAACCACTTTCCCTCTCACGTCACCTCTTTAAGTGATGGTAGTTCAGCTTGTAACATAGTCT
Organism: Pseudotsuga menziesii; assembly: GCA_001517045.1. Lineage (NCBI taxonomy): Eukaryota > Viridiplantae > Streptophyta > Pinopsida > Pinales > Pinaceae > Pseudotsuga > Pseudotsuga menziesii. The sequence continues at coordinate 22,662 of LPNX010930517.1, read as the reverse complement.
TGTCCTTTTTTTTTTGCAAAATTTTTACCACAAATCAGAGACCCCCATTAGGGGAAGCACCATTAGCTGCTAGGTAGATTCAGCCAGAATTTGTTTGAGACACCTCTCACACCTCCAGGATCAAGATTCCTCCCTCTATATTTTAATGAGATCATCGTCTCATGTTTAATAAGTAATTTTTGGGGCCACTACCAGGGAGTTACCATGGTTTACATACCACATTGTGATACAAGTGTCTCCAGACCTGTACTTGTGTCACACTTTCCTTTTGCCACTCATGTGGATTCTCGGGCCACCGCCCGTAAGGCACATCATTGTGATTTTTAGCATATAGCTGTCTAATTCGTCCACCACACCTTATGCGGATCTCTAGACCATCGTCCAGAGAACGAATCATTTCCTTTGCATGAATTTGGCATATAACTACATCCAGACTTTCACTCACATGACATGTAGTCAAGCCTGTCCATCAAAACTCACACATGACTCTCCTAACCTCTGTCTGAGAGCCACCTCAGTTTGCATGCCTCTGTCTCACCGACTCGCGTTCCTCTACCGCGATCTATCCCATGCATGTATTGGTATGATTAAGAGTCACCTACTCCATCCATACTGCATGGATGACCTTTGGACCACTGTCCACTATCCTGACATAGGGGCACCACCTATGCCTCCTCGGTTGGTTGACCATACTGGAGCTTCTTTTAAGCTCTTTTCTGACTCCTAAAAGAATAAAAATATTGTCAAGCACAACTACTTCCTTTCTCGCTCATTAAAGTATAGGAAAGGGAGTCTACATCATCTTGTTTATCTCCTTTTTCTGACTATGTAGACCATCAAATGAAAAGGACCATCTTGGCACATTCAAGCCAAGACCATTCCCCTCTACATACTTTTATGCATTCTTGGGCAGAGGGGCTGACCTTTACGAAAAATATCACCATGGGTTGTCATTAATCTCTTTTCCATCCTTCTCATCAAGAAAATATTGCCAAGCAAAATTGGTCTCATTCATGATCATAAAAGTATCTGAATGGCCGTCCAGTCAGTATAGGTTTAACCTTTTTCGGCTTGACTAAACTACCAACGGTAAAGAAGTCTCTCATCCCCTAAAGGATGGCAAAGCTCTCTTGTGCATACTTTTATCATTTTTTAGGTGCAGGAGACTAGCAACGAAAAATAGCCCCCAATGGAGTCTTCTTCATGCTTTTAGTCG